>CM056053.1:408816227-409318727 GCA_029574335.1 Rana kukunoris | reverse complement strand
ATCTAAATGTCGCAGCTGAAACCGAGACTTATGAGACCAGGCAACATTTTTTTAATCCTCTATTGTCCAATTCTGGTGAGCCTGTGTGAATTGTAGCCTCAGTTTCATCAAAGCACTTGTATATCAAAGCGAAGTTCTCCATAAGAAATAATCAAAACTCAGATGATTCATTCCACAACCATTAATTCATAAGTCCTTCAGTTTATAGTCCATAAAAAAGATTATAGCAATATGATAAGTTGTGCAACAATAAACAATAAAATAAAACAATAAAACAATAAAATGTCCATCTGCAAAGCCTCCACGATGGAATTAGAAGCAAAATCCAGCAGGAGCTACAGAGTATAAAATAGAAGAGAGGTGCCTCTAAGGCCGCCTACACACGGGGAGACATGTCCGCTCAAACGGTCATGTCCGACGGACCGTTTCCAGCGGACATGTCTCCTCGGATTTTGGTCCGATGGCGTGTACACACCATCGGACGAAAATTCCCTCGGACTGAGGACGCGGTGACGTGGCGGTGACGTTGACGCCGCCACGTCAACACTCCAGGAAGTAAAATACTTCCACGCATGCGTCAAATCCATTCCGTTAGTACGCCTAACCAGCAGACATGTCCGACGGACAGGTTTGCAGCGGACAAATTTCAAAGCATGCTTTGAAATTTGTCCTCTGGAAAAACCTGTCCGCTAGGTCGTACACACGATCGGCTATGTCTGCTGAAACTGGTCATCGGACCAGTTTCAGCAGATACATTTGATCGTGTGTACGTGGCCTAAGTGTAGCAATATGGTTACATTTAATGAAGGTACAACATTTAGAAACTCACATGGTCAATGTTTAAAAGAGGCACATCTTAGTATGCAAGCATCCGGGGTAAAGATGTCCACATAGAGCAATCCTCCGCACCGTCAGCTCTAAGGCCTCGTACACACGAGGGGATATGTCCGCTGAAAACAGTCCGATGGACCGTTTCAGCAGACATCTCCGCTCGTGTGTACGGGCTAGCGGACAGATTTCTCCACCCGACAGATTTCAAAGCATGCTTTGAAATCTATCCGGTGGGAATCTGTCCGCCCGACATGTCTGCTGGTTAGTACACTTACCAGCAGACATGTCGTCCCCCACCGCCGCCGCGCCGCCGCCGAATGGATTCGGCGCATGCGCGGAAGTGTTTAACTTCCTGGTGCGGTGACGTGGCGGTGACGTGGCGGCGTCAACGTCACCGCCGCGTCACCGCCACGTCACCGCGCCGTCCGGCGGCGGGGAATTTGATCCGATGGTGTGTACACGCCATCGGATCAAACTCCCGATCGGACATATCCGATGGAAATGGTCCGCGGACCGTTTTCATCGGATATGTCCGATCGTGTGTACGAGGCCTTACTGTTGTCAGTCTGCAATCGGGAACGGGAAGACTTCCCTGCGGTTGAGCAATCTGAAAGCGAGGCTTGAAGTGCTCATGGAGTGCAGCATGAAAGGGGTGACTTCAATGGCGGTGCGGAGGATGGTCTGTGGACAGGTTTACCCTGGATGCCTTCATATTAAGATGTGCCTGTTTTAATCATCAACCATGCGAGTTGCTTAGTGTTGTACCTTCATTAAAGGATCAGTAAAGGAAAATGTTTTTAATGCTAAATAGCTTGCTTTACCTTATAGCAGTCCTGCTTTCATGTCCTCCATGGCCGTTTTTGCTTAGAAGTTGCTGTAATCCCTTGCTGAACTCCAAACTTCCTGCTTGTCTGGCTCCTTATGAAAAAACTCATGGTAGCTTTTCATTGTGGTCCATGATCAAGAAGATGTGATTACTATGTGTCTAAAACTCCTCAGAACCAATCAGATTTGTTTTAAAAACAGACACTGCCCTGTGTTTGTTTGTTTTTGTTCTGTGTGTCTCTGTACACACAGAACAAACTGAAACTAGTCTAAAAACGAAACTAAACTGCAGGTACATTATATGATTGTTTTTTATCTGTTTTTAATAATTTTTAAAAGGAATCAGTTAACTATTATGTCTCTATACCCTGTAAACAGTCATTTCAGCCAAAAAAATGTTTTTCCTTTACTACTCCTTAAAAATTTAACCACATTGATACACTTAGAGATGCCTTTCTTCTCTGTTATACTCAGTTGTGACATGACACTACTTGTATATCAAAAAAGAGGGGAGTTTTTGGGACTTTAAATGAGATGTGTTTTTAAGGAAACAGTAAGTATGAATAAAGATGTAAACGTTCATAACCAGGCTCACACTTACCACCCAAACAGCAGGCCAAATTCAACTGTCTAACTGTGTACATTAAAAACAGACGATTGGTTGCACGCATTTGCAAATACATGATTAAGCTGCAAGCCATCGCCAAGGCTCTCTGCATTCTGCAGTCCTAACTAAACTTTTAACTTCTCATTTAAAGTCCCAAAAACGCCCCTCTTTTTTTGTATCCAACAGGGATGGAGGCGTATGTTTTTCATATGCCTAATTTAAAGTCCCAATGCTAGTTTTCTGTATACTACTTGTATATCAAGTCAAAATGTATAAAAAAACAATTCTTGTCTTGCAAAACACTCTCAAACCAAGTTACTCTCAATCCAAGGTGTTACTATACTCAGACCAGCCCGCCTGACACCAACAACCATGCCATGTTCAAAGTCACTTTAAATATATTTTTAAATATTTTACATAATCCCTTCACTTCACTTCAAACTATGTGGTGAATGTTCACCCAAATCATTGCTCTATGATGGTAGCAGCTTGCATATTTTGTTATATAATTAGCTCAAGAATCCAGGTAACCATCTTGCCATATTGTATGATTCCTTGAAATCTTTTTGTACAAGATATTTAGTATTCCAAGGAAATAGTAACAGTGTGATCAATTTGAGCATGTCACTCAGCCTCTGTAAACAGCGTTAACTTGAAGGCTCAACCTTTTTTTAATGGACAGACTAGTTCTGGTGGCCCTGATGATAACCAGACCAGAGAAATTTTCCCAATGCACACGTTCCTGGAATGAAAGGCTTTTAGGTGATAACCCGGGATTTTTCTTACTTTGGAGGGATTTTCTGTTGTGGCTATGGCACAGGAAGTGAAGGAAAATCTCCCTAAATGGATGCAAAAAAAAACAGACTTGGGTTTTAACCCTCCCCTACTAAAAAAAATATATATATATATTTGAAGTTGTTAGATGTAGGAATTGAAAGCACTGCTAGGAAAAATGCATTCCCTTGGCAACCAATCATAATCCATCGTCTAGTCTAGGAGTGTCAAACTCAATTCCATCGTGGGCCGCATCAACATTATGATTGCCCTCAAAAGGGCCGGTTGTATCTGTAAGATTAGATGTCCAGCGCATCCCCTCCCCCTTACATTACATGTCAAGAGCCACCCCACCATCAGAAATTGAGTCACCCACTCTTCCTTACATCACAGTGCACACCCTTTCCTTATGCTGCTGCTGGGAAGAAGCTGGATGCATTGCTTGAAAGCAGAAAGTAAGGGTCTGGAGTAGGACCAGAGGATGGCTGGAGCTATTATTATTGGCCCCCACAAAATTGTTTGGACCAGGTGAAAAATCATCTTATGCCAATGGCCACCTTAACAGCCTCACCAGAATCGCATCATTTTTGGAGCTGCCCATGACTGACCTAATGTGTCAGGGAAAAGTTTCCAAGGCTGAATCAGACAGAAATAAAAACATGGTAGTGGGTCTAACTCTTCACAGCTTCACCCAAAAACTAAAAAGAATGACTTGAATTCATGGCAAATTTTGCTGTGGGGTTCTAATCTGCTCACATTTTAGTGCCAATAACAAAAAATGTACAGTAATGCAACGTTGAGGTACACTGCATTGCAGGTGCATTGGGATGCTATTAACAATCAATTCCACTACAGTGCACCAATACACCTAATGTGCATTAATGGTGTATGCTGTATATTAATATGTGTCACAGGTGTATAGTACATTTTCTTTTAGTTTACCACTCAGCTACCAGCCATCGTCAATTGACGGCGGCAAGGTAGCTCAATTGTTCTGACAGGACGTCATATGACTTCCTCATCTTTTAAAGCCGCTAGGGTGCACGCGCATGCACGCGGCGCATTACTGGGAACACAATACGCGTGCCCGGCGGCCGCGATTGCCCAGTAACTGAGCAGGACCGTGGATCTGTGTGTTTACACGGTCCTGCTCAGTTACTGGGCAATCTCCTGGGAAATCTCCTGTCAGGGAGAGGAGACAGATGCTGTGTCCCTTGTACATAGGGACACAGATTGGTCACCTCCCCCAGTCACCCCCCTCCCCCTACAGTTAGAACACTCACTAGGCTACACATTTAACCCCTTCCACGCCCCCTAGTGGTTAACCCCTTCCCTGCCAGTCACATTTATACAGTAATCAATGCATATTTATTCCAAACAAAAATTATATATACATCCGTATATACAATCAATGCGCTGTTCAATAAATGAAAAGTAGCAGCCAACACCACAAAATAGATCAATTTTGTAAATAGCAACGAAAAAAAAAAGTGTGGCGGTAAATAAAGAAAAAGAAAAACCCAGTGAGTGAGTCTTTGGTATGTGATTCACAATGTCAATGCTTCAAGTGAACTTGACTCCGTTATAAACTTAAAGCGGAGCTCCAGCCGCAATTTTTTTTTTAAAGTCAGCAGCTACTAACAGTGTAGCTGCTGACTTTAAATAAGGACACTTACCTTGTCCTACTTGCCCGCGCTGATGGGCCCCCCGATGCCGGTCCCACGATCGCTCCGGGTCCCACGCCGCCATCCACACTATGGGAAACAGGCAGTGAAGCCGTACGGCTTCACTGCCCATTTCCTACTGCGCCTGCGTGAGTCTCACGCTGGCTTGTGAATGGGCGCGCTGCTCTCTGAGAACACACACAGTTCCCAGAAAGCAGCGCGCCCCATTCACAAGGAGAAGGAGAAGAAGAAATCGGTCCGCGGTGCAGGTGAGGCAGATTACGGACTTCCGCATAGCAACAGGTATTTCGGGTGAGTATTTTTTTTATTTTTTTCAGTTTTTTTTATTTTATTTTTTTAAACAACATTGTAAAATGTTGTTTTCCTGGGTGGAGCTCCGCTTTAAATTCTTTAGAAGAAAGTGATACACATGTGATTGATAGATGATCCGTCACCAAATAAGTGAAAATGATTAGGCTTACCAGAGGTATCAGACCCAAATAAGTATATACTCATCAGGTCATTTTAGCTTGAATAAAACCAGGGATCCAAATATTCCCCAGTAATGGTCTTTCCATTATATTTATTGCACTTTTCACTGTATAGATGTGAATGGTCCCAAAAATATGTCAAAAGTGTCTGATGTGTTCGCTATAATGTCCCAATAAAAATCGCAAATCGCCGCCATTCCTAGTAAAAAAAAAAATCATAAAAAAAAAAATCATAATTATGTCCCCTATTTTGTAGGCGCTATAACTTTTGCGCAAACTAGTCACTATACGCTTATTGCGCTTTTTTTTTACCAAAAATATGTAGAAGAATACGTATCGGCCTAAACTGAGAAAATTATTATTTAAAAAAAAAATGGGATATTTATTATAGTAAAAAGTTAAAAATATTGTGTTTTTTTCAAAATTGACGCTCTTTTTTTGTTTATAGCACAAAAAATAAAAACCGCACAGGCGATCAACTACCACCAAAATAAAGCTCTATTTGTGGGGAAAAAAGGACATCAATTCTGTTTGGGAGCCACGCGCAATTGTCAGTTAAAGCGACCCAGTGCTGGCCGGAAGCTGAAATTTTGCCTGAGCAGGAAGGGGGTATATGTGCACAGTAAGCAAGTGATTAATGAGCCGCTATATCTGAGATACAACGCTGGTTCTTACAATTCCCCAGTATCTAAGCTGGTCACCCATGATTACAACTGATGCTGCTCCTAAAAATATAGGCGCTGATTTAGGGGTGGATAAAAGCTCAGGCCTGTTTAATTTCATGGATACAGCCAGTTTAATGGGACTGGGCATTAGAGGGGGTACAGATAGACATTTGTATTTTGCGCATTACGTGTCTGTGAAGCTTTTTCGAAGGGTCTGAAATGCAGTGTTGGACTTTTGAATTGTATCTTATGAAGCAGTATACACCAACATTTATTGTTGATTTTTGCTTTTTGTCATGCATTGCTTTTCTTCTGTGAGTCAGTGCATGCATCTCAACCAGTGGCGACTGGTGCTCAAAATTTTTGGGGGGACTCAAACAAGCCCAAAAAAAAACCAATTACAGCCTCACTGTGCCCATCAGACTCAGCTACTGTCCCCATCAATTGCCGCCACTGTTCCCATCAATTTCAGCCACTGTGCCTATCAATTGTCACCAATGTGCCATCAAATGCAGCCACTGTTCCCATCAATTGTCGCCACTGTGCCATCAATTGTCACCACTGTGCCATGCCATCAATTGTCACCACTGTGCCATCATTTGTCGCCACTGTGCCATGCCATCAATTGTTGCCACTGTGCCATGCCATCAAACGCAGCCACTGTGCCATCAATTGTCACCACTGCGCCATGCCATCAATTGCAGCCACTGTGCCATCAATTGTCGCCACTGTGCCATTAAATTGTCGCCACTGTGTTCATAAATTGTTGCCACTGTGCCCATCAATTGTCGCCACTGTACCATGCCATTAATTGTCGCCACAGTGCCTGCTGGCTCTGATAGACACTTCCAAAGCCAACCAACTGCTGTTATTCAGATGGCCGGCGCTCACCAGGGGGCCAGCCATCTGAACAGTGGGTGGCAGCGACATCGGTGACAATAAATAGATTCATGCAATGCATGAATCTATGTATTGTTCAGTGGCGGTGCAGGAGAGAGGGGGCGGCGCTCCTGCGCCCACTATAAACGCACCGCCACTGATCTCAACCATGTCTTAAACTGACCACCAGACAAACCATTTCTACCTGAAATGTTGCATTTGACTCGGCTCTTACACTCACTCATGCATAGAAACCACCAACAACAAAGATAATCAAGTGATAGAACACAATTCTCATGAAGAGACTAGGAGAACTCTTTGGCTACACTCTTATGCCGCATACACATGATCAGAATTTCTGACAACAAATGTTCGATGGGAGCTTGTTGTCGGAAATTCCGACCATGTGTAGGCTCTATCGGACATTTGCTGTCGGAATTTCCAACAACAAAAATTTGAGAATTGGTTTTCAAATCTTCCGACAACAAAATTCGTTCTTGTAAATTCCGACGCACAAAATTCCACGCATGCTCTGAATCAAGTACGAGACGGAAGCAGTCGGTCTGGTAAAACCAGCGTTCATAATGGATATAGCACATTCGTCATGCTGCAAATTTTTAAATCTTTTAATGCAGAGCATTCTCTCCACCTTTATAATGCTAGAATAAAGACGTTGTTTTGGTGCTGATATTCACACAGAGTTCTGACAAAATGATTTCTCTGAGGCCCCATACACACGAGCAGACAGATTTGTTCAAATCTGTCTGCTGGGATTTTGGTTTGCTCGCGTGTACACACGAGCAAACCAAAATCCCCGCCAGCAGAGAGCGCGCTGACGTGTCGGTGACGTGGCGGTGACGTTGACGCCGCCACGTCACCGCACCAGAAAGTAAAACACTTCCGCGCATGCGCCGAATCCATTCGGCGGCGGCGGTGCGGCGGCGGTGCGGGACGACATGTCTGCTGGTAAGTGTACTAACCAGCAGACATGTCGGGCGGACGGATTCCCACCCGATAGATTTCAAAGCATGCTTTGAAATCTGTCGGGTGGCCAAATCCGTCGGCTCGGCCGTACACACGATCGAATCTGTCTGCTGAAACGGTCCAGCGGACCGTTTCCAGCGGACAGATTTGATCGTGTGTACGAGGCCTGAGAGATCAGGAACAGCAGCAGATGACATATAAGACAAATCATTTCTCACTAAACTTCTACTAACACGAGATTAGCAGAAGGAGCCCAAAGGGTGGCGCACTTGGTATTGAACTTCCCTTTTATAGTGCCGTCGATAGTGTTGTACGTGACAGCGTTCTTGGCGATCGGAATTTCCGACAAGATTTGTGCGACCATGTGTATGCAAGACAAGTTTGAGCAGACATCCGTCAGAAAAAAATCCACGGTTTTGTTGTTGGAATGTCCGATCGTGTGTATGCGGCATAAGGGTATCCTAACCAAAGTAAAAAAGCTGTGTCCACCATATAGAATTTTTTCCACCAATTGATTGACTACACTGCCCCAACAACTGTCCTAAACAAATGGATAACAACAAAACCTGGGGAATGCCTCACAGAACAACCAATTAACCTGTCTAACAGAATGCGTTAAAAACAGGGGTTTAGTCCGCATGCATTTTCAAACGCATGCGTGAGCCACAGAGCCGCGCCAAGGCACCCTAAAAATCTGTGGTCCTAACACTAAACAATGAGTGTCCCCACAATGGAGGCACATGCATTCTATTGGATAGATAGGGGCAGGTGGACTGAAGGGGAACCACCCCTCCTTAAAGGTGCAGGAGCACACCAAACACCCAGCATATAGCACAATGGCGGCAAAGGTGTTGGTGCACTGCTGGACCAATACAAGCACCACAGGTGAAACATAAACGTGTCCACCGCCCCCATCTATAGCTGGCAATCGCAGTAAGTAGCATTGGAAGGCTAAAGCAGATAACAACAAAACCTGGGGAATGCCCAGAGAAAAACCAAGCCTACTTACCGTCCAGCTCACAGAACAACCAATTAACCTGTCTAACAAAATGCGTTAAAAACAGGGGTTTTGTCCGCATGCATTTTCAAACGCATGCGTGAGCCACAGAGCCGCGCCGAGGCACCCTGTAATCTGTGGTCCTAACACTAAACAATGAGTGTCCCCACAATGGAGGCACATGCATTATAATGGATAGATGAGGGCAGGTGGACTGAAGGGGAGCCACCCCTCCTTAAAGGTACAGGAGCACACCAAACACCCAGCATGTAGCACAATGCTGCAAAGGTGTTGGTGCACTGCTAGACCAATACAAATGGACCATGGATTTCCCCTATCTATCAACTGACAGTCTTCTAAAAACCTTGGGCCAGATTCAGAGAGAACTTACGCCGACGTATCTGTTGATACGCCGCATAAGTTCTTTGCGAAACAGCACAGCGCCTAATGATATTATCCCCACTAAACTGCTGAAGGACTGTGCCGACATCATGGCACCACCTATCACGCAGCTTATTAACCAGTCATTCAAGGAAGGCATAGTGCCCTCCCTGCTGAAAAAGGGCACAATCCAGCCCATCTTGAGGAAACCTACCCTTGACCCCAAAGACCCAACTCACCGCCGTCCCATAACAGGCCTAAACGTTCTATCCAATATAATGGAGAAAGTAGTGGTACAACACCTGCAACAGCATCTAGATACCCATAATCTACTTGATCCATTTCAATCAGGTTTCCGTCCCGGACACGGGACGGAAACAGCATTGCTCAAAATATGGGACGACGCTCTTGAGGCCACAGACGAAGGAGAATCTTGTCTCCTGGTTCTACTGGACCTAAGCGCAGCCTTTAACACAGTAGACCACAAACTATTGCTGACTCGGCTGGCTGAAGTAGCCAGAGTCGCAGAAGGTGATCTATTATGGTTTTCCTCCTTTTTGGACAACCGATCACAAACAGTGAAATTAGGACCTTTTACTTCTGAAAAACGCACGGTGTCATGCGGAGTCCTTCAAGGATCCCACCTATCACCGGTGCTCTTCAACATCTATCTTCGCCCTCTCTTTGAAATCATCAGTAGCCAACAACTACTTTATCACTTATACGCAGAAGACACGCAACTGTATTTTCGCATCTGCAATAAGAAGGATCATCATCTCAGTTTAGAGAATTGTCTCTCTTTGATAGAAAACTGGATGACGAAGAGTCAACAGCTCCAAAACAGAACTCCTTCTGTTTCAGGCAAGTCGCAAGAGTCAACTGGCAACAGTCAACTGGCAACTACTTGGACACCCCCGCCCATTCTGGGCCAGATCATCCCCCCTAGCTCCAAAGTCAAAAGTCTCTGAGTCATCTTTGACACCTACATGACAATGGATGCACAAATAGGGTCAGTAGTCAGCGGATCTCACCATCTGCTGCGCCTACTACGCAGACGTATTCCTTTTATCCCCAAAGAAGACCTGGCAGTTGTGGTGGGATCAATTGTGAACTCCAGACTGGACTATGCAAATGCCCTTTACCTCGGACTCCCAAAGTACCAAATCTCTTGTCTGCAAGTCGTTCAGAATACGGCCGCCAGACTTGTGACTGGGAAAAAACCCAGGGAATCAATCTCACCTTCACTGAGAGCCCTTCATTGGTTGCCAGCAAAAAACAGAATTGCTTTTAAAACACTCTGTCTGACACATAAGTGCATCCATGGGAAAGCTCCGCAATATCTATGCGAAAAGATAGAAGCCCACAATCCCAATCGCGTTCTGCGATCCACCGACCAAAATCTTGTCAAGATACCCAAAGCCAGATACAAGTCCAAAGGAGAAACAAGGTTTGCTTTCCAGGGTCCCAGACTATGGAACGCTTTACCAACCAGCATTCAGTTGGAGGAAACCACCTGAGCTTCAGAAGACAGATAAAAACTCTGCTCTTTTGATGACCAGAGAGACAGAAACAACGAGCGCCCAGAGGCGATTTAGTTCGCATGTGCCGCGCTATATAAGTTTTTCATTCATTCATTCATTCATTCAAGATGCGCCGCCGTATCTGTGTTCTGTATTCAGAAAGCAAGATACGCCGAAATTTGGCTAAGATACGCCGTCGTATCTTAGTTGCATATTTACGCTGGCCGCTAGGTGGCGCTTCCGTAGATTTACGCGTCGAATATGCTAATGAGCTAGATACGCCGATTCACAAATTTATGTGCGCCCGGCGTATTGATATACATCGTTTACGTAGGCGTTTTGACCGGCGTAAAGTTACCCCTGCTATATGAGGCGCAACCCATGTTAAGTATGGACATCAGAACAGCGTCGTATTGTACGTCGTTTATGTCGTTTGCGTAAGTCGTTCGGGAATGGGGCTAGGCGTAAGTTACGTTCACGTCAAAAGCATTGACTATTTGCGACGTGACTTTTGCGCATGCGCACTGGGATACGTCCACGGACGGCACATGTGTCGTTCGTTAGACGCGTCATTTACGTGGGGTCACGGCTCATTTCCATACTACACGCCCACCTCCTTCCTATTTTGAATTACTCGGGCTTACACCGGACCAGATACGCTACGCCGCTGTAACTTAGGGCGCAAGTTCTTTCTGAATACCGTACCTGCCGCTCTAAGTTACGGCTGGGTAGTGTATCTGAGAAAAGCTACGCCCGCCTAAAGATAGGCGATTCTTTCTGAATCTGGCCCAAACTTTTACTAACACAAAATCAGCAAAAGCAGCCCAAAGGGTGGTGCCATCCGAGTGTTGTACGTCACTGAGCTTTGCTCGAGCATCAATCGTGTGTATGCAAGGCAGACTTGACAAGAACCACGTCGAGAAAAACATCGTTTTTTTCCATGACATTAAAAACGGGCGTGTGTACGTGGCATAAGGGCGTACATTTTTTATTTCACTCCTCACTGCCTATCACAGTTTCAGAGGCAGTGGAATGCCAAGATAGCACAAATCCCCCCCAAATGACCCCATTTTGGAAAGTAGACACCCCATGCTATTTGCTGAGAGACGTGTTGAGTATTTTGCAAATCTCGCTTTCTGTCACAAAATTTCCTTTTCTTTCTTCAGTTTCCAAAACAAATGAGAGCTCGGGGTGTCTACTTTCCAAAAATATGTCATTTGGGGGGGTTTACGTGGAAAAAAGTATTTTTGTTTCCTAGAAAAATACTTTGAACCCCCAAACCTTATATATTGTTTAACCACTTCCCGCCCGGCTTATAGCAGAATGACAGGGGGCAGTGGTTCATTTATCCTGACTGGGCGTCATATGACGTCCAGCAGGATAACAGCCGATCAGTGGTGCGTCGTGTCAGCCATTGATCGGCTTTTACTCCCTCGCACCTGAGGCCTCATACACCCAATCAGTGCCCAGGGAGCTGCCAATCAGTAACCAACCCCAATGCCTGCCAGTGCCATGAGTGATGCCTATCAGTGCCATCTCTCAGTGCTATAGATTAGTGCCCAGCAGTGCCACCTATCAGTGCCCATCAGTGCCCAGCAGTGCCGCCTATCAGTGCCACCCATAAGTGCAGCCTTTCAGTGCCCATCAGTGTCGCCTATCAGTGCCCATCAGTGGCACCCATGAGTGCCCATCAGTGCTGAATATCAGTAGCACCCATCAGTGCCATCTATCGGTGCCCATCGTCACCACCTTATCAGTGCCCGTCAGTGCCGCCTTATCAGTGCCCATCAGTGAAGGAGAAAATTTACTATTTACACAATTTTCTAACAAAAGGGAATTTTTTTTGTTTCTTTTTTTATTTGTTTAGCAAAAAATAAAAACTGCACAGGTGATCAAATACCACCAGAAGAAAGCTCTATTTGTGGGAACAAAGTGATAAAAATTATGTTTGGGTACAGTGTAGCTTGACCGTGCAATTGTAATTTAAACAGCGACAGAGCTGAAAGCTAAAAATTGGCTTGGGCAGGAAGGGGCTGTTAGTGCCCGGTATCGAATTAGTTAAAGCAGAGGCCCTGCAGATTAAAATGGTGGGTGTTTTTTCACAAAGTATTTGCCAGGTGATTTTTACTTGGATACCAAACAGGACATGCTTTAAAATTATGCACACCGGTGCTCTTTTTTGAAGAATGTGGAGTCTATTACACTCTGAATCTCTCCTCAGCTCTTAAAGCATCTGACCATACCCATATTTGTGTGATAAAATGCTTTCCCAATGGTGTTTATATCTGACAAAACCGAAGTCATGAAATATTCATAGCTTCAGGTTTCTTAGGCCATAGAGATGATTGGAGCTGTTTTGGTCTCTGATCAGCTCTATGGTCAGCTGGGGAACCACCGGCTGCATTCTCGGGTTCCCTGGTGGGACAGGAGAGCCTAAGAAAACCATGGAAGATGGTGGGAGGTGGGGGAGGACGTTCGCTTCCTCTGTTGTTAAAGCAGTTTAGTGGCTGATTAACCGCTAGGATTGCTTTTACATGAAGGGCGGATGCTGGCTGAAAAAAATAATACCTATACCTGCAGGCATCATTCCAGGATATAACCACTCGAAGTCCAGCAACATATCAGTACGTTGCTGGTCCTTGTTGGGCATATATTGTAATGTTCTTTTTTTTCATGCAACCTGTGGGTTAAATGAAAAAAGAGAACCTAACAGATTCCTCCATTTATATTAATCGGTGGTATGCCCACCATTAGAATACCACCCTGCATCCACTGCTTCTAACTCATGGGCTGAACGAAAAAAAAATAACAGAAATATTCCCCAATTAACATTGATCGTGTGGATGAAGAAATCTCTGCCAAGAAAAGTAAATAAAAATATATGCCGAAGCATAGGGGCCCCTATGTTCACCCTGCCCTTATGCTTTGGCATATATGCTCTTTTTTTAACTGGTGTTGAAATCACTTCCTATGGCGATGGAGTCACAGATTTACGTATCGTGAGAGTAAACCCTGTTGCTGTCAAAAGAAATAAATCTGTGTTGCAGCTGAGTGGCGTACTTACAAAGCAAACAATGGTAACAATAAATCACAGTATCAATAAAATATTAGTTCAATAAAACCCTTGTTTTTGTTTTTAGTTTTATGCCTTCATCTCACAGTAAGCAATTTGTTGGACCTCAAGCAGGCTCTCTGCCCCATCTAAGCTGGGTATATACAAGCCGTTGGGGGAAGCTCTGGCGTATAAATGGTACCCCATTCGCAATAAGGGTAACACCAAGTTACAAGCAATCATGTCGCTGCGCCCTATGTAGTCTGGGCAGTCACATCACTCCACGCTTCTATTTTTTCCCTTGTAAACCAAGAAACTATATGTATAGCCTGTGGCCTTGTCACAGAGCATATACATCTTGATTCCATAGCTGGCACACTTGCTGGGGAGAAAATGTTTGAACACAAGGCAGCCAAAAAACATAATCAGGGACTCGCCAATGCAGACCTCTTGATTTGGAATAAACAAGGCTGCAAATTGTTGGTTGCAGTGGTTTACGAGGGGCCGAATTTTATGGAGGATGACAGATTTCACTGTCTTTGAAGTGCATGAACCGTAAGATTTGCTTGTATTGATTCCTGGTCATGGAAGCAGAAAACATGGGCTTATGGTGAATTGGGTCAGTGGACCAATATGACCGCAACTCAATCTTTTTAGTAATGCCCATGAGGAGGGATAGGCCCAGAAAGGTTTTAAATTTGAAAACTGTTATAGGTATCCAGTCATATTCTCTGGCAAGGGTCAAATTTGAATTTGCAGCAATAAATTGACCAGCATATAAATTGCTTTGGTCTGTGAAAAACAGCTCTTGATAGTCAAGGGAAGTAAACATTTGCTGTATTCCACCTGGGCTGGCCAGTGAATGGGGGAAGTGTGGAAGAAGTGGTGGGCTGCCAATCAGGATCTGCAAACACATCAGGAAGGGCACTATAGGCTCTACGGGCCTGTCTTTGAATTCTAGGTGGCTGCGGGGCACTACTTGTGCTAGCCACTGCACCAGCTTGAACTGCACTTATGTGAACCACAACGTCACCAAGTGTTACTGCAGTGCTGGTTTGTAGCGATGCGCCAAACACACCCCGGTTCGGTTCGCACCAGAACTTGCGAACAGGCAAAAAAATGTGCTCGTACACACGAACACTGTTAAAATCTATAGGACACGGACATGATACATGATAAAGGCTTATATGCAAGGTATTGTCATAAAAAGTGTTTGGGGACTTGGGTCCTACCCCAGGGAAACCTTATCAATGCAAAAAAAGTTTTTTCAGGAGCAGAATCCTCAGCATTGGGACATGGTGCTTTGGGGAGGGGGGTGCAGAACATACTGTACAATGGTGATCAGTATGTCCTTTTATATAAATAAAAAGCAAAACACTTCTGCCCAATGCTACACTTGAAATTGTACAACAGGACTTAAAAGTGCAATGATAAAACATATATAGGACTATCCAGTGCAAATCAACCAATGTATTGCAATATAGTGATGGTGTCACACTCTCCACATAAGTATTTTGAGAAAATACAGAGCTACAATGTGCAAATATTGGTGAAACCATTATATATAATTATAATAATAAATGTAACATTGATGTACATATTTTATTTGTAATATATATATATATATATATATATATATATATATATATATATATAATGGGGGGTTTCACCCTGTTTGTACGTTGCAGCTCTGCAATTTCTCAAAATATTTTTGCAGAGGGGGTGGCACCGTCACTACTATATTGCTTACATTTGTTATTCCTATATTGGTTTTACCATTGCGCTTATAAGTACATTTGCAAAATGTTATAGAGGAAGTGTAGGGCCGAGTTGCATTTTTTACTTTTTTTTTTTAAATTCACGTTGTATGTGGGAACCAGCTCAAAAAATTCTGTGGGTATTGATTTAGATTTTTTTGGGGTTGTTTTATTTGATTTGGTATGTCCTCTGCATACTGGAGCCAGTAGCCCTGTATACAGATGGTCAGTGTGCTTGTATACTAGTGGTCAGTTCCCTTGTATACTGGTGGTCAGTTCCCTTGTATACTGGTGGTTAGGGCTTTTTTCTCAAAGAATAGGTGCAGCATCTCAGCCACGCTTCCATCACAATACAAATGACCCCCTCGCCCCCAAGAGGGAGAGAAAGATGCATCAAATGGTGAGTCTGGCAAAACTGTACTAATAGTTGTAGGGTCTTAAAAGTGGCATTGTTAAATACCAGGAGAGCGTTACACACAGGGTGCAGAGTTCAGGAGTGCGCTATATGCATAGTGCATGTTTCAGAACATACACAGGGCAGAGTTCAGGCTTGCACCACATACAGAGTGCAGGGGAGTGCACCACGTCAAGTGTGCAGAGTTCAGGATTGCGCTATTTACAGAATGCAATGTTCAAAAGTGTGCTACATACCAAGTGCAGAGTTTAGGCTTGCTGCAACCTCAAAGTCTGCACTCTTAACGTTGAACACTCCTGAACCCTTTACCCTGTATGTTGTATACAGGGTAAAGGGTTCAGGAGTGTGCAACGTTGAGTGCGCACTTTAAGGTTGCATTTTTTACAAAGGGCAGGATTCTGGCTTGTGCTGCACACAAAGTGCAGGGTTCTGGTGTGTGCTACACACACACACAATGCAGGGTTCAGGAGTGCGATACACACAATGCAGGGTTCAGGAGTGCGCTAAGAACATAATGCAGGGCCCAGGAGTGCGCTTCACACATACTCAGGTTTCAGGAGTGCAATGTGTACACAGTGCAGAGATCAGTAGAGTGTTATGTTCACAATGCAAGGTTCAGGAGTGCGCTATGTATACAATGCAGGGTTCAGGAGTGCGTTATGTAAGTAGTGCAGGGTTCAGCAGTGCGCTATGTACAAGAGCCTTGCGTGTTACTAAAGTGTGGGAAACATAGGATTAGTATATTGCCATCAGAGGAGAATATCCTTTCATGTTTCAATCCATTCTTCTTGTATTGTGACACCAGCAATGATGAATGGATGGAGGGATAGATGGATAACTCCGACATTCTGCATTATTTTCTACAGAGCCTCTGTAAGAACCATATATGCTGGCAGAAAGGAATGCAGGATGCAAGGCTTACAGGTGTCAGAATACAGCATGGATGGATGGATAAACAATCTTGTTCTACTCTGCTAACGTTCCCACACTGTAGAAACCAGCTTGTTCTCTCCATGCTGGCAGCAGTGCATGCAAACACAACTCACTGTTTATCAGTGCTGAGGCTGAGGAATTTGCCCACATCTCTCCCCTTTTCCCTTCAGCTGTCGACATCTCCTCTTCTCAGAAGTCAAAGAAGGTGGGCTGGGGGAAGGGGGAGGGTACAGTCTTTACCATTGGTCGAGGAGGCAGCAGAGAGGTGGATATCTATCCGCCTCTGAAATTAGCCTGTGTCGGGTCTGGCTAAAGATCATCTGGAGCTGCTGTATCCTTCCACAAGAAAAGAAAAGAGTCCCCAGCTTCAGGGCAGCAATAGAGAACATGCAGGCAAGTAAATAAAATAAAAAGAAACACTAACATCTGCAAATACTACCATGTACATTTTGGGGGTGCTATGGGGATGCTTAAAGAATTTTTGGGGATACTTGAGCACTCCCAAGCATCCAGCTGGCATCGCCTTTGACGAAGAGAGATGACATCACTTCCTCTGCCTGTGTTTACATTACACAGGCAGAGGACAGTCTGTCATTCGGAAGAACCGATCAGCAGGTTCAGGCCAGAAATCATTGGCCTGGGCCTGTAGACTGATCGGTTGTAAAACAATCGAGCCTGGGCCTGTAGACGGTTTGGCTGAATTTGCGCAATCAAGCCACCTTGCTGCAGTATATCTGCGGTGGCTGGTTGGTTAGTGGTTAAGCAAATTATTGTGTTTTAACATTTGGGAATTCTTTTGTCCAAACCCTACCGGTTGGTACCCAACCGGTAGGTAATGGTAATCACAATGATCGCGCCCCAGTGACTCCCACCACTGCACTAAGAAATTAATATGAACAGAAGTCCGCAGCTGCTGTTTTAAATAAAGTAAATGTGAAAGTGTATATATAGTGTATTCAAACAATGTAGTTTAAATTCCAATCATATATAAACAGCGCTAATATGTGGATGGACCACACAAGTGGACCAAAAAACAATTAAACAATTAAATAAATAAATAGAACAATTGAATGAACCCGTGAATAAGGCTGCATTCACACCTGAGCGGCAAGTAACGCCGCATACGCGGCTTTACTTGCCGCGCTTCGATTTATTTATTTATTTTTTTTATTTTTTTACTAATCTTCCCATTCATGTCTATGGGCGAACGCCAATGTCGCTTGAAAAAAAGGGTCCGGGACTTTTTTTCAGGCGACAGGCGTTCGGCGTCTCAGAGATGTGAACCATCTCTATAGACATGAATGGGAAATTTCCCCTCCAGCGGCACGAGCGTCGCGCGACAGGCGTTTTGCCGCTCAGGTGTGAATGGGCTCTAAAGTGATAAAGCAAAAACAGTTCATAGGTGTCGAAAAATTATCAAATCTGTAATCTTCAAAGAAATCTTCCACCACACCTGATGTGTATAGTGAATCCTCCACCAATCAAGTTGACCACTCACCAGAACGAGTTGCCTTAGGCCGCGTACACACGATCAAATCTGTCTGCTGGAAACGGTCTGCCAGACCGTCCCAGCAGACAGATTCGATCGTGTGTACGGGCGAGCCGACGGATTTGGCCAGCGGACAGATTTGAAAGCATGCTTTCAAATCTGTCGGCTGGGAACCCGTCCGCCCGACATGTCTGCTGGTAAGTACATAACCAGCAGACATGTCTTCTCGCACACGCGGCGAATGGTTTCGACGCATGCGCGGAAGTGTTTTACTTCCTGGTTCGGTGACGTGGTGGTGTCAACGTCACCGTCACGTCAGCGCGCCGTCTGCCGGCGGGGATTTTGGTTTGATCGTGTGTACACGATCAAACCAATATGTCCCCAGCAGACAGATTTGTTCAAATCGGTCTGTCCGACCGATTTGAACAAATCTGTCTGCTCGTGTGTATGGGGCCTTACACTCATGTGTTTTGGCACACAAGCTAGAAAATGTTTCTCAAACCATTAAGCAGAATTCCAATTCCAACAATGTGATAGATGAGATCCACATAAATAATGAAGAAAGCATATGATAGTGTGATAACGTAAAAACAGTTTAATAACACACCATAAAAAATCTGCAAAAGTTGAAATGATTTATTCATGGGATCCCATGAATAAGTCATTTCATGACGAAACATGTCAGGGCGTGGCTACATATTGAACTTTTGAGTACTTGAACCAACGTGAGAGGCCTCTACATGAAACACTACGCTAGTGACCAGCGATTGAGAGTTTTCTACAAACGGGGGTTTGCAAGTACAGCGCAGGTGTAGTAGTGAGAAGCATCCGGTTGTTTGCACAGGTCCGCTGTGACCGTAGTTCATCAGCCAAATGAATATTGAGGAAGTTCTGTTATGTTTTGATTCACGGTTTTGTTTGAGTTTACCATTGTGAGTGCAACTTTTGCAGATTTTATGTGGTGTGTTATTAAACTGTTTTTACATTATCACACTATCATATGCTTTCTTCATTATTTATGTGGACCTCATCTATCACATTGTTGAAATTGGAATTCTGCTTAATGGTTTGAGAAACATTTTCATGCTTTTGTGCCAAAACACGTCAGTGTAAGGCAACTCATTCTGGTGAGTGGCCAACTTGATTGGTGGAGGATTCACTATACACATCAGGTGTGGTGGAAGATTTCTTTGAAGATTACAGATTTGATAAATTTTCGACACCTATGAACTGTTTTTGCTTTATCACTTTATTTATTTACAGGTTCATTCAATTGTTCTATTTATTTATTTATTTATTTATTTAATTGTTTTTTGGTCCACTTGTGTGGTCCATCCACATATTAGCGCTGTTTATATATGATTGGAATTTAAACCACATTTTTGAATACACTATATATACACTTTCACAAGGCTGGTTCATTGTCTACCACTTCCCACACATTACTTCTGGCCAGTAGTGTTGCTCACGAATATTCGCATTGCGAATATTCGTTACGAATATTGCATATTCGAGTATTCGCGAATAAATCGAATATCGCGTTTTTTTCAATTTTTTTTTTAAAACAGATCACATCCTAGTGATCTCCATCGACGTCTAAAAGCATTGCTGGTATGATTAGAGACCCTGGGCCGAGTAGCTGAGGCGATCCTTTTATGTTGCCGAATATTCGCAATGCGAATATTCGTATTACGAATATTCGCGAATACTTTCTCTGCCCTTCTTTGTTTTGTGTATAAAAAAAAAAAAATTAGCTTTAGTTTAGTCATATAAGTTTGTGTAAGTAGAGTTAGGCCTCGTACACACGAGGGGATATGTCCGCTGAAAACGGTCTGATGGACCGTTTCAGCAGACATCTCCGCTCGTGTGTATGGGCTAGCGGACAGATTTGTCCACCCGACAGATTTCAAAGCAAGCTTTGAAATCTATCCGGTGGGAATCTGTCCGCCCGACATGTCTGCTGGTTAGTACACTTACCAGCAGACATGTCGTCCCGCACCGCCGCCGCACCGCCGCCGAATGTATTCGGCGCATGCGCGGAAGTGTTTTACTTCCTGGTGCGGTGACGTAGCGGTGACGTAGCGGCGTCAACGTCACCGCCACGTCACCGCGCCGTCCGGCGGCGGGGAATTTGATCCGATGGTGTGTACACGCCATCGGATCAAACTCCCGATCGGACATATCCGATGGAAATGGTCCGCGGACCGTTTTCATCGGATAAGTCCGATGGTGTGTACGAGGCCTTAGTGTTTAGTGCATATTAGTTTAGTAATCCAGGAAATTATCTCCGTTTTCGCGTGTTGACGAGAATTTCGCAATCAATTTTGCATTTTTTTTTATAAAATATCACGAATATTCGATATTAACGAATATTTCGCGAATATTCTTCTATATATTCGTGAAATATCGCGAAATCGAATATGGCGTATTCCGCTAATCACTACTGCCCAGTAAGTCAGAGCATGATAGTGATGGGCCAAAAGTAGGGATGAGCTCCGCATTCAATAAGAACGTATGTTCGACTCGAACATTGTCTGTTCGTACGTTCGACGAAATTCGAACAAAACCGGTCGTTCGCGCCAAATTCGAGTGACGCGCAACGGCCCATAATTCACTGCGGCATTGCGCGCTGATGATTGGCCAAACATGCACTATGACCCTGCATGCTTGGCCAATCACAGTGCACAAAAAACGGAGAGCCATAATTTGCCAAAGCCAGGGTGGCTTTGGCCAATTATGGCTCAGGGCTTTAGCACACGCCCCACACTATATAAGGCCGCCTGCTGGGCGGCCTCGTGTAGTGTGTTGCGGTTGTTAATGAGAGAAGTCAAAGAGACAGAGAGATTGTCTTTTTATATAGCTAGATAGAGCAGGCAGGCACGCTAGTCAGTTTAGCTTAATTTAGAGGATATATATACATCCCTAGGAGTTGTACATATATTTATACACTGTATAGCTTAGCTAGATCAGCTATTCCTAATTTACTGCCGGGCAGGTGATTGTGCTATTTAAAGACGTTATCACAGGTATAGACACCCAGCAGGTACAATATTTAAAGGAATTTTTCATTTTTTTATTTTTTATTTAAGCATCATTAGAATCACTGCTCTTGGAGCAGTGATTTTAATAATGTTTAAATTAAAAAAAAATATATGAAAAAATTCCTTTAAATATTGTACCTGCTGGGTGTCTATAGTTTGCCTGTGAAAAAGTCTTTGAGAACCCGGGTCTTGCCCCAGGGAACATGTATCAATGGAAAAAAGTTTTAAAAACTGCCTTTTTTTCAGGAGTCCTGCTCCTGAAAAAACAACCGTTTTTTTAAACTTTTTTCCATTGATACATGTTCCCTGGGGCAAGACCCGGGTTCTCAAAGACGTTTTCCAACAATAACTTGAATATTGGTCTTTAAAATGATTGTTTTTGAATTCGAACGTTCGAGTCCCATAGACTTCAATGGGGTTCTAAATGTTCGCGCAAACGGTCAGTCTGTCGACGGTTCTGGTGCGAACCGAACGCGGGTATGTTCGGCTCATCCCTAGCCAAAAGGAATGCATAAAGGGTTGAAATGAGCAGGCAAGCTCCAACACTACCAGGAACCATCCAGCATTTTGGCACAACAAGGGCACCAAAAGCTGCTGTAGATATGTCCAAGCACCACAAAGGGCCAAACACATTTTTCCCGACACCAGCCTAGTGCATAGAAACCACAATACAACCTGAACTTACCTTTTCATTTTCTAATTTATGCAGTGCACCTTTAAGTCTGGTGACTTTGGGACATTGCAGACAGCTCTTTCTTCAGACTGAGGGGGTTAAGTAGGCTCCAGCCACTTAAAAAATATCTTCCCTTAGTAATTCCACTGCTATCAAATATTCAATTAAAATGTACTTTTACCTCCTGTTGTTATTAAATTAAAGACTACCTCTTGAGTTGTACTCTGGCTCGTGTTCTTAGGCTGAGTGCTTGTGGTTTTATTCATGAAGGTAATGTCCTGTACAATACTTCTTTTTTTAGAGAGTGTTCATCTTCCCAGCTATGCAGTATTATAGAATTAATAATTCAGTGATACTTTAGTATTACACGGATCAGAGATTGCACCCTGCATATCCCAACACTTTAAGCTTTCTGAAATATTAAGACATCTTTCCTAAAGATCTAAAGTTTTATTAAAGAAAAATTTTACCCTAAATTTTTTACAGTCTTTTATATACTTAATATGTTTTGAGCGGGAACATATAACACCTACTTCTATATACTTTAAAAAGGTCTCTCTGTTATGTGTGCATGCTGATTGGTTAAAGGCATTATTATTTTAAACCTTCATTTCTGCACCTTTTTTGATCTGCATAAGATGTACATCGATCGTGTACATTGATTAGCTATAACTTTATGACCACTGGCGGGTTAGATGAATAAGATTGATTATCTCATTACAATGTCATCTGTAAGTCGATGGGATATTTGAGGCAGCAAGTAAACATGTTATCCCTGAAGCTGATGTGTTGAACGCCAAAAAAATGAGCATTGCAGTTTGTTGTGTAACCATAGACTGGACAGGGTGCCTATGCTAAACCCTGTCCACAGCAAAAAGCTTCTACAACCGGCATGTGAGCATCAGAACTGGATGACAAAGCAAAGAAAAAGGTGGTCTGGTATGATACATTTTCTTTTACATCATGTGAGTGGCTGGGTGCATATTTGTCACTTACCTGGGAAATAGATGGCACCAGTATACAGTATGGGAAGAAGGCAAGCTGGTGGAAGCAGAGTGATATTTTTGGCAACATTCTGCTGGGAAACCTTGGGTCCTGACTCCTGCCCTTCATGTAGATGTTACTTACCACCTACCTAAACATTGTTGCTGACCAAGTACACCCCTTCATGGAAATGGTATTCCCTGATGGCAGTGGCCTCTTTCAGCAGAATAATACACCCTGCCACATTGCAAGAATGGTTCAAGAATAGTTTGAGGAAACAACGAGTTTGAGATGTTGAATTAGCCTCCAAATTCCCCAGATCTCAATCCAGTTGAGTATCTGTGGGATATGCTGAAAAGACAGTTCCAATCTATGGAGACCCCACCTTAAAGAACTTAAAGGATCTTCTACTGACAGCTGGTGCCAGATACCACCACATACCTTTAGAATTCTAGTGGCTTCATGTCTTAATGGGTCAGGACTGTTTTGGTGTCAAGTGGCTGACTCAATATTAGGTGGGTAGTCATACATTTTTGAACGATTGGTGTAGTTTAATTGTGTAATTGTGTGCCCTGTATGCACAGTCAATAGTTTCCTGTGTCAGAAGTTTATATTTTTGTTCAAACATGAGGTAATCTGCAAAGCACTTCACAGGTTAAAGCATGACCTATCTCTGTAGTCTGAGAACTGAAACTTCCTGTTGAAGAAAGTATATATCCCACAATCCCTGGTTCTCTCAGTCTAGTTCTCTTCAGACGTAGTAATTAGATCTAAAAGATACAAGCAGACAACTTTCACAGAGAGCTTACTATGCAGTTGGAAGATGTTTTCTCTTATTACATTAACACTCCCATATTTGTGGTGTGACGTAGAGTGGATGGTAATGCATAACCTGGTACAGGAAGTAGCCTTGTCCCTTTAGGCAAATAGGGACAGCAGTAAAACAGGTCGCAGCCGAGAGTGGAAGTGCCTTTGTTTTGGTTTTACATGGTGATGTCTGATCGTCTTAATGTAAGTGCATTGATGTATTTTATTAATTAAAATGATTTGAACGTGTTACACTATGGAGCCCTCTTCTTCCCTGTTTTGCTATTGAAAGTGAATACCCTGGGGAAAGTGTCTTCTGCCACCACGAGCTGCTTAGCTGTAGGATAAAAGAGGCTTTATTTTTAGGCCCGCTAAGGTGAAAGGCTGGGGGAAACAAGGGCACCCACACTGGTACACCTGCACATATAAGGCCTCATACACATGACCGGTTTCCTCGGCAGAATCCAGCAAGAAACTTGTTGGGAGACGTGTTTTGCCGAGGAAACCGGTCGTGTGTAAATTTTTCGATGAGGAAACTGTCAAGAAATTCGATGAGCCAAAAAGAGAGCATGTTCTCTTTTTCCTCGACGGGAATGGAGAAAATTGGCACGTTGAGTTCCTCGACAGCCGAACAAGGAACTCGACGAGGAAAACGATGTATTTCGCCCGACGAGTTCCTCGGTTGTGTGTACGAGGCCTAAGGATTGCTTTGGATTGATGGTGGATTATCCTGCACTTTACCTGTGATCATCATTTGATTTTGGATTACTTATATTGCACAGAGATCTACGTTTGCACCAAGGATTTTTTTGCATGGAATCATATTTTTTTACACAGAGAACACATTTTTTATATATATATATATATATATATATATATATATATATATTATATTTAGTATATTCTTTTATATATATACAGTATATATATATATATATATATATATATATATATATTTATATATATATATATATTATATATATATATATATATATATATATATATACTTTATTTCACAAATTCTATATTTACTTTTGGAATCTGATAGTGTGGAACTGCTTGTGTACTGGACACTATTTTGCACGTTTTACCCTCTTTTTGGCACGTTTGGAGAATTTGCAGTATTTTGCACTATTGTTTATTTGCATATATTTGCACGATTGTCTATTTGCACGATTGATTATTGCCACTGTTTTTGCTTATTTGCACAAGATTGTTTTTTGGACAATAGAAATTCTATTATTATTGGTATTATCATTATTGTTTTTATTGCTTATTTTATTAGCAAGCGCCATATACACCCCCCCCCCCCCCCTTTTCCCTCAGTAAAACAGGTGTGTTACTGGAACAGTGAACAATACAAGCACCATTTCAAATGACAAACAATGTACTTTTTTGTTTGTTTTAAGCTCTGTTGTGCAAGGTACACGTTCAAAATCCAACACTAGGTCCAAAAAAACAGGACATACATTCTTCCTCTGAAGAGAAAGGCCCTAGCCCTGATCCTCTATGGTGCAAGGCTCCTGACAGGGACTGGGGTACTCATGATCCATCCAGCCAAAGCCAGGGGAACCCCCATCTTCGGGAGACCTGCTGAAGCAAGGTATACACAATTACTATATGAGTCTCCCTCAAAGAGAGACCCCATGGGGGGGGGGCACCTGATCAAAAGGCCATGTGCCCTCCCCCGAGACATTCAGGACCAAGTCCAAGGACCTACACCCTACTAGTTGAGGTGAGTAAAGTGCAAACAAGACATATACAGTACACAAGTAAAAATAGATAGGGGGGGGTGGGGTGAGGGATAAACAATGTACTAATACAGTAGCAGCCTATGCACTCACACTGCAGCACAATGCACATGCCATACTTTGTGGTGCGCGGCATTAAAAAAATGAATTACAGTGAAACCTCAGATTTCAAGTAACACTGTTAACAAGCGTTTTGCAATAAGAGCATTTTTTTTGTAAAATACTGACTTGGTTTGTGAGTGTTGTCTTGCAAAATGAGCAGGATTCAAGGCACAGCGGTTTGCAATACTGCATTTGGCCAGAGGTGCGGGGGTGCCGGAGCCGAGCAGAGCTGAGGAGAGCCGATCAGAGCCGATCAGAGCCATTCGGAGCCATTCAGAAATACTTGGAAATACTCAGTTCCCAAGCCTTTCCGAGGTCTTCCGAGTTCAGCCGAGCTGTCCCGGAGCCTTTACGAGTATTTCCGAGGCTCTCTGGCGCCCCCCACCTCTGGTCACATGCGGTATTGTATGCCATAGAAGTCAATGCAGAACAAATTATTTTCGTTTCCATTGACTTATATGGGGAAACTGGCTTTGATATGCGAGTGCTTTGGATTACGAGCATTCTCATGGAACGAATTATGCTCATAATCTAAGGTTCCACTGTATATCATGGTGCGTTGGAAGCACTTTCAATATGAATAGGCTGCCTTTATGTAATGCATCTCAACCTGCGATACGACACATTTGTTAATGTGTTAATGTACAGCAATGTAAAGCCAAAGTGTGAACGCGCCCTTCATTTTTTCTTGTTAGTTTGTTTTAAATGACAGCATTTAAATTGCAAAAAAGATCTCTGTTCTACTTTTAACACATGACTGAATATACAACGGCTTGTGACCCTCCACACAGTGCGGCATATGATGTGATGAGCTTAGATGGTAATGACTCTACAGCAAAATGACCTTGGAAATGATTTGACCATGTTGACAATTATAAGATCACGTAGACACACAGTTCAAAAGCTGTTTATCAGCAACATATGTGAATAAATTAAATAAAATAAAAAATGTATAAAATCACCCTCCCCATCTGTGACTGGTTTGTTTTCAGGATAAAAGAAAAGATATTACTCCTCATACATTTATCTTATGTAAAGAAGAATTTCTTTTATCTGACTGGAAGCCATCGTATTTCTCACTCTCTTAATTAAAAGAATCATATTGGAAATAATAATTGAAGCAATTAATAATCTATTGACACGTTTCCTGCTGCAGTGGCAAGCATAAAACAGTGTAGCAGATTTATTATAGCAGGTATAAATTACATTGACATTTCTGCCTTGTTAAGAGACCTTTATCAAGGCAAAAGCTTTGATGTAATTTATACTTGCTCTTAATATATCTAGTAATCTGTTTAAGGCTTGTGAGTGTTCCAGCTGACTTATCTATTTTTATCTCCATAAACATATTTATATTTTATCTTACATCACTGGAAATGTGTGAGCCTGCTGCAAGATGATAATTGGAGGGATGAATAAATGGTGCATAGCATTGCAGACAAGCAGACTGATTTTGGATATATCAGTGTCACAAGACTGTCCGATTTGGGGGGTGGGGGGTGGGGGAGTGTTACTATAGATAGTCAATGAATGGTGTGGATAAACTGGCAAAGTGGAAATCTTGGTGTACCTGTTCTTATTCTGACTGTATACATATCTATTAAAGATGAGAATGGCTGGTCCAAATATTTTTGTCTTAGGTCCCGTACACACGAGCAGACAGATTTGTTCAAATCGGTCGGACAGACCGATTTGAACAAATCTGTCTGCTGGGATGTATTGGTTTGATCGTGTACACACGATCAAACCGAAATCCCCGCCGGCAGACGGCGCGCTGACGTGTCGGTGACGTGGCGGTGACGTTGAGGCCGCCACGTCACCGCACCAGGAAGTGAATTACTTCCCTGCATGCGTCAAATCCATTCGACGCATGTGCGAGAAGATATGTCTGCTGGTTAGCGTACTAACCAGCAGACATATCGGGCCGACGGGTTCCCAGCCGACAGATTTGAAAGCATGCTTTCAAATCTGTCGGCTCGCCTGTACACACGATCGAATCTGTTTGCTGGGACGGTCGGGCCGACCGTTTCCAGCAGATAGATTTGATCGTGTGTACGCGGCCTAACAGTTAAGATTAATTGGTCTATTATTACACTTTGGAAGGTTCATTTGTGGACCTATGCATGTACTAAATGCAACGCTGTATCCTGGCCTAGGCCAACAAGGCCCAGGCTTAGGGCGGCACTTTGCAGGGGGGCTACACTGTTAGGCTACATACACATGATCAGACCGGTCTGATGAAACTGGTCCGACGGACCGTTTTCATCAGACCAGGCTGAAGTGGTCTGATGGTCTGATGTGTGTACACACCATCGGACCAAAAATCCTATCAGACCAGAACGTGGTGACGTAGAACACAACGATGTGCTGAAAAAATGAAGTTCAATGCTTCCAAGCATGCGTCGACTTGATTCTGAGCATGCGCCGTGTTTTTGGTCCGATGCTTTTGCGTACTAACCATCGAACATGTCCGACAGACAGGTGTCCGTCAGACAGATTTTAAAGCAGGTTTTAAAACTTTCCGATGGGCTGTACACACCATCGAACTGGTCCAAGAAACTGGTCTGCAGACCAGTTTCATCGGACCAGTCTAATCGTGTGTACGCGGCCTTAGTGTAGCGCCAGTCTTATGGGACAGACTAGGCTGAAAGGAAAATGAGTCTAGCGCCCCCATAAAGCGGCTGCACTACTTTCGGTATGTGGGAGGCCAGCATTCCGCAACTGTGGGGGGGCGCTGCTTCTAATTTTGACTGTCCTATCTTCCTGGACCACAAACCTTCCTCACTGTGCTTTATGTTTTCTGCTGCACCATTGGCATGGTTATATCTTCTTAGTCCTCTCCATAAAATTATCAGAAATGTGTGCTTAAAGTAGAACTAAAGGCAACACTTTTTTTTTTCATTTTAGAATAGAGTAAGGGAGGGTCATATCCCCTGTCTGTTTATTTTTACCATCCCTGTCCCATTGCAGAGATTTCCATTTACTTCCTGCCACATATTCAAACAGGAAGTGAGAGAAAATCTATGCAAATTAAGGGAATCCATTGCCCCCCCCCAGGCCCTCAAAACGAATGTCTCCACTAATTTTTTTTAGGGCGGGTCTTAAACAGCAAGAGGTGCGGCCTTAACAGGAAGGGGTGGGTCATATCTAAATTAGGGGTGCACAGGTTTAGTCAGGCCTAGGGCAGCACAAAACCTAAATACACTACTGACTAAGTGACACACATATTCTTAGTTCTGACCAAAGAATGTATCTCTATGTATCTTTTCATCTAGAGGACCAATGGGACCTCTTCCCATTTCATGACATTTTACACATCCATGTGGGTTAGATGTGCCTTTACTTCCCCTACATTTTAGGGACGGCACCTTGGAAACCTGGCCTGTCCTTTGACTGCATCCTTTGATCAGGATGGGTTCTTTTGCTTCAATCCTGGGTCAGACAATGGTTGCATACCCCCATTCCCTATTTACATGCTGTTTTTTTTTTTTTCTTGAGCTGACCTATCTTACATAGCATCTAGCTTCTGAAGAAGTGGACTTGATCCACGAAACACGATAAGTCTAAAGCCGCGTACACACGATCGATTTGTCCACTAAAAGAGACCGATGAACATGTTTTAAATTTTTTCTATGGATAAAAAAACGATAGAAAAATCCAATCGTTTGTGTGGAACTCCATCGGACAAAAAAACATGCATGCTCAGAATCAATTTGACGCATGCTTGGAAGAATTGAACATTTTTTTCGGCTCGTCGTAGTGTTGTACGTCACCGCGTTTTGGCACGATCAGATTTCTGTTTCCTATCATCAATTTAATATGAATTTATTTATTTTATTATGAAATTCTAATATGTCGGCTCCTATCTGTTTGTATCGGAAACTGTCATCATGTATGATCATGGAATGTTTAACCGCTTTACTACCAGCCGACATCAATTGACGGCGGCACGATAATCCTCTTGTTCTGGGAGGGTGTCTTATGACGTCTTCACCTTGCTGAGCCTCTAGGAGCCGCGTGGCGCCGCCACCGCGTGCATGCACCCGCCGCGTTACTGGGAACACGATGCGCGTGCCCATCGGCTGCGATGGCCACCGGGCACCCGCGATTGCCCAGTAACTGAGCAGAACCGTGGATCTCTGTGTGTAAACACAGAGATCCACGTCCTGTCAGGGAGAGGAGACCGATGCTGTGTCCCTTGTACATAGGGACACAGATCGGTCACCTCCCCCAGTCAGTCCCCTCCCCCTACAGTCACTCACTAGGATTCACATTTAACCCCTTGTTAACCCTATTCCTTCCAGTCACATTTACACTGTAATCAGTGCATATTTATAGCACTGTTCGCTGTATAAATGTGAATGGTCTCAAAATAGTGTCAATAGTGTCAAAAGTGTCACGATAAAAATCACTGATCGCCGCAATTACTAGTAAAAAAAATAAAAAAAATAAAAATGCTATAAACCTATCCCCTATTTTGTAGGCGCTATAACTTTTGCGCAAACCAATCAATGTACACTTATTGCGATTTTTTTACCAAACATATTTAGAAGAATACGTATCAGCCAAAACTGAGGAAAAAATTAGTTTTTTATATATTTTGGGATATTTATTATAGCAACAAGTAAAAAAATATTGTTTTTTTTCAAAATTGTCGCTCTTCTTTTGTTTATAGCGAAAAAAATAAAAACTGCAGAGGTGATCAAATACCACCAAAAGAAAGCTCTATTTGTGGGGAAAAAATGATTACAATGGCCCAGATTCACAGAGCAATTACGCCTGTCTAACTGGTGTTAGACAGGAGTAATTTCAAATTTTGCGCGCCGTATCACTAGTTTGAATCCTCAAACCATGATACGGCGGCTTGGGCTTCGATCCGAGAGGCTTACGTCCTCGTAAGCCTTCGGATCTACACTGCGATATTTTTGCGGCCGCTGGGAGGAGTTCGCGTCGTTTTCATGCGTCGGGATATGCAAATGAGTTTTTACGGCGATCCACGAAGGTACGAGTGTCCCTCGCAATCGCCTACGTCATTTTTTGGCTACGTAATGTTAGAGGAGCTTTTTGCTGGTCTAACAGTGCGTAACCCATGTAAAGTATGGCCGTCGTTCCCGCGTCGATTTGAAAATTTCGATCGCCGCGGGAACGCGCGGGAACGCGCCTATTTTAAATGCTTCACGCCCCCTACTCGCGCAGAAGGATTGCGACGGGAGAAATACACTACGCCGCCGTCGTTTACTGGACAAAATCTACCTGGATTCCACGTAGAGCCAGGTAAAAAACGGTGGCGTAGTGTATTTCTGATACTCTACGAGAATCTAATTCTCTGTGAATCTGCCCCAATGTCTTTTGGGTAAAGTGTTGCATGACCGTGCAATTGTCATTCAAATTGTGACAGCGCTGAAAGCTAAAAAAATGGCTTGGGCAGGAAGGGGGTGAAAAGTGCCCAGTATTGAAGTGGTTAATCATGACTGCCTCAATAAATATGCAATTATTTTATTTTTTTCCTTCCCTTCTTTTTTTTTTCTCTTTTTTTTTTTTGTGTGTGTGCATCTATCTGCCCGTAGAGGCAGAACAAAGGCCCAGATTCACAGAGCAATTACGCCTGTCTAACTGGTGTTAGACAGGAGTAATTTCAAATTTCGCACGCCGTATCACTAGTTTGAATCCTCAAACCATGATACAGCGGCTTCGGGCTTCGATCCGAGAGGCTTACATCTTCGTAAGCCTTCGGATCTACGCTGCGATATTTTTGCGGCCGCTGGGAGGAGTTCGCGTCGTTTTCATGCGTCAGGATATGCAAATGAGTTTTTACGGCGATCCACGAAGGTACGAGTGTCCCTCGCAATCGCCTATGTCATTTTTTGGCTACGTAATGTTAGAGGAGCTTTTTGCTCGTCTAACAGTGCGTAACCCATGTATAGTATGGCCGTCGTTCCCGCGTCGATTTAAAAATATATATTTTTTTTAACGTAACTCGTTCGGGAATAGGAATGTACGTAAACGACGCTACTACGACGTTACGACGTGTTTTCGCGCAATGCACGGCGGGAAATTTGCGAGCGAAGCATGCGCAGTTCGATCGCCGCGGGAACGCGCCTATTTTAAATGCTTCACGCCCCCTACTCGCGCAGATGGATTGCGACGGGAGAAATACACTACGCCGCCGTCGTTTACTGGACAAAATCTACCTGGATTCCACGTAGAGCCAGGTAAAAAACGGCAGCGTAGTGTATTTCTGATACTCTACGAGAATCTAATTCTCTGTGAATCTGCCCCAAAGACTCTATCTTGGAAAGGAAAAAGAGAAAAAGTGTTTATTTTGTTATAGATTGTTATTAGAAGTTTGTTGAATTATTCTTCAAGATAAGATAATGAATATGATAAACAGCAAATAGTACTAATTATCTTAAGGACATGAAGTATAATTGTTGTGATATGACAGTATGTCCCCATTCATGATATAATTGTAACACTGTTTCTATGTGTAAAAATAAAGGCCCAGATTCACAGAGCAATTACGCCTGTCTAACTGGTGTTAGACAGGAGTAATTTCAAATTTCGCGCGCCGTATCACTAGTTTGAATCCTCAAACCATGATACGGCGGCTTCGGGCTTCGATCCGAGAGGCTAACGTCTTCGTAAGCCTTCGGATCTACGCTGCGATATTTTTGCGGCCGCTGGGAGGAGTTCGCGTCGTTTTCATGCGTCGGGATATGCAAATGAGTTTTTACGGCGATCCACGAAGGTACGAGTGTCCCTCGCAATCGCCTACGTCATTTTTTGGCTACGTAATGTTAGAGGAGCTTTTTGCTGGTCTAACAGTGCGTAACCCATGTAAAGTATGGCCGTCGTTCCCGCGTCGATTTAAAAAATATATTTTTTTTTTTAACGTAACTCGTTCGGGAATAGGAATGTACGTAAACGACGCTACTACGACGTGGCAACGTGTTTTCGCGCAATGCACGGCGGGAAATTTGCGAACGGAGCATGCGCAGTTCGATCGCTGTGGGAACGCGCCTATTTTAAATGCTTCACGCCCCCTACTCGCGCAGATGGATTGCGACGGGAGAAATACACTACGCCGCCGTCGTTTACTGGACAAAATCTACCTGGATTCCACGTAGAGCCAGGTAAAATACGGCAGCGTAGTGTATTTCTGATACTCTACGAGAATCTAATTCTCTGTGAATCTGCCCCAAAGAATACAAAAAAAAAATATGCAACTACAGTGAAACCTTGGTTTGCGAGCATAATTTGTTCCAGAAACATGCTTGTAATCCAAAGCACTTGTATATCAAAGCATTTTTTTTTACAGTGTATAAAAGAAAAGAGAGGCACCTCTAATGCCTCGTACACACGACCGTTTTTTTTGTATACTCAGTTGTGACATGACGCTACTCTTATATCAAGACATCACTTGTATATAAAGGCAAAATGTATTAAAACATTTTGCTTGTCTTGCAAAACGCTCTTAAACCAAGTTACTCTCAAACCAAGGTTTTGCTGTACATGTACTTTATGTATAGTTATTATTATTAGTTATATTATTGTTGATTTAAGTGACATGCCTCAATTAAAGTCCCAGAACCTTTGCTATTTTCGCTTGACTGACCAAAGAGGGATTAACGGAGAATGGAGCCATAGGCAAGGTAGCAGCTTTGTTCCTTTGACAATAATTAGGATTGTGATAGGCACATAGTCTGTATTGGCATGGCACCCCCCATCACACAGTCATGTGCACAACTTTGATCAATTGTGCTATCCCACTTGTTTAGTGCAGAAACATCAGTTAGGGGCATCATCGGGTACACATTAGAGGTGAATTAACAGATCAGGGATTAAGCTAATAGTCCCATTATTACAAATAATAATCTGCACACCAAGATTTGTGAACATTTCAAAAAGCTTTCCTATAAAGAATATTTCTTACTATATGAAGAGGTACCATATATACCATGCCTAAAAAAATATTCATACCCCATGAGATTTTCCACATTTTGTCATCTTACATCCAAAATAGTAAATGTATTTATTTGGGATTTTATGTGATAGACCAACACAAAGTGGCACATAATTGTGAAGTGGAAGGAAAATTAAAAATGGTTTTCATTTTTTTTACAAATAAATATTTGAAAAGTGTGGCATGCATTTGTATTCAGCCCCCTTTGCTCTGATACCCCCAACTAAAATCTAGTGGAACCAATTGCCTTCAGAAGTCACCTAATTAGTAAATAGAGTCCACCTGTGTGTAATTTACTCTCAGTATAAATAAAACTGTTCTGTGAAGCCCTCAGAGGTTTGTTAGAGAACCTTAGTGCACAAACAGCACCGTGAAGGCCAATGAACACACCAGGCAGGTCAGGGATAGTTGTGGAGGAGTTTAACCACCTGTCCACCGCCCACCGTCAAATGACGGTGGGCGGAGGACTCCATTGTTCTGACATCACGTCATATGACGTGATGTCTTTTTAAAGCCGCGGGCGGGCACGCACCCGCCGCTCTGCGGGGATCCCGTGCGAGTGCCCAGCGGCAACGATCACCGCCGGGCACACGCGATTGCCCAGTAACTGAGCGGGGATGTGTAGCTCTGTGTGTAAACACAGAGCTGCACGTCCCTGTCAGGGAGAGAGGAGAGCGGTTGTGTCCCTTGTACATAGGGACACAATCGGTCACCTCCCCCAGTCAGCCCCCCTCCCCCTACAGTTAGAACACTCATAGGACACACATTTAACCCCTTCCCCACCCCCTAGTGGTTAACCCCTTCACTTCCAGTCACATTTATACAGTAATCAATGCATATTTATAGCATTGTTCACTGTATACATGTAAATGGTCCCAAAAATGTCACAAAAGTGTCTGAAGTGTCCGCCATAACGTCGCAGTCCCAATAAAAAAATCGCAGATCGCCGCCATTAATAGTAAAAAAAAAAAAAAAAAAAATGCCATAAACTATCCCCTATTTTGTAAACACTATAAATTTTGCGCAAACCAATCGATAAACGCTTATTGTATTTTTTTTTTACCAAAAATATGTAGAAGAATACGTATCGGCCTAAACTGATATTTTTTTTATATATTTTTGGGGTTATTTATTATAGCAAAAAGTAAAAAATATTGCATTTTTTTCGAAATTGACGCTCAATTTTTGTTTATAGCGCAAAAAATAAAAACCGCAGAGGTGATCAAATACCACCAAAAGAAAGCTCTATTTGTGGGAAAAAAAGGACGCCAATTTTGTTTGGGAGCCACGTCGCACGACCGCGCAATTGTCAGTTAAACGACGCAGTGCCGGAAGCTTAAATTTCGTCTGGGTAGGAAGGGGGTGTAGGTGCACAGTAGGCAAGTGGTTAAAGCAGGGTTATGTTATAAAAAAATATCTCAAGCTTTGAACATCTCATGAAGCACAGTTCAATCCATCATCTGAAAATGGAAAGAGTGTGGCACAACTGCAAACCTACCAAGACATGGCCGTCCACCTAATTAATCAGAGAAGCCAAGAGGCCCATGGTAACTCCATAGAAGATGCAGAGATCCACAGCTCAGGTGGGAGAAAGACATGAGAGGTCCCGTTTGCAATGCTTTGCATGTGCATGCTAATACATGTCTTGCAGCAAGTTTATGATCGGAAACATGCGCATGCAACGGTCTTCTCAGATTAGCACACACCTTTCTTACAACATTACTGCATACTTGTATGGTATAGTAGTTAGCACAATAACATCACATATGTATCCCCTTATTGCCATAGCTACAATTCAATCCAGAAAATCTATTAATAAACAAGGTCAGGAAGGTCAAAAGTGAAACACAATGGTTCTGCAATCCCGAGGTAGCAGTTTTTTTTAAACAGTAGTTTGTATTTAAATTTTTTATGTTTTTTTTTTTTTTTTGTTATTATTGTAAGGACCTGCCCTTGAAGCATCAATGCAATCTGGGTATAATATATATATCCTAAGCGTAAGCACCTTCTTGCTAATAATTAAACATTTTAAAATTGTTCCTGCTTTCATCTGCGTTCCATGGTTTATCTGATAATGTGGAGGGTAGTGATAGCCTAATGGAAAATGTGGACACTGATGTTTCACTCAAGGACCCAATAAAAAATAGAAGAGGAAATAATAATTAACACATACAGCAGAGTTGTAAAGCAGGTCAATGAAGAGATTTGTCTTACTGAACCTATCAAGTAAAAAAGTGTTTATTCAGTATTGAACTGAAATACGTATTGCACAGTGATCAATAAGAATCCAAATGTGGATGATTTAATAGCAGTCACAAAGACAATTAAAGGACTGAAAGGTCATCTGAGGTTTAAACTGCTACAAAGCAGCTACATGAAAGAATCAGATGAATACAATGAAACTGTCCATTGCCATGCAGCAAAAAAAAAAAAAAATGGCACTTAACTGTCAGGTGATGTCTACATTGATTATCCCCATGCAGGTAAGAGCAGAGAGAGAAATGTATTTAATGGGATAAAAAAGCCTGTAAGCAGGTTCAGTTAGGAGATGATCATAAGCAGGTGTTAGCTTCCCTTTTAGAGAAACTCCTCCTGTAGGGATGTAATGGTGTCCATATAAATGTTAGCTGTGGGCAGGGCCCAGGTAAAATGGGGCATGGGAGCAGTTCACCCCTGTGTAGTGCCATGTAGTTCACTTAGGAAGGAGAGAACGAAAGTGCCTGGCTTGGAAGCACCTACAGGTGGAACAGATGAACATTTTCTCAGAAGCAAGTGGAGTCACCTTGCCACCCCTGACCCTCTGCTGAAGGGTTGTGGCTTGGCGTATAGAGGTTCTTGTGGCCTGGAACCAAGGTGAGCTGAATATTTTGTGGTGCTTATTACAGAAACCTGGAAAGATGGCTAACCTGGTGAATAGTGTTCCACACTGATATGAATACACTATCAAGATGTTGTTGGTGTTCTGCACTAAAGACTCTGTCAGTTATTCTGTGAAGATGTGATGCTTTGTTGGAGGTAAATATGTGAGAAAAGTTGCAGTAAAGTGTGGGTGGGCACACCTTTATTTAACAATGGGCCTTTAGTCAGAGAATGTTGTGAGAGAGTCTATGGCTAGGAGAAGTGCGTCCAAGATGGTAAAGATGGTGGATCCAAAAAACAGTCACATGAAGTCTCTATCCAAGAAGAAGCAAGCCGGGGCCTCTACAGCTTGGTGCCAATAGCTGTCCAATCCAAGTGCCCTACAGGCAATTTCTGATGCACAGAGTACTAGATTGTAAATTGTTTAATTTTTGTGGTATCTAAATGTTGAAAATGAAAGAGCCATAGAGTCTAAGCACACTCACCGCAATCTTCACCAGAGCATCACGTAAGGTGTGACATCCAGGACCTGAAAGAAGCAAGTCGCAACCTGTACAGCATGGTGCCAACAGATGTTCAATCCAAGTCCCTTATAGGCAATTTCTGATGCACAGAGTACTAGATTGTAAATTGTATACTTTTTGTGGTATCTGAATGTTGAAAATGAAAGAGCCATAGAGTCTAAGCACACTCACTGCAATCTTCACCAGAGCATCACGTAAGGTGTGACAGCCAGGACCTGAAAGAAGCAAGTCGCAGCCTGTACAGCTTGGTGCCAACCGCTTTCCAAACCAGGCCCCCTACAGGCCTTTTCTGATGCACAGAGTTCCAGACTGTGAATTGTTGACTGTTTGTGGCATCTGAGCACTACATAAAGATTGATAGACTTCACTGGTAGTCGTACCAGGTCACGGCCCTCGGACACAGCCCTAGACACAGCTGTGCAGATGGTAGCTGAACAGGAATAGAACTAGAGTATGGCACATAGTCTACAGGCAATATCAGAAATATGGACAGGCAAAAGCTTAGGGCAAAAGGCTAACAAGCGCAGTCGGATTCAAGCTGAAGTCTGTAAATAGAGAAATAGGAAAGCAATATGGCTGCTAGGAATCCTGCCTTTTATATGAGGGGCTGGCATATAAGAAAGCTTCCATTAATGGTCTTTCCATGTCACCTGACAAGTTCAGAGGTCAGTAATTAAAATATTTCCAGTTGGTCACTATGGTGGCAAAGGACTGCATTCCTTTGCCATGTGTCTGAATAGGTTGGGATCACTGTGAGCTCATACTCAACCTGAACCCGAAGCTCTTCCCTAATTGAATCCAAGGCCCTGTGATTTGAAATGCTGAAAAGGGAAGCTACTAAGGATAGATAGGTTAGCTGGAAAATGAAAAATGGAAAATGGATTTCCAGCACAACTATTTCCCTATCACCTGACATGTTCTAACTACAGCACTGGGCGCTAGTAGTATACTGACTTTGTTGACAGATATTCTGCTACCGACTTCCTATATAGATGTTTTTTATGTTAAGATCCAAGACAGTATTGCCACAGCCAACACAGAAAAAGGCAGTCGGCGCAGGGAATGCTCCTAAAAAAAAACATTGCTATGGGGCCCCAAAATCCGAAGTTATGTCTCTTACACTAGAACAGATACACCAAACAGATGCAACACAAAATTAAGAGCTCAGTTTAGACCAAGAGATGATGGTGTTGTGGAACCTCATCTATATAACCTGGTCTGTACTCCTCTATACCTACTACTTGTTACATTTTGTGACTGAATGTTATGTAGTGTGCAATTTAATTTATGTTGCTGTCACATACCTTGTCGCAGAGCCAAATGTGTAGAGGGAGACCTCCCGTACAGCCCCGGCTCAAGGACCACTGATGTTGCAGCAGTGGTTGCAATGGCGCAGTGAGGTAAGAGTGTCGGTATGATCTTCCGATAGTCGCAGAGGTGCATGGCAGGTGCGTCACCAGAGTTGGGCTGTATAGCTCAAGCAGCAGATTACAGCAGGAACAGCAGACCCCTAGCTGGGTAGGCAGCAACTGGTAGACGATGTAGTAAGACTGGCAGCACACAGCAGATAAAGGACCAGCGTAACCAGGCACAATGAAGAGCAGGACAGGTGGATAACTGGATGCAGGGTCAGACAAGCCATGTCAGCAACGGAAGGTCAGGTATGGGCATAAATGGCAGGCAGAGAATGGTCAGGATACAGGCAGAGGTTGGCAACAGGATAACAGGCAGATGTACAAGAGGTAAACAAAGTCTTAAAGGCAAGCTGAGGTCAGAACAGGTAGAGTTTAAGTGTGGCCAGGATAAGCCGGGTCAATCACAGGAATCAAACACAGGAAACAGGAACAGGAAATCATGGGGTACGACTTGTCATGCAACATTGAAGTCCCAAGTCACAGGACAAGTTGCAGGAAACAGGAACAGGAACACGGGTAATAGCTGCAGACCAGACAGCAGTGGCTGATAGAACAGCAATAGTTTAAATAATTTTAAAAGATTATGCCTCGATTGGGATATTCTTTAGATGTCATTGGCGCCAACATGGATGCATGTTTGCATTCGTGCACAGTTATGAACAGGCAAACGGGCACCCGCCCATTTGCATCTGCGCACCCGTGGACATCTGGAGGCTTCAGTTGTTGTACTAAGGCTAGTACCTTCCTGACAGCTGCTCATCGCAGTATGTTCATTATAGCCATATATTGTGCTATAATTAACTTTTTGACATATACAGGTTTTTTTTTATGACAATTAGAATGTGCCAATGTAAAATATGCCAACAGAATATTTCCTTTTAAAAATATTATGTATACTGTTCAAAGCTAATTGTGAGATATGAAGAAACAGACTGATAAGTTCTGTCCTCTAATATATGTAAAACAATGATTACATCCGATAACAGAAGCCCTAGAACATCCTATTTCACCTTTGAAATCTTAAAGTTTCAACTGAGTTTGCATAGAGCTACTGAGGAGAATGCCTGTATTTTTCATGCCACGAAAAGATGACAAGGAGGTCAACAGAGGCACATATTGTGCTGGTTACAGCCAAAAGGCTCATAGAATACGCAACATGATTATATTTTTTTCATGGCTCTGCACTTCAACAAAGTACACTGCAGCAACTGCCATCCACAATTATACAACTGCTATAGTAAACAACATGGCCATTCAGTAGAACCCCAGTGTTCTCACAGGGAGTGCTCCCAGTTCATGTCACTGTGACTTTTTAACATGCATTAAGGAAAATGCACTCCCATGTTGATGATGTCAAAATCGATTTTTATGAATATCAGTCATTGCATTGCAACCAACATAAGTCACACTGAGACATAGTCACAGGATGGATTTGTGTGTGGAAATGAGTGCATGAAAAGAAAAGCAGGGGTCACATGGGCGGGCTCTAGAGGAGCAGACATGCCTGCCTAGAGCTCCGCTACTCGGGGAAGAAAGCCGTGGATAACCCGGTATTTGATCCGGTCAAACCATCCCATAAACGGACCACAAGCTGTAGGAAGGTGAGGGGGACATTTGGGTGAAAGAATGGTGCTAGGAGGTGCCAGAAACAGGACAAAAACGAATCCTCCATGCAGCCCTCAGCTGAGCAAAGGCACCACTAAGACAGCACTGCTCGCCTCAGAACAGCTCCCCTCAGGGAAACAGAGAAAGCAAACGGCAGCTAAAACTGCCAAAACAACTAATCTTCTGGCATCTCTGTCCAATATTACCTCAGATAGTGAGGGAGAGGACTCAAATGTGTCACCACAGTTGGATAAAGGTGACAAGGAAATCCCCTCAGGATTGCTCAAACAATTTGAAAAGATGCTTCACAGAGCACTTAAACAGACATCTGAACAAATCACCTCAAGTCTCACAAGAGAAATAAGGGAGATAGGGAACCGCACAGACGCCCTGGAAACCAAGGTAGATGAAATAGAAATCTTTACTCAGGAATGCATGTCTGATATAGATACCCTCAAGGAAGAAAATTTAACCCTGCAAAATAGACTGGAAGATTTTGAGAATCGGGCAAAAAGGTCAAACCTGAGATTTAGGGGCATACCAGAGTCTGTAGTAGACCTTCAATCCACCATTCTTGCCCTATGCCAAGAACTACTCCCAGGCATCCCTGTAGAGCGCCTAGAAATGGACAGGATTCATAGGGCTCTCACCCCTAAAAAGGCTGACGGTCCCCCCAGGGACATAATAACCAAATTTCATTACTATAGGTCCAAAGAGCAAATACTACAGGCAGCAAGAGAAAAAAACATCTTGACTTTTCAAAACTACAACTACCAAATTTTTGCGGACATCTCACAACAGACAATTAACAAGAGAAGAGCCATGAAGCCCCTCCTGATTGAGTTACAGCAACGCAACATTAAATACCAATGGGGTTTCCCTTTTTCACTCCGTTTTACACTGCAAGGGACAAAGATAGTCTGCAGGTCACCTGACCAGTTACACCAAGCCCTTGTGGACTTCAAATTAATTGAGCAACCCTCTGCCACATCATCCACACGCAGAAGATCGTCATCATCCTCAGCCAACAACCATGCTACGCAGCAGGACCAAAATGAAGACTTCCATCAGTCAAGCAAACGAGGCAGATTCGTGTCACATCCTCCTGAACGAGAAGACTCAATGGACTGATCATCTTACATTATTAACCAATTTTCCCTTTCTCTCTAGGTTGGAACTCTGGTCACTTGCATCTGAGCTGCTTGTACCACCCTTAGGGTGACCCCCCTCTTCTGGTAACGACCCCAAATCCATTCACTAGGTAATAATATTGTAACCAGCACCCAACCCTTTTATCACACATTCCCCATAGTAGCCTACCCAACTATACCCTTCCCTCCTTTTCTGGAACCACATCCATGGCTCTGTACTCTGAAACTTTGGTAAAATCCAGAGAAAGCAAGAATAGTTTATCACGCCAATCCCTCCTAACCGGCACAAATTCATGACCACCTTCCTTTAATTGTTAAATCCACTCTCTTTAAGCGAACAGTTGCCTACTGCACCCCCTCTCCCTCAAGTCATTCTGGCTATCGCAATAGATGACAGCAATATGGATTTAATCCTATTGTTCTAATCTATCCCTAATAATCCAGACTCCACTCTACTCCCACTCCCAACCTAACCTCCCGGTATATCTCCTGGGTGATCCCGCCTGTCCCAAGACCCCTATACCCCATTAGGCAGTACCATTTACCTCAGGTACGATAGGGTTCCCCCTCCCTTGCTCAGCTAATATTGTAATATTCTACATAGCCAAGCGCATCCTCTCATCTCTTACAATTGCTCTTCTCTCCCCTTTTTGTACACTATGGAAAGCGGCACTCTGACCCTTGGAAAAACATGTGCCCCATTTGGTCTAACTCAGACCCCCAACTTAATATGTGGGGATCTGACGGAGACCACCTTTTCCCTGGTGGGGATCCTTTTCCCCAACCACGGACTTATGCTAAATATGTTTGTTACAATTTGTTAACTGTTGTTGCACTAACCTTTGTTGTCTTTTATTTTTCCCCTGAAACCTCCTTTCCTGCCCTTCTCCCCATCCAGTCTGCACGGAGTGGTCCGGGTAATTGCTACACGCGGAAGCACGGTAAGATTGAGTTGTCGGTTTGGCTACCATGGCACCATTGAACTTATTGTCACTCAATGTTCAAGGCTTAAACATACCACAGAAGCGATCAAAAGCTTTCAGGCTTTTCCAGTCAAAAAAGGCCCACATAGTCTGCCTTCAGGAAACTCATTTCACCCCAAGCACAACCCCTAAGTACTTTCACACAGCTTATCCACAAGTTTACAATGCATCCGCCACAGTAAAGAAAAGAGGCACCCTTATAGCCTTCCACCGCTCGACTCCTTTCACATTGAACACAGAAATCAGAGACCCAGAGGGGAGATACCTGATCTTAACAGGCTATATTTTAGACACGGCAATTACGATTGTCTCATACTATGTCCCTAACCTCAATCCTATGCCATTCATGTCTCACCTTCTTCAAACCATAAATGCTCATAAACTTGGCTCCCTTCTGATTTGCGGAGACTCAAACCAGGTTCTTCTCCCTTTCTTAGACAAGTCCCCCTATATTCAACACAAACACCATCCTAAATGGAATCTCCTCTCAAAATACAACCTGGTGGACTCATGGAGGGAGATGAACCCAACAAAACGCAACTTCACCTATTTTTCAAATCCGCACCAATCATTTAGTAGAATAGATCACATATTCCTAACAACCGGAATGATGCCTGAAGTCCTCCACTCCAATATAGTCCCTATTCCGTGGTCAGACCACAACGCAGTTCTTACAACTATTGCCTCAACCATTCCAAAAAAGCACGACCGGTCTTGGTATATGCCTGAGCTATTACTTAACCACCCCACTCACTGTCTAGAAATAGAACAATCTTTAAGAGACTATCTAACCCACAATGAGAGCCCTGAAATATCCGCCCTCACACTCTGGGAAGCCCACAAGCCAGTTCTAAGAGGGACTATTCAGAGACAATTAGGGATCCTCAAAAAACAAAGGAAACAAATGGCGATGAAATTGGAAAAATAATTTAATCTAGCATTTTTAGACTTCCAAGACAATTATTCACCCAGAACTAAGGACCGCCTAGACAAAGCTCGCTTAGAGTACGACCTATTCCTTACAGAATCAGCCAATAAAAGTTTAAACAGGTCCAAACACACCTTATACAAACAAGCCAACAAGCCGGGGGCTTATTTAGCAAGATCATTAAATTTCTTTAAGAAATCCTATACCCCCATTAAACTGAAATTGGCTAACAACATCATTTCTAGCAACACCCTTAAAATCGTACAAAAATTTAGCTCCCACCTGAAAAAACTGTACTCGGATACAAATGTAATCAATGAAAAAGAGGCGGACTCCTTTTATTCGCAACTCCATCTACCCCAAATGTCGGACTCCCAAAGATTGCAATTAGAATCACCTGTATCACATAATGAAGTAAGCAACGCGATAAAGGACCTTAAACTAAATAAAAGACCTGGACCCGACGGATTCACTGCTAAATATTACAAAACATTCACTGAACTCCTCTCACCAAGGCTAGCTGAGGCCTTTAATGACTTGCTAAACCGAAAATCCTTCCGACAGAAATCACTCATGGCCACAATCTGTATGATACCAAAACCACAAACCGATAACACCGCATGCGAAAACTTTCGTCCCATTTCAATGCTGAATACGGACATTAAACTTCTTGGTAAGATCTTGGCGGTGCGCCTAAACAGAATAATAGGCTCACTGGTCCATCGTGACCAGGTTGGCTTTATACCGAACCGACAAGCAGGTGACAATATTAGAAGGGCGTACTTGCTAGCTCATATAGCTAAGAAAAGGGGCATCCCAGCTTTCTGTCACAGGATATAAAACAAGCTTTCGACTCTATATCCTGGTCTTACCTAAAATATGCATTACAAAAATGGGGCTTTGGACCCAACTTCATGACATGGATAATGGAATTATACAATAATCCGAAGGCATGCGTCAAATACGCAGGCTACAAGTCAGACCCATTTTCCATTGGCAGAGGCACAAGACAGGGATGCCCGCTTTCCCCTCTTTTGTTCGCCCTCCTCATAGAACCACTTGCGCATAAGATTAGGTCAGACCCCAAGATCTTAGGTATAGAGGTAGGGGGCCATAAGCATAAACTATGTATGTTCGCCGATGACATCCTCCTTTTTCTCGCGACCCCTCAGGTAACAGGCCCAAACCTAATGTCCCTACTAAAACATTATGCGTCTTTCTCAGGACTAGTTATAAACCCCAAAAAGAGCTTGGCTCTCAATATATCACTCTCAGCTTCAGACCTTAAGGCAGCTAAATCTGGTCTTCCCTTTCAATGGTCAGATAAAAACATTCCATACCTAGGAATCCGCCTTACGGCTTCTTTCACAGAGATATTTACAGCCAACTACCCCACCCTTCTAAAAGAGATATCGAATCTTTTAAAATCCTGGTCTCATTTACCTTTATCTTGGCTTGGAAGAATTAACGCAATCAAGATGTCAATTCTGCCTAAACTCCTTTACCTCTTTAGAGTTCTCCCAGCCCCAATCCCATCATACTACTTAAGGATTGTACAAAAAAGAGTTTCCAACTTTGTGTGGGGCTCCTCCAAACCAAGATTAAAACATCAAATCTTGCATCTCCCCAAAGTTAAAGGAGGACTGGGGCTACCCAACTTTTTGAACTATTATAGAGCTGCACAATTAGCCACGTTAGTAAAGTACCACACAACAAAGGAACCTCCCCTCTGGGTTTCGATTGAAGCGGTGGAATGCGACCCCATCCTGATTTCCAACATTATGTGGATCCCATCCAAATCACGCAAACATATCCATAACCCCATTCTAAAGCACTCTCTTTCCCTATGGGACAATTTAAAGATAAAGAACTCCCTTTTATCCTCCCATGTTCCACTCTTATCATTCTATAAAAATCCATCGTTCTACCCTGCTTGAATCTACCCCAACACCTTTAAAGAATGGGTGAAAAAGGACTGTACATGCCTGTATAAATTCTTGGATTCCTCTACATTTAGGTCCTTTCCGGATTTATGCGAAATCTATAACATACCACAATCTGAAATATTTAGATACCTCCAAATTAAAAACTTTTTCAAACCTTATGCAGACTCCATCCCCAGCCCTCCCCGACTATCTGCCTTTGAAAAGCTCTGCAAAAGCACCCCTCCCTCTAGAGGTTTGATCTCATCAATATACTCCCAGTTGTTGACTAACTCTATTACGGGGAAACTCCCCTATGTAAACAAATGGGAACTAGACCTGGATATTGAACTAGATCCAGAAGACTGGAATCAAATATGGACCAACACTAAATCTGCTTCAATAAATGTACTAGCTTGTGAAACTAACTATAAAGTTCTTACTAGATGGTACCTAGTTCCTACTAGGATTGTGAAATTTGTGCCAAACTACCCTGAACATTGTTTCAGGGGCTGCTCATCTCCAGGAACATTCTTTCATATCTGGTGGTCGTGCCCTAAAGCACAGTTATTCTGGTCAGAAATTTTCACAATAATCAGTCAACTATCGGGTAAGGGGATCCCATTGGACCCCAAAAGCGCATTATTAAACCTCAAACCCAAAAATGTCTCACATAAACAATTTAAACTATTAACACAGCTCTTTACAGCTGCGAAACAAACATTGGCAAAAGCATGGAAAACCCCTAATCTATCAATTAACGAAGTAACGAACAGAATGAACCTAGCTATGACTCACGCCAAAATGATGGCAATCGACATGGACGCGACCGCTGGATTCGAAAGAACCTGGAAACCGTGGTATAAATATGCAATACCCAATGAAATCAATGATATTGTATTATTACCATGGTAGCCCAGCCTGTTTAACAGTCTACCGCTTAGCGTATATTTGATATTGACAGCCAATTCCGGACCACTCCTGCAGACACCCCTTTCTCCCCTCCCCGCTTTCCTCCCCACCCTCCTCCCCCCGCCTTGGGCTCTGACTATGAACCTCGTTATTATACATGTTCTTAGCATTGTTATAAGGTTGATTTTGGTCGAAACACTTACGTTGACGCATCAGGACTCTTGCCTAAACCACAGCTTTAAAACCATCTGGGCTGGTTGGAAGAAACGAAGCATCTTTAAATAAACTCCAGAAAATTGGTCTCTTAGTTATAACCTTATCTGTACTATTAATATGTCCATTGAAGCCACCAGACTCACCTGTTGTGAACTTACCACTTATGTAAACCAAGAAGTTATTCTGTGTCTGTAATTAACTTATTTTATTTTGTTGAATTGTACATTTCTCTATCACCTCAATAAAGATATATTGACAAGGAAAAGAAAAGCAAAGGTTTCCAACATGACTGACCACTTAATTATATTTTTATTTCATGAAGTCGACCAAAAACTGTTCTGGGAGAAATAATAAAATGAATTAAGACATATTTTCACTAAAAGCCAAGCAAAGTGCAATACATAGGGAATTGGAGGCAGCGGTGGAAGCACTGATTCACACTAATACTAATAGTCAGTTGGATTCACACGTTTGAATTGCATTACTGAACACATGCATTTCACTGCATGTTATGGTGTGTTGCAGCAAATTAGCACATCCATAATAAAAGGGGTGTCCACATCACAAATAATGTTTTAAAGAACATTTTTTATCTCAGTGCACCACAACCCACTGATAGTTCACATCTGTGCATTGCGGTGCACTGGGGGTGCAAAATGATGTTCCATTCAAACTGTAATGTTCATTGTACCATGTAATATCACATGGTACAAAAGTGGAACTTCTGCTTATCTGCTTCCCCTCCGGTGCCACATTTGGCACCTTTCAGAAGGGAGGGGGGAACGGGTAACTGTTTTTTTGACAGGTATCCTTCCACACTTCCAGGAGACGGCGCCGCTGTGCTGTCCCTCTGAAGTTGGCCCCTCCCTCCTCCTTCCTCTGCTGCTGGGCCAGTTAAAAAGTGCAGCGTTCTTTACGCATGCTCAGTGAGGAACTGGATGTGAAGCCGAAAAGTCAGCAGCTGCAGTATTTATAGCTGCTGACGTTTATATATTTTTTTTCCAGGCAAAATACCATGAATCAGGCCTTTAGCCTCGTACACACGCTCGATTTTCTTTCAGGCTTTCAGGTTTCTCGTCTGGAAATCTGTCCAGAATCTCAACGAGAAAAATAGAGAACATGTTCTCTATTTTTCTCGTCGTGAGATTCTCGGCAGTTTTCTTGCCGAGAAACCCGAGAGTGTGTATACTTACCTGTTGCCATGGAAACCTGCGCATTCTCGAAATTACTTTGACACATGCGCGGTAGATTCCTAGGCATAGGAAGCAGCGTTCTTTCCTTTCAAGAGAACCGTGGTTCTTTTGAAACAAGAGTCTGTACAACGTTTTTTTCCTGATGAGATTCTTGCCCGTGTGTTATTCATGGCTGGCCACCTTTGGGTGATTCCAGAATGCTGGGAATGGCCCTAGAACTGTGTAGCTGAGGTACTTTGTGGACACCACCTCTTCATCTGCAGGCTATTGAGCAGTGCAGGGGAAAGGGGCAGACAGTGCCACTGGTGATGTATGTCAATGTAAACAATATAAAAAGATGTGTATGCACACAAAAGAAAAGGTATATAATGAAGTGTAACTCCACATGAGTCGTGAGCTCTGTGTTGATGTCTTTTTAGACGAAACGCGTCAGCTGTATGCCAGCACCAGCTGCTTATACCATGCAATATTCATCCTCTCTGCTCTTTGCACATTTCGGATATTTTTATGTATATTGTTATATTTTTTACTTCTGCATTTATTTATCGTCTTTTCTTTGGAGTTTTTGTTTGGCAAATTTTGGAATAAAGCTTGCCAGTTTTTTCATATTTACACTATGTGGAGGCTTTTTTGTTCTTTCTATATGCCCCTCACGTCTGTCCGAATCCTAGCTTGATACATCTTGGTGGCAATATACCTGATTCTGATGCTGCATACACAAGCTCGCTTCCCAGTGGAAAAAGGAGGTGTCCTACAGGTCCAGTCTCTATCGTTCTTTGTGTGACTAAGCGCTGGTGATCCACCGCCGGATGGTGAGTTGGGTCCACTCTGGAGGGTAAGAGGATTAATTTCTCCCCCTGCCCATTGGTGAAGGCACTCCCGGGTGACATCTTCCATAGCACACCATACTTACAGAGATCGTATATAAGTACTGTGTACAGTGTGGACAAGACCTCCTGCAATTGGAGATTCATCTGATGAACTGTTCATGCTCACCAGTTTTGATTATCTGTGCCCACGAGGACTGTTTGTTCCACTCTTCATAGTGGTTATAGGACAGTTATGTTGATCTATATTGGTTTTTATTATACATTTTTTACAGCATTCCCATGTGGATTCACCTTTTTTCACAGAGCTCATGACCCATGTGGATTTACACTTCATTATATCCCTTTTCTTCTGTGTGCAAACACATTTTTATATGTGAAGGGTCTATTAATGATTTCATGAGCATATCATGATTATCACACCTGTATTTTTATTTTGTGTTATTTGATGGTTAATTTCATCGTCTCACTCTCACAGCGGTACACATATTTTTTGCATGATTACAATTTTTGTTAGATTGTGGTGTTTAGCAGCTATTGTTATGTTTAAAATGTTTTTGTATGTATCGCTCACCCCCGAAGGAGCCGCTGATTAGTTTGGGACCGGCATGTTAGGTTACCAGTGATTCTTGTCTAGGGATAATATTAGTGAAGGTGGTTAAAGAGCAAGTGTCCAGACGTCAACTTGAGTTTTCAATGCTTTATTCCAAGGCCCAACAATGGCCAACATAAACATGGCATACGATAGAGAAAAGGTTGATGAGCAAGGAGAGAACTGTAGTATCAGGCCTTGGATATCAAAGAGAGAGCAAGCCTGCTCTCAGCACAGTCAAGTTCAAACGTCGCCACTCTCAACAGATTGGGGAAAGTGCCCCAGACAGGCGATTTACTTGAGCCTGGCAGCCGAAGGGGCCACATTTAAACAAAGTCACTAGGAGGAAAACAGGGCCTCTGCCACAGGCCTGGTGAATTTTTCTTAGATTTGTCAAAGGCTAGAACAAATGAATCCTCCCAGTAAGTCCAATCTCAAGGTCAACGACTGACAGCTGAAGTGTACCTGTCATGTGGCGTGGTGACCAGATCCCCGGTGGTTCGTCCATGCCTCGCAGACAACCTCTACCTCTGGGTTCTCCCGAGCCGATTCCCCACCGTTCAGCTCCCGGCTTAGGATCTGAGACCCAGCAAGCCGCTGGGGCCCCTCTTTGCATCAAAATGAAGTTCCTCCTGGTACGCAACCTCGGCCAGGCAGGCCTCGATGGCGGGGTCCATGGATGCGTGCACCCTGAAGGTGGATGCCACACCTGTAACGCGGGCCCCGCATAGCACAACTCTCACCGGCGACTGCCCCAGATATACCCTCCCGCCAGCATGTCCAGAGAAAGAACCGCTCCTCTGATTGGCTGCTAGGAGACAGTGGGTCTGTCAGAACCCCTTCTAGCGCCGACTGTCACCCAGGGGTAATAACACCCCCCTGGCATGCAGACCGACCCACAAGGCAACTTAACTCTCCCATTCCCCACTAACTTTAGCGTAACGCCCCGCAAATAGGGGGGGGGGGGGCGCTACATGTATTTGGCAAATTTGCAGAAGGCAAGGAGACATTTGCTAGTTCAAAATAAAAAAACATCCGACATTCTGCCCATGTGTATGTGAGTCTGTCTGACAGAAGCTGGCTACCCACTCATTATTCTTTGGTATTTATCTTGTATCCCATTTGTTTAGATTTTTTGGATATTTTGTTTCTTTCATTTTTATTTTGTCTGAAACTTGTTTTTACCAGTGATATGTCAAAAGACTAAAGAAAGCTTAAAATAATTGTATTTGTAATCTTTTACTATAGCAACCTGCATATTTATATGGTGCTTACTGTGTTGCTAATTGCTATAGATATTACAAATACAATTATTTTAAGATTAATTATTTTAGGTTTGTAGTTCAGTATCACAAGGGTTAAAGCGGAGTTCCAAACACAATTAGCATTTTTTTAATGTGAGTCATCATGCGTTTTTATACTATAAATCCGGTCACTTACTATTTTACAATCCGCCGCCGCTCCGCATAGTTATTCAAAAAAGATAGTTTATAAAACTATGTCTACACCGTTGTCATTTTGCTTGTGGGCGTTGTGAAGCCTACAAGCACTTACTTCCTGGAAGTCTTGGATGGGGAGTGATAATTGGACAGCGCACTGCATCCTGGGAAATCATGACACACATTTCCCAGGAGCATTAGAGGGAGATAATGTCAGAATCCTAGGTGATTTCAAAGGCAGATTTCGTGGGACCGCATAGCAACAGGCATTTCCAGATAAGTAAAAAAAAATGTTTTTCTTCTTTTCCCTTTTTAGGTCTAATGAGCACAATAATGAAAAAAAAATTTGGGATGGAAACTCCACAAATTTAAGCACAGATAATTAAGTGACACAAGTTTTTTTTTTAAAAAGCAAAAGAGACACAAGTTTATTGGAAATATTTTATCAAGTCTTATTTAATATTGAAAATAAAAATGCAACAATCCTGCGAGCCACCACTCCTATCAGCTAAGGTATAGAAATAAAGCTGCTAGCGTGAAACAAGTCTCATAAATCGTGCCAAAGACTAAATAAAATGAACAAAACGCAGCGCAGCGTAATGATATAGGGGGTGTTGTATCTTCTTCAGGGGGAAATTTACAGATTTGCAGATTTGCACTACAGAACGTGTTCCATAGGAAACTATGTTAAATGGACTTTAGTGCAAATCTGCAAAATGCAAAAAGCACTAAAAATGCATAGGTGCGAATCACTGATGCATTTTTTTGTGCATTTTCACTACGGCCCATATAACATGGTTTCCTATGGGTCACATTCACATCTGTGTTTTTTTTTTGGAAAGGGCCAGGGATTTTTTTCTGGTTTTTGGTTCCATAGACTTCAATGGATGAAAAGCATGTATTGAAAAATGCTAAATGCACCTGGAATGTGCAAACTGTAACCTGCATAGCTGTGAATTAGGCCCTAAACCTAGAAGCAGATTGGTTACTTTACACAGCAGAACCACATTCTGTGTACTCCAGTTTTAGTAAATCCCTTTTAATGTCTTCCAGTGTCAAAGTACATACAATTTAATAGCAGAAATCCATTAATTAAAAACAGGATCTGAATTTTTTAAGTGTAATAAATATGCAAAAAAATAAAAGGGAAAGTGAAAAGATAATACTGGACCCACAAGGTTTTCTCTTTGGTATTACTATCTAATCTTAATGCAATTATGTTGATGTAGGCGATCTGGTTTCTGGGTAGGTGTCTTCTATATCCAGAGGATCTCCATAGTTTCCTCGGTTTGTTGTGTTATGGAGCATACATTTTTAATTGAAGTGTGGCACCACTTCTAAAAGGTCGCTATCCAAAATGTATTTCAGTAAGGGACAGGAAAATAATCAAAAGAGTTTCCAACACATTTCGGGTGTCCAGAACGATTGACTTCACCAGGGCACGAGACAGAAAACAATTTATATGGTCTAGATGTTAACTGGACCTTTCTTGCAGACCTGTCCAAATATTCATATACATATATAAATACCGTATTTATCGGCGTATACCGCGCACTTTTTCCCCTTAAAATCAGGGGGAAATCGTGGGTGCGCGATATACGGCGATACTGTTGCAGCCGTACTCCGCCAGGTGGCATGCAGCAGTCCCAGGGCCCCAGGCAGGAGGCCAGGAAAACAGCAGGCAGAAAGGAGGTAGGACCGGCGGCAACTAGGGTAAACGATCAAACAAGGTATTACTCACGCAACTACCAGGACAATCAGTTCAGCCACGGGGCAGGGTATCAAGCCATCTAGCAGCGTCCTTGGGCACAGTGAAGAACCGGACGGTCTCGCCATCCACCACATGCAGGCGGGCTGGGAACATCATACTGTACCTCACGTTCCGGGCAACGGAGAGCCTGCTTCACCGCATCAAAGGATTTTCGCCTCTTCTGTGTGTCCACCGAGAAGTCCAGAAAGAACATAATCTTGGCAGCCTCATACCGGACAGCCTCAATCCTCCGAGCCTCCCGCAGGACCAGGTCAAGGTCCCTGAAATTCAGCAGTTTGAAGATGAAGGTGCGCGGGGGGGTACCCGGGTGGACCGCAAGCAGCCGGCATTCTGTGCGCCCGCTCCACAACGAAATGTGAGGAGAAGGAGGCCTGGGGGAACAGCGTGCGCAGGAGCCGCTCAGTGAAGGCCGGAGCATCTGACACCTCAGACCCATCCAGGAGAACGACGATCCGCAAATTATTTTGGCGGTTTCTATTTTCCGCGTCCTCCACCCTGGTCTCCAAATATCTCAGCCTGACCTGCACCGTGTGAAGCGTGGCAGTGTGGTCTCTGAGCACATCTTCAGTATCCCCCACCCGGCGCTCCGTCTCCACCACACGGTCCCGGATCTTTTCTTGGTCCTGCCGTATCAACCCCAGCTCCACCTGAAGTGAGTCTATTTTGGTGGTAAGCGCCGCTTGGCAGCCGTTTATGGCTTGCATCAGGGCCGAAAAGTTAGCATCCGCTGTGAGAGCCGGGCCAGCTTCCACGGTCTGCGTCGCCATATTGGAGGACTTCTCCACGTGCTCGGCCGGCGCCGAGGGAGAGACAGATGCGTGGCTCTTTGCAGCCGCCCGGGACCCGGTTCTGTTCTTCTTTCGGGTCTGTACCATCGGCCAACACCAGCAGGTAGGATGAGAGGTGCCCCAGCCAGGTCAGATTTTACAATCAGGATAATGTCCCCTCCGTTGCAGCAGAGCTCTGCTCCTACGCGTCCAGCTCGGTTGCCATCTTGGCCATGCCCCCTTGGATATACTATTTACTTACAAAATATTTTGATTTCATTGTTCCAGAGGTCAGCGAACTCATAAGGAAATGACACCCCAAGAAACCCAATTAGGGGGCAAGTTTAAATCAAGCAGCAGCATGTCCTTTTCACAAAACTAACGTTTCTTTCCAGAAATTAACAGCAGAAGTTATTAACTTGAGTAATCTAAAAATATGTTAACTGTCTGGTTCATTTGAAACTGTTCTCTTCTTACTCATAGGAATAGTTCTGTTCTTCAACACTTGAAAAACAATTAATGCCCAATGTCTCTAGTCTGGCTTCGAAACCCCGGGAAGTGTGAGGTTGCCATAGCAACATATTCCAAAGCAGACGATCTGCAAAAGATACGGCTGGGACATTGAATGAGAATGAAGACAGGGGAGACATACTAGGAAAAAACAGGTCAGGTTGGCGGATACTACAAAGATACTACCGATGAGTTTACTATAATGTGACATTCTGCAAAGCTTATGGAAAATGTTACAGAAAATGGAAACGTAAACATGATGGAATTGAAGACATTGTTTAAAGTGAACCTTGCAGTAAAAAACAAGGTCTGCTTATTAGCTTCAGGCCCCCTCCCCCTGCAAAAATCACTGCATATAGGTAGTAGAAAAATGTACCTGTAAGCAGTGCGGCCCTTCCAATAGGGGTACCTGAGTGCTGCCCCCTCTATCCACGGCCGCCACCCCCATATTCTATTATTTCCACAGCCACCACCCTATTCATGCATCTGGCCCCTCTCAGGGCACCGGGGCACATGGATTACAGCAGCAGGTTTTTTTTTTAAGCACCTGATTAGATCCATAGGCTCTAATAGGCTTCAAAATAGGGTGGGCTCGTGGCATAGAGCATTATGCTACAAGCCCACCCAGGTGTTACAACAGCAAATGAATATTCATTACTAAAATACTGATCCAAAATCAGGCCAATCGGAAGTGGGTTTGAGACCCCTTTTCAGATTGGCCGAAAAGAGACGAGTCCCAATTGGCCGCCGAGGAGGAGGGAAGAAAAGGAAGCCATCACAATGCCCGTGGAGAGCAGGGGAAGGGGAAGCCACCAGTAAATCCTAGGAGAAGCGCTGCCCACCATAGATCAGGTAAGTGATTCAGACCCTACTGACCGACCGACCGACCACCGGGGGGTGTTTGCCCCCTTCCAAAAAACTTTCCGAACCTTCATCTTCTGTATTGCACAGCGTAACACCATTATCTTTCTAGCAAGCTTCCTGGAAATTCCTGGCACATAACGTGTACCCCAAACCTTTTGAGAAGACACTCAAGCCCAGTGCAACAACACTGGGCTCCTGATCACAACATAGCAGCAATATTGGCTGGTGCTGAACTTTTGGGGGGGGGGCGGTAAACAAACCCCTCCCAGGTCAGCATTCAGCCCTCTACGGTCCCCCGGCACTTACGGCACTTTATGGTCCCCCACACTCAGCTTCCTTGGCTTCTCCATCCCAGCCAGTCCGATCCACCTCCTGCCTTCATTGGCTGAGAGGAGAAGTCAGAAAACAATAGTGAATATTGATTTGCTGGTCTCACAAGTGGGTGGGTTTGGGGCACAGTGCTCTGAGTGTTCCCAAGTTCAACCACTTTCAAGCAAAATCAAGCCTCTGGCTCTAATCATGTGGCTTTAAAAAAAAAGCATAGAAACCTATGAGTTCAGCTCCCCGCATGAATGCCTGCATGCAAAATAGGGGGGCCATACCGCTTTTCATAGCAGGCTGAAAAAATACACAAGTCCATCTAGTTTAACCAATTGAAAAATACATCAATAAAATAAATATAGGAAAACTTCATATATAGTATCCTATACCCAGAGAGGAAGGCAAAAAACCCTAATTAAGCATGATCCGATTTGCGGTGTGATAGATAAATTCCTCCTGGAACCACAGAAGGTCATAACATTTTCCCTGGATCAACAATCCCTGGTGTTATTACCCTATAAAAGTTATATTTTGTGTATGCATCCACAATTTCTTAAAAACAATATATTGAGCTTGCCACAACTACTTCCCGGGTCTTGCCAGAAAGGAGTGGAGAGTGACTAGTGCCTAGATACAAAGGGGGGCAGGTGTAAGGGAAGTAGGAAATCTAACTTTTTTCTTACAAGCTTTTTTTCTTATCAGCTACTGTAACGGTCACCACCGTTTACGACTAGGGATGAGCTTCGCGTTCGATGCGAACACATGTTCGCATCGAACATCGGCTGTTCGATCGTTCGTCGAAAACGAACAAATCGGGTCGTTTGCGCCAAATTCGAATGACGCGCAACAGCCCATAATTGCGCGCTGATGATTGGCCAAGCATGCACCATGACCCCGCATGCTTGGCCAATCACAGCGCCCAAAAAACGAAGAGACCTAATTGGCCAAAGCCTGGGTGCTTTGGCCAATTAGGGCTCAGGGCTTTAGCACACGCCCCACACTATAAAAGGCCGCCTCCCGGGCGGCCTCGTGTAGTGTGTTCCTGCTTGCTTAGAGAAGTGAGACAGACAGACAGAGAGAGAGAGAGATAGATAGATAGAGACACAGGGCCAGATTCAGAGAGCCCTTACGCCTGTCTAACTGGTGTTAGACCGGAGTACTTTCAAATTACGCACGCCGTATCACTAGTTTGAATCCTCAAACCATGATACGGCAGCGTTGGGCTTCGATCTGACAGGCTTACGTCTTCGTACGCCTTCGGATCTACGCTGCAATCTTTTTGCGGCCGCTGGGTGGAGTTTGCATCGTTTTAAGTGTCGGGGTATGCAAATGAGCTTTTTCCTGCGATCCACGAAGTTACTAGCGTCGTTCGCAATCTCTTACGTCATCTTTTTGCTGCGTAAAGTTATTCCAGCTATTAGCTGCTCTAACGTTACGCGGCCCATGTTAAGTATGGCCATCGTTCCCGCGTCGACTTTCAATTTATTTTTTATTTTTTACGTAAGTCGTTCCGGAATAGGAATGTCCGTAAACGACGCTACTCAAAAAAAAATGACGTAACGACGTGATTTCGCGCGATGCACGGTGGGAAATTTCTGAACGCGCCTAATCGCGTAGTTTGATTCCGCCGGGAGAAATAGACTACGCCGCCGTACCTTACGGGCCAAAATCTCTCTGAATTCCTCGTAGAGCCAGGTAAAATACGGCGGCGTAGTGTATCTCTGATACTCTGCGCCTATGTAATTCTATGTGAATCTGGCCCACAGTGTCTTTTCACATAGATAGATAGATAGATAGATAGATAGATAGATAGATAGATAGATAGATCAGGGAGGCTACTAGTTAGTATAGTTAAATGTACAGTTTGTAGAGAATATATTGACATCCCTAGGAGTTGTCAATATATTTATAAACTGTATAGCTTAGCTAGTTCTGCTATTAGTATCTGTCAGGCAGGAGATTGTGCTTGATGCTCTAACATGTTAGTGTACACGTGTTAGTTAATTGCACATAAACGCATTAACTGTTACTGCACGTGTGCTATTTATTTGCACAGAAAGGCAGTTGCTGTTAATGCAAGTGGGCTATTGAATTGCACAGAAACGCAGTCGCTCTGACTGTGCGTGTGCTGTTTAATACCACCTGAGCGCATTTGGGGTCACCGCACGTGTGCTGTTACATATCACCTGAGCGCATTTGGGGTCACCGCACGTGTGCTGTTACGTACCACCTGAGCGCATTTGGTGTCACCGTATGTGTGCTGTTACATACCACCTTAGCGCATTTGGTCTCACCGCACGTGTGCTGTTACATATCACCTGAGCGCATTTGGGGTCACCGCACGTGTGCTGTTACATACCACCTTAGCGCATTTGGGGTCACCGCACGTGTGCTGTTACATACCACCTTAGCGCATTTGGGGTCACCGCATGTGTGCTGTTACATACCACCTGAGCGCATTTGGGGTCACTGCACGTGTGCTGTTACATATCACCTGAGCGCATTTGGGGTCACCGCACGTGTGCTGTTACATAACACCTGAGCGCATTTGGGGTCACCGCACGTATGCTGTTACATATCACCTGAGCGCATTTGGGGTCACCGCACGTGTGCTGTTACATATCACCTGAGCGCATTTGGGGTCACCGCACGTGTGCTGTTACATACCACCTGAGCGCATTTGGTGTCACCGTACGTGTGCTGTTACATACCACCTTAGCGCATTTGGTCTCACCGCACGTGTGCTGTTACATATCACCTGAGCGCATTTGGGGTCACCGCACGTGTGCTGTTACATATCACCTGAGCGCATTTGGGGTCACCGCACGTGTGCTGTTACATATCACCTGAGCGCATTTGGTGTCACCGCACGTGTGCTGTTACATACCACCTTAGCGCATTTGATCTCACCGCACGTGTGCTGTTACATATCACCTGAGCGCATTTGGGGTCACCGCACTTGTGCTGTTACATATCACCTGAACGCATTTGGGGTCACCGCACTTGTGCTGTTACATATCACCTGAGCGCATTTGGGGTCACCGCACGTGTGCTGTTACATACCACCCTAGCGCATTTGGTGTCACCGCACGTGTGCTGTTACATACCACCTGAGCGCATTTGGGGTCACCGCACGTGTGCTGTTACATACCACCTGAGCGCATTTGGGGTCACCGCACGTGTGCTGTTACATACCACCCTAGCGCATTTGGTGTCACCGCACGTGTGCTGTTACATATCACCTGAACGCATTTGGGGTCACCGCATGTGTGCTGTTACATATCCCCTGAGCGCATTTGGGGTCACCGCACGTGTGCTGTTACATATCACCTGAGCGCATTTGGGGTCACCGCACGTGTGCTGTTACATATCACCTGAGCGCATTTGGGGTCACCGCACGTGTGCTGTTACATACCACCTTAGCGCATTTGGGGTCACTGCACGTGTGCTGTTACATATCACCTTAGCGCATTTGGTGTCACCGCACGTGTGCTGTTACATACCACCTGAGTGCATTTGGGGTCACCGCATGTGTGCTGTTACATACCACCTTAGCGCATTTGGGGTCACTGCACGTGTGCTGTTACATACCACCCTAGCGCATTTGGTGTCACCGCACGTGTGCTGTTACATACCACCTGAGCGCATTTGGGGTCACCGCACGTGTGCTGTTACATACCACCTTAGCGCATTTGGGGTCACCGCATGTGTGCTGTTACATACCACCTGAGCGCATTAGGGGTCACTGCACGTGTGCTGTTACATACCACCCTAGCGCATTTGGTGTCACCGCACGTGTGCTGTTACATACCACCTGAGCGCATTTGGGGTCACCGCACGTGTGCTGTTACATACCACCTTAGCGCATTTGGGGTCACCGCACGTGTGCTGTTACAGACCACCCTAGCGCATTTGGTGTCACTGCATGTGTACTGTTACATATCACCTGAGCGCATTTGGGGTCACCGCACGTGTGCTGTTACATATCACCTGAGCGCATTTGGGGTCACCGCACGTGTGCTGTTACATACCACCTGAGCGCATTTGGGGTCACCGCACGTGTGCTGTTACATACCACCTTAGCGCATTTGGGGTCACCGCACGTGTGCTGTTACATACCACCTGAGCGCATTTGGGGTCACCGCACGTGTGCTGTTACATACCACCTTAGCGCATTTGGTGTCACCGCACGTGTGCTGTTACATACCACCTGAGCGCATTTGGGGTCACTGTACGTGTGCTGTTATATACTGTACCACCTGAGCGCAGTTAGTGTCACTGTACGTGTGCTGTAATATACCACCTGAGCGCAGTTAGTGTCACCGCACCTGTGCTGTTATATACCACCTGAGCACATTTGGTGTCACCGCACGTGTGCTGTTATATACCACCTGAGCGCAGTTAGTGTCACTGTACGTGTGCTGTTATATACCACCTGAGCGCAGTTAGTGTCACCGCACCTGTGCTGTTATATACCACCTGAGCGCAGTTAGTGTCACTCTATGTGTGCTGTAATATACCACCTGAGTGCAGTTAGTGTCACCGTACCTGTGCTGTTATATAAGGAAAGGAAAATGGACAGCCACACTCCAATGGATGAAAAGACTTAAAAATAGTGCCTGTTTATTCCAGTGAAAAAACTAAAACAGCAAAAACAGCAAACAGTGGGGTAACAAAAGCTGACGCGTTTCACATCGACAACCGATGCTTAGTCATATATGCTGTTATATACCACCTGAGCGCAGTTAGTGTCACTGTACGTGTGCTGTAATAAACCACCTGAGCGCAGTTAGTGTCACCGCACCTGTGCTGTTATATACCACCTGAGCTCATTTGGTGTCACCCCACCTGTGCTGTTATATACCACCTGAGCGCAGTTAGTGTCACTGTACGTGTGCTGTAATATACCACCTGAGCGCAGTTAGTGTCATCGTACCTGTGCTGTTATATACCACCTGAGCTCATTTGGTGTCACCGCACCTGTGCTGTTATATACCACCTGAGTGCAGTTAGTGTCACTGTACGTGTGCTGTTATATACCACCTGAGCGCAGTTAGTGTCACTGTACGTGTGCTGTAATATACCACCTGAGCGCAGTTAGTGTCACCGTACCTGTGCTGTTATATACCACCTGAGCTCATTTGGTGTGACCGCACCTGTGCTGTTATATACCACCTGAGCGCAGTTAGTGTCACTGTACGTGTGCTGTAATATACCACCTGAGCGCAGTTAGTGTCATCGTACCTGTGCTGTTATATACCACCTGAGCTCATTTGGTGTCACCGCACCTGTGCTGTTATATACCACCTGAGTGCAGTTAGTGTCACTGTATGTGTGCTGTAATATACCACCTGAGCGCAGTTAGTGTCACCGTACCTGTGCTGTTATATACCACCTGAGCGCAGTTAGTGTCATTGTACGTGTGCTGTAATATACCACCTGAGCGCAGTTAGTGTCACCATACCTGTGCTATTATATACCACCTGAGCGCAGTTAGTGTCACTGTACGTGTGCTGTTATATACCACCTGAGCGCAGTTAGTGTCACCGTACCTGTGCTGTTATATACCACCTGAGCTCATTTAGTGTCACCGCACCTGTGATGTTATATACCACCTGAGCGCAGTTAGTGTCACTGTACGTGTGCTGTAATATACCACCTGAGCGCAGTTAGTGTCACCGCACCTGTGCTGTTATATACAAAAAAAATTATTTCACAAAACAATAATGGCCCCCCACCACCGCTAAAATATTCGACATAATGTTGCCACACAGAACTTGCGCAAGTAGCATTAATTACTTTTTTTTTATAGTCCTCTCATGTTGTGCAGGGACATTTCTAAACACGTGCCACTACTATAGACACCCAGCAGGTGTGATATTTATAGGAATTTTTTTTTTTTTCACTTTAAGCATCATTAAATTGCTGCTCCTGAAAAAACGGCCGCTTTTAAAAAAAAAATTTCCATTGATACATGTTCCCTGGGGCAAGACCCGGGTTCTGAATGACGTTTTCCAACACTTAATTGAATTTTGGTCTTTAAAACGACCGTTTTTGAATTCGAACGTTCGGGTCCCATAGACTCCAATGGGGTTCGAAATATTCGTGCGAACCCGTGGTCTGTTCGAACGTTCTGGTGCGAACCGAACCCGGGGGTGTTCGGCTCATCCCTATTTACGACCTTCCATCCAACCACGACAAGCTTATCTGACACACTGCGACTATCTTGCATACACGATCCATATCCTTTCCCAGAATAAGACAAGACTCAACTCCGTACTTGCTTCAAAAGATCTGACCCATTTATTGGTATTTTCTCAGCTTCTTATACAGTTTCAAGCATAATACAGTTAATCACAGGACAATGCAATCTCCACCCCCCTTCACACCTTGGGGGGCTCCAATCACCTTAAAAGGCATTCAGGTAAGCTAACTATGTAGACACGTCGGCACCGCATCATCAATAGAGTTAACTCAGAGAGGATGACATCAAAACCAAATACTATCACACCTGAGCATTAATACATTGCTGTATGAATAGAATTCAATTAACCTTTAACATAACACAGACATCTAGTTGAATAATTTATCGAGACAGCTTTATCACACAATGGCAGAGTCTTGTGAGAGTGAGTGCAATCAACACCTTTTCAACGGGATGTCTTTCACATGAATAGCCAACACCTCAAGATATTTCAATAGCCTATTAGAGGTATGAGTCACTGTCTGGTTGACCTGGTCAAGTCATCATGAACTCCTTGTGATATCTCAGTCCTGAAATATGAAGTATTAATAATGTCCCATCTGTTAGTAAAGGAATTATGATTCCCTATTAGCCACCCTACACCCAAAAGGGCACAGGGTGGATTTCGACCCAAGAGTTATTGTTGCTGCTGGCACAGGAGTATCTCTCATCCTTCCAACGTCTCTGGGTGTCACGGGCCATTCTGTTACAGCTACCAATAGTGATTTTTACAGAGGCAAGGGACCAATCATAGTAATGCAAGATCTACTTTGAAGCTTATTTTACCCTGTGACCTGTGTGCAGCTTGACATGCAGTGCAGTAACTCCCTTGAGAGTTGAATGTGACTGTACTCCTAATCTTTGTACTGTTAGGCCGCGTACACACGATAAGTCAAAACCGATGAAAACGGACTGAAGATCCGTTCCATCAGTCCAAACTGATCGTGTGTAGGCGCCATCGGTCAGTTATCCTTCGGTCAAAAAAAATAGAACTTGCTTTAAAATTGAACCGATGGATCGCACGACCATCGGTTAAAAATCCACGCATGCTCAGAATCAAGTCGACGCATGCTTGGAAGCATTGAACTTTTTTCAGCACGTCATTGTGTTAAAACACGTAAATGTCACTGCGTTCTAACACGATGGTGTGTAGGCACATCAGACCATCAATCAGCTTCATCAGCTTCAGAACGCTCTCATCGGATGGACTGCTCGTGTGTACGCGGCTTAAGAGTTCCAATCCATTTATGTTGACCGCAAGTAACAACACCAGATTTAGCACAAAGAGTTTTCGGTACCTGGAAGCACTCTAAGCACTGCAAAGGGCCACCAAATTCACAGATAGGTAAGCATACACCATGGTGGTGATGGTGGTGGGTGGGGAGTGGGGGTTCTGGAGAGATTTGTTCATAAGGAATATGGAAATTGGACTTTTGGGAAGTTTTTTTTGTAATAGAAGTACAGTTATACTTAAAGTATTACTAAGCCTATAACAGTAAAATCAGTCTGTATATGCAGTAAAGCATGCTTTCTATACTCACTGTGAAACCTAAGGGGTAATCCTTTGTATTGTGTAAAAAGGCTGTTTTAGCCAGTATTCTCTGATTCCCCCTTCTTCCACCGTCTCTAATCCATCTTCTGATGGAACAGAGCCTTTGGAGTCACTTTGCACATACTCAGTTTGGTGTGTATTGCTAGAGAGTGTTTTTTTTTTCTTGGGAGGGTGCATGTGATCAGCACAGGGCCAATCAGCACTATACAGACAGAGGGTAAGGGTCCTGCAGCCTCAGGCCACGTACACACGATCAGACCGGTCCGATGAAACTGGTCCGACGGACCGTTTTCATTGGACCAGGCTGAAGTGGTCTGATGTGCGTACACACCATCGGACCAAAAATCCGATCAGACCAGAACGCAGTGACGTAGAACACAACAATGTAATGAAAAAACGAAGTTCAATGCTTCTAAGCATGCGTCGACTTGATTCTGAGCATGTGCACGTTTTTGGTCCGATGCTTTTGTGTACTAACCATCGAATCTGTCCGACGGACAGGTGTCCTTCAGACAGATTTTAAAGCAGGTTTTAAAACATTGGTCCGACGGACAATAGTCCGATGGGCCGTACACACCATCGAACTGGTCCGATGAATCTGGTCTGCAGACCAGTTTCATCGGACCGGTCTGATCGTGTGTACGCGGCCTCATAGGACAGTCAGAGTAGAATGAAAACTCCTCCTAGAATCTTTAACCAAACACTGATAGAAGTCACAAGGCTGCTATATACTGCTGATAAGAAAACGTTATTCAACAGTTTGTATTTACTAAAATAATTGCATTTCCATGTTCTGTGTACTGTGGGAGACCAGATATAGTGAATTCAGGGTCCTAGGTTTTGTAACACTTTATAAAAAGGTAGACGTAGTTTCCTGTCTTAAAGAAATCACACATTTACCATATGACACAGGAAAACTTTTAGTGGTGCAGTAAATCAGGATAAGCATCAGAGAAAGCAAAAATACAAAATATTAAAAGTAGAACTGTGGAAGGGGTAAGCAAAATGGAGTATTAATGCTCCTTATATAAAAGGTGTGTTTAGCCTGTAATACAAGGCATATCATGGCATATGTACTGTAGCTTGCAAAAAACATTGTACACGTGTATACAGTATGTGCTCTGGTTTCTACTCACTGATCCTTTATGTTCCCTCTTGCCCTGATCTTTCAGTGTTCCTACCTTAGAGTAATGACTCTGATGGTTCCTAATTTGAGTTCTTGAGAAGCATTTGCATTAGCATGCATAATTTCCATTAGTAGCCATTACATTATTGCTACTTTGACCCTACCATGCCCATAAAAAAATGTTTTCCTTTGTATATAATTATGACTGCATATTGTATAACTAATATGAGAAATTATATTGCAATAAATAGAACTGCATTTGAAAACACAAACACTTTTATACTCTACAAAACATAGTAACCAGAATTCTTTATAGGAAGCCACCAGTGATATCATGTAAAAAAAAGGGAAAAAAAACCCCATTATTTTGTAATTCAGTCCTCACTAGGATATTTTCCTAGCTTTTCTAATTTTTGCATTAAGGATGGGTTAAATCTAGATTTTTTATTTTCTGAAATTATGGCATAAATCATAAGATTGCTGGAATATTTTAACATTTTAAAGAAATTGGAGTCACAAGGGAAAGTGAATATAAGATTTATTTTTTATGCAGTTGGATTTAAACAGCTCCTGAAGGATATAGAAATTGTCCTATATTACCCTCATTATTTTAAATTTATTTCACAGAAAATATAAAATAAAAACAGATCACATACAAACATTAAATGAAATAAACAAAAATACAAAATAAAATAAAAAATACACACACAAATATGCACCCTCTAAATAAAGAGAAAATAAGAAGATTGCTATTTTTTCCCCAAATGAGTGAATGTTCCCTTTGGCTAGATTGGTGCTAATTTATTCTCCTGATGACACCCTGTCACCAAGTAAGGAGTAAAAAATCTCCCCTCCGGGGACATTCACAGTAAATAATCCTAAGGCCTCGTACACATAATCAAGAAACTTGGTGGGAGAGCTTTTTTGCCGAGGAAAACGGTTGTGTGTATGTTTTTTATCGAGAAAACTGTCGTGGAACTCAGCGAGAAAAAAAGAGAACAAGTTCCATTTTTCCTCGTCTGGAGTCTCAATTTCTTCGTCCTGTTTCTCGTCGGGCTGGTTTTCGTCGAGAAACACGTTTGTGTGTATACTTAGAAACCCGTGCATGCTCAGAATAAAGTATGAGACGGGAGCGCACCTTCGGTAAAAGTAGCGTTTGTAATGGAGATAGCACATTCGTCACGCTGTAACAGACTGAAAAGCACAAATCGTCTCTTACCAAACTTTTACCTAACACGCAGTAACATGACATTAGCAAAAGCAGCCCCAAGGGTTGTGCCAGTGGAATCGAACTTCCCCTGCCGTTGTATGTGTTGTACGTCACCGTGTTTGAGAACGAGGAGATTTGGTCTTGACTGTGTGTACACAAAGAAAGCTTGTCAAGTTTCTCGACAAGCCTAACAAGGAACTCGTCGAGAAAAACGATGTGTCTTTTACGACGAGTTCCTCGGTCGTGTGTACGAGGCCTTAGAAAAGATATAGTGATAGTCAAGTCACCTAAATTTTGGGGCCACAAGTGTGGTCCCTGACACCACCAAATGGATGCACATAATATTCAGGACATGTAATAAAGCTATCAGAGACTGCAAAAATACAACAGTAGATGGCACACCTCAAAAGACGGCCAAAGACTGCAGACATGCTAAAAGATGTCCAGACAGTCAATGTACTATAGGAGATGTTGGAGACTGGCTCACTTCACAAACACAAGGATAAATATCTTCATTTTTTTTAAATGACAGTTTTTCCATCTCATGACTAGTTACAGATTACAGACACATGATTTAAAATAAAGATCTCTATCCTTTGGTAAAGTTTTCTGAATTAGGCCTAATGACTTTAGACACATTATACAAGACCATGCATTGATCATCTCGAAATGATAGAGATCATTGCTATTTCAGCCCCTTTGCAAATCAAGGCTTTCACATTTGTGCTCCCCACAGCCTTCATTAAAATTACTTGTGCCATGTGTAATATTTCTCTCAGTAAGATCCTTCTTATAAAAGATCAGAGGGAAAAACATAAAAAGAAACAGAAATGAATGAGCAGCACAGAAAAAAAAGGTAATATGAAAAAAATCTGAAGTCTAAACAACATTGGCCCAGATTCACAGAGCAATTACGCCTGTCTAACTGGTGTTAGACAGGAGTAATTTCAAATTTTGCGCGCCGTATCACTAGTTTGAATCCTCAAACCATGATACGGCGGCTTCGGGCTTCGATCCGAGAGGCTTACGTCTTAGTAAGCCTTCGGATCTACGCTGCGATATTTTTGCGGCCGCTGGGAGGAGTTTGCGTCGTTTTCATGCGTCGGGGTATGCAAATTAGTTTTTACGGCGATCCACGAAGGTACGAGTGTCCCTCGCAATCGCCTACGTCATTTTTTGGCTGCGTAAATTTAGAGGAGCTTTTTGCTGGTCTAACAGTGCGTAACCCATGTAAAGTATGGCCGTCGTTCCCGCGTCGATTTGAAAATATATATTTTTTTTTAACGTAACTCGTTCCGGAATAGGAATGTACGTAAACGACGCTACTACGACGTGACGACGTGTTTTCGCGCAATGCACGGCGGGAAATTTGCGAACGGAGCATGCGCAGTTCGATCGCCGCGGGAACGCGCCTATTTTAAATGCTTCACGCCCCCTACTCGCGCAGATGGATTGCGACGGGAGAAATACACTACGCCGCCGTCGTTTACTGGACAAAATCTACCTGAATTCCACGTAGAGCCAGGTAAAAAACGGCGGCGTAGTGTATTTCTGATACTCTACGAGAATCTAATTCTCTGTGAATCTGCCCCATTATTTCTTCAGTAAGCTCCAAAACACAGACTACTGTTTGGAGGGGCCCCATGGGTCATATTAAATGGGCTAAAAGGGCCATATGTGGGCCCTGTGATTTAGGGCTGGGCACCAGTATTCTATACCTTTTTCAACCTGATAAAAAAAAAGAACTGACTGGATTCAGAATTAAAGAACACCAACCCGCTGAACGTTTTTTTAACCACTTTAGCCCCGGACCATATTGCTGTCCAAAGACCAGGGCACTTTTTGTGATTCGGCACTGCGTCGCTTTAACTGACAATTGCGCGGTCGTGCGATGTGGCTCCCAAACAAAATTGGCATCCTTTTTTTCCCACAAATAGAGCTTTCTTTTGGTGGTATTTGATCATCTCTGCGGTTTTTATTTTTTGCGCTATAAACAAAAATAGAGCGACTATTTTGAAAAAAATTCAATATTTTTTACATTTTGCTATAATAAATATCCCAAAAAAAGATATAAAAAAACTTTTTTTTCCCTCAGTTTAGGCCGATACGTATTCTTCTACATATTTTTCGTAAAAAAAAATCGCAATTAGTGTTTATTGATTGGTTTGCGCAAAATTTATAGCGTTTACAAAAAAGGGGGTCGTTTAATGGCATTTTTATTATTATTTTTTTTTACTAGTAATGGCGGCGATCAGCGTTTTTTTTCGGTACTGCGATATTATTGTGGACGCATCGGACACTTTTGACACATTTTTGGGACCATTGGCATTTTTAATAGCGATCAATGCTGTAAAAAAATACATTGGATTATTATAAAAATGCCATTGGCAGTGAAGGGGTTAACACTAGGGGGCAGGGAAGGGGTTAAGTGTGTTGCTGGGTGTGTTCTAACTGTATGGGGGGTGGCCTCACTAGGGGAAATCACTTATCTTCTGTTCATACATTGTATGAGCAGAAAATCAGCGTTTCCCCCGCTGACAGGAACGAGAGCTGTGTGTTTACACACACAGCTCCCGTTCCCCGCTCTGTAACGAGCAATCGCGGGTGCCCGGCGGCGATTGTACCCGCCGGGCACGTGCGCGGGACTCGGGGGGGGGGCGCGCGCCCTACAAGTCTCTAAAGGGAGAACGTAGAGCTACGTGCTCCCGCGAGACAGAGCCACCGACAAATTTTTGGCACCATTCACATTTATACTGCAATCAGTGCTATAAATATGCACTAATTACTGTATAAATGTTACTGGCAGGGAAGGGGTTAACACTAGGGGGTGAGGAAGGGGTTAATGTGTATCCTGCATTGTGTTCTAACTGTGGGGGGAGGGGGGTGACTGGGGAGTGACCGATCTGTGTCCCTATGTACAAGAGACACAGATCGGTCTCCTCTCTCTATGACAGGATGCTGTCATTGTGAGAGTCGGCAATGAGAAATGATCTCATATGTTTACATATGAGATCATCTCTCATTCGCCACACAGATCGCATCGCAAACGGCCACTCTGATTGGCCGTTCGCGGCGATCTGTAATTGGCTGTGTCCAAGGGACACGGCCAGTACAGAAGTTCCCCGCTGCGCGCTGTGCCCGATTCCCGACTGCGCATGTGAATGGGGGATGTCTCCTGGGACACACACAAGGTCCCCGAAGACGCCTCTCATTTCCCAGGAGGCAGCGCGGCGAGGAGAAGAAATAAGACACACCGTGGACAAGGAAGAGGCAGGTTAGGATTTTTTTTTCTAATTTTTTGTAGCCTTTTTGGATTTTTTTTTTTTTTTGGGGTGGACCTCCGCTTTAAGCAGACAGCAGTGTTCTGTTTTGAAAAGCGGTCTGGTAGAAGTCAAAGCACAACATGGCTTATCTTTCAGTGCTATACTTGACTATGATAATGTTACCATTAAATATATATTTAAAAGACAGATGGTTATAGTCAAGGCTTATGAAGGTATAGTGTGTTCTGCTGAATCATCTGCTCCTCCGCCTGTTATAGTGGATGGCAAGTCATGAATTTATAAAGAGGATTACCTGCTGAGGGCAAAACTTTATTAGACAGGTAAAGGCCAACGACGCAGAGCCACACTACTGACAGATGTGAAAGGTGGAGCAGTCAGCTCGCGCAGCTGTCACAGTTAGGCATGGTTGACCTGGTTCATCATGGTCCATATTTAGCTGACCATGCTCAAGACTGGATGATGCAGATTTTCATATTTACAAATTCAGGTACTCATTTAAACAATGTCATTTGCTTTGTATTATGAACTGGCTGTGAATTCATCTGTATATTCTAAAACTTAAAAAAAAAAAAAAATTAAAAAGAAATGAAATGTAAAAACTGTCATGGAAACCCCACACCCTAAAAATAAAATCTTGTTTAGATACAGTATATACCTGAATATTATTTTATTTCCTTATACACATGTGCTTCTAATTTGTCTTATGTTGGTGTTATGAGAGCTAGAGAAAGCATTAAAGTAACGCTAAACTCTGGTTTAAAAAAATAATAATATTTTTATATATATATATATATATTTATATATAGGTATATATAGATATAGATATATATATCTATATATATATATATATATATATATATATATATAGATATATATATATATATATCTATATATATATATACACACACAGTGCCTTGAAAAAGTATTCATACCCCTTGAAATTTTCCATGCTTTGTCATGTTACAACCAAAAACTTAAATGTATTTTATTGGGATTTTATGTGATAGACCAACACAAAGTGGCACATAATTGTGAAGTGGAAGGAAAATGATAAATGTTTTTTAAATATTTTACAAATAAATATGTGAAAAGTGAGGGGTGCATTTGTATTCAGTCAATACTTCGTAGAACCACCTTTCCCAGCAATTACAGCTGCATGTCTTTTTGGGGGTGTCTCTACCAGCTTTGCACATTTAGAGAGTGAACATTTTGCCCATTCTTTGCAAAATAGCTCAAGTTCTTTCAGATTGGATGGAGAGCATCTGTGATCAGCAAATTTCAAGTCTTGCCATGCATTGCATGAATCCATCTATGGTCGCTGCTGACACTACCTATTCAGGTGTTCGGCCCCTTTTCTGGCACTGGGCACCTGAATTACAGAGGTGGAGGAGTTTTTGGAAGCACCTGATTAGAGCATTGGCTCTAATAGGCATCCAAAAATGTGAGAAGGGGACGCAACACTGTGCATTCGCTTCTCACTCAGCTGTATGTCAGCAAAACAGAATTTGCTTTGCTTAAATTGAGCTCCCTTTCAGCCAATCAGGTGGGCCAGGTCTGTTTTACTTGTCACCTAATTGGCTGAGATGACAGCACTGTGATTGGACGCCTATCAGGCATCCAATCATAGCAGAGGACAAGAAGAAGAGCGAGTGGGAGAAGACATTGGGCCAGGGGAAGAAATGGAGGACACCAGACACCGCTCACCACCTGCCGCCATCACCCGCTGACCACCCGAGACAAGACAAGGCAATTGCTAGGTAGACGGGGGGCACAGTGGCAACATTTGGGGCACAGTGGCAGCATTTAATGGGCACAGTGGCTGAATTTAAGGGGAAAAGTGGTAACGTTTAATGGGCAAAGTGGCTTTGTTTGATGGGCAAAGTGGCAACGTTTAATGGGCAAAATGGCAACGTTTGATGGGCACAGTGACTATGTTTGGTGGGCAAAGTTGCTGCGTTTGATGGGCAAAGTGGCTGCATTTAATGGGCAAAGTGGCAGCAATTGATGGGCACTATGGCTGTGTTTGATGGGCAAAGTGTCTGTGTTTGATGGGCAAAGTGGCTGTGTTTGATGGGCAAAGTGGCTGCGTTTAATGGACAAAGTGGCTGCGTTGGATGTCACAGTGGCTGCGTTTGATGGCATAGTAGTGGCGTTTGGTGGGCACAGTGGCTGCATTGGGTACAGTGGCTGCGTTTGATGGGCACAGTGAGGCTGCAATTGATGTTTTTTTTTTTTTTTTAAGAATTTGTGCCAGCCGCCACTGCTCTAGCAAAGCAAGGTAACAAACAACACGTACGACAGCACTATAAAGGGGAACTTCCATTCGGATGACACTATCCTTTAGGCTGCTTTAGCTGATTTTGTGTTAGTAAATGACGATTTGTGCTTTTCTGTCTGTTAAAGTGTGATGAATGTGCTCACTCCATTACGAATGGTAGTTTTACCAGAATGAGCGCTCCCTTCTCATAACTTGCTTCTGAGCATGCGCAGGTTTTTCACGTCGTTTAAGCCCAAACACGACCATTTTTTACAACCCGAAAAACGACATTCTTTAAAACGTCGTTAAAAAATGGAGCATGTTGGAATTTTTTTTTTGTCATTTTTCAGAACCAGAAAAATCATGTGAAGCACACACACGATCGTTTTAAATTACATTTTTTTTAAAGCGTTGTTTTTTACAAGCCGAAAAACAATCGTGTGTACGCGGCATTACAGGAGAGAATTTCCCTTCCTAGGAGTAGATTTCCTCTCACTTCCTGTTGTCTCCCTCCGTTTGTAAGTACAGTAGGATGTAAGTCGGATGTTTGTAAGTAGGGGACCGCCTGTACTTGGTTGCATTTTATTAGTGGTGCAACGGATCGTGACCGAACCGTGATCCGAACGGGTCGACCTGTTCGGATCGGAACAGAATGTGATCCGCGGACCACACCGCCACCGCGGCCTTAGCAAAGGCCACGGCTTCTGCCTAGCTCCGGAGCTGTTGGCCATCTTGGTACACCCCGCGGCGGTGCGCGCTGACGTCATCACCCCTCCCTCTGCTCGTGGATCTTCTAATCTGCAAGAGCGCGCGCTGCGTAGTGCAACAAGTACAGTGAGTTGGATGTTGGACTGGCTATTATATATTACAGTGATTATGGGGGCAATGTTAAACTGGCTATTATTACTAGTGTGGGGGCAATGTTGGACTGGAACAGTGATGGTGATGACGAGTGGGGGGACAATGGTGGACATTACAGTGCAAGTACAGAGAGTTGGATGTTGGACTGGCTATTATATTACAGTGATTACTAGTGGGGGCAATGTTAAACTGGCTATTATTACACTGTTTACTAGTGTGGGGGCAATGTTGGACTGGAACAGTGATGGTGATGACGAGTGGGGGACAATGGTGGACATTACAGTGACAAGTGGGGGGCAAGTTATGTTTGTCTTGTGTTTTTTTTTTTACTGAAAAATTATCCGATCGTGACTCCTGATCCGAGGAACGATCCGAACCGTGAGTTTTTTGATCCGTTGCACCCCTACATTTTATATAAAATACAAGAACAAACGTAACACCGTCCAAGTCCAAACTGTTCACATGTTTAATGTAGTTACTAAATAATGGCACACATTTATTGAAATTCTTATTTTTTGGCATTGCTTATTGTTTGATAGACATAAAATAACTACATATATACTAAAATATGGGTCAAGAGATTCAGGGCTCTGCTAGAAGAATATTTTACTGACCGGACCGCTGTGAATTTTAATTCAATTGTTGTGAAAAATTGTAATATGCTCAGGGGGTAGAAATTGATGTGAATGGCCCTTAATATTCTATAAAACACCACTCAAAATGTTGTCAGTATATAAATGTGGGAAATAAATGGTAAGAGAATGACTGGCAAGTGACAACATATAGCACATTTCTGCCCATAGTTCGGCTCTGTGAATTTCTTCTTGCAAGGTGTATGGAACTCCAGGTTAATGTTATGTTCCTTCTACACTTTTGGACTATGGTGATTGTTTTCCAGCCTTCAAAATCTGCTACATATATCACAATGTAGAGCACTAAATACAGACATTCCGTCTTCCTTGCTTGTTGGCATGGCAACACTTGTCAAATCATCCCTTGGTAGTGCCCTTTAATTGATTGAATAAATTATTTCTGCTACATGTGATTACAGGATGATGTACTGGGTTTTCTCCGTACCTCACACAAGACTGTGTGCATATATTAATATATTGCATTTATTATCATTCACCAGGAAACTGACCTTCATGAAGAACCCAGGATGCTTAGTAAAGGCAGCATTAAATCATTATATTTATGTCCACACACAGCATTAAAAGGCAGGATTTGGTAACTGCAGAGTCGATATAGTTTTACTGTTCGATTTGCAGTTGTATTTACTGCTGTGTATCGTTTTGAGGGCTTATTCACATTAAGTGTGGCTGCTATTTTTTCACACTGGATAAATGCCAGTCACTGCAAAGGCACATAGAAAACAATAGTTTTCTATGGTTACACTACAATGCTGATGTGATATATGGTGCAGTTCCATGCAGAGCAAAACAATTGCAGATGTGCTACAAATTTCTGTTGTGCATTGGATAGCCCCGCTTGTCACCTCACTGCAGGGTAACACACTGGATGGAGGCATGAATGAAGTGTCCATCCATCCTTCATTCCTTCCATCCATCCACCCATTCAAATATCCATCAACCTATCCATCCTTCATTCCTTCCAACCATTCAACTTTCTATTCATCCATTCTCCATGTATTCCTTCCATCCATCCAAAAGTGTTTTATAGTCACACCACAATGCTGGTGTGATATATGGTGCTGTTCAATGCAGAGCAGAAAACTGCAGACATACTGCAATTTTGTCACAGTGCACTGGATGGTATTGCATGTCATCGCACTACACTGTTGAGCACTGTATACAGACATAACTTAGGTGCCCATATATCCATCCTGCCACCTGTTCTTGCTTCAGTCAATCTATCCATCCTTACTTCTATCCATCCATCCATTTACCAATCTATCCACTGTCTTTTCCTTTCCTCCTGTCCATTTACAGTAATAAAAATGAAAAGTCACGCTTATTCAATAAATGTGAATAAACCAATATCTATGAAGCAAAAGGCTGACGATGAAAACATAGTAATAAGTGAATACATGTGACAAATCAAATAACACAAGTGAATATAAAAGAAGTGTTAATAATATAGTAAATGTCTCTGAAAGATAAATGAAAGAGTGTAACAAAGTTCTGCAATAAAAAAAGTTTCAGCAGGATGGGATGTTCCAGGACTTTCACCACCACCAAGGGAAAATGAAGATCTCCGTGTGGCAATCATTCAAAGAAGTGGGGACTCTTACCAGAAGGAGTGGATCTTTTGTAGCAGCGAGGTCACACATGCCAGCAGATATAGCTCTCTTTGGGGTCTACGGATGGATCTTGGCTCAGGAATACACTCTCAAGAAAGGGAGTTGGAGAGTAGCTGGTTACTGAGAAGGATGGCCTCTGTCTGCCAGTGTATTCCTGAGCCAGGATCCGTCCTTAGACCCCTCAGAGGGCAATATATGCTGACGGGTGTGACCTCTCTGCTACAGGAGGTCCACTCCTTCCGGTAAGAGTTCCCACTTATTTGAGTGATTGCCACACGGAGATCTCCATTTTCCCTTGGTTGTGGGGAAAGTCCTGGAACATCCCATCCTGCTCTAACTTTCTTATTGCAGAACTTTTGTTGCACTCTTTTATTTATCTTTCAGAGATGTTTACTTTATTAACACTCCTTTTAACTTGTGTTATTTGATTCTTCACATGCATTCACGTTTTGTGTTTTATATGTTTTGATCGTCAGCATTTTGATTCAGAGCTATTGGTTTATTCATATTCATTAAAAAAGTGCGACTGTTTGTTTTTATTACTCTTGTGTGCATAAATATATCTCGTTTTTGTGTCTGTGCTATTCTCATTTTTTTTTGTTATATTAGCGTGATATACCACTCCCATACTTTTTTTGTCCATTTACAGTATCTGTCACGTTTATGGAAAAGTTGGATTACGGAATGCTATTTTACAAAGATCCATTTGCTGTAACGTCTTGGAACCATCCTCTTTACATTTAAACAGGTACACTCACCATTAACCCAGACGTGCATTGGCTTTAGTTTTCAAATTGATTAATTAGTCTTTTATCCTGATGCACACATTCATCAAAATGTTAACTGTTTTGATTCCAAACCATTTCATTTTTAATTACTATTCATTATTTGACCACATTTTTCTGTGGTTTCTTGTTTTTCACACAATAAATTTAGATTGCAATAAAGTGTTTCTTTCTCTAGAACACAGTGGCCATTTTATGGTATCTCAGAGAGTTCATCCTATCAATATAATACTGACTATCTATATGATAGCAGTCCTTGTATGGTCCTGGAGTTCTAAAAAAAATCCAGATGAACTAAGATAAATGTCTCAGAGCACAGAATGGTGACCATTGCTGTTTGTGGGTGACTGGTAGATGTCTGTAGATTTTTGTATGGGTACTATATAGTAAGACTTTCAAATTAAACAATCTGTAAATAATATTTCTTCATTCAGACTTCAAAGTGATAGGCATAGTAAGTGATACTTGCTGAGCATTATATTGCGTTTTACTCCTTTTCAGACTGAAATGTCATGTGAACAAATTCTGAGAGCTATAAAGAAAGCTGTAGGATGTGATAAAGGGGTGTCACATTAAACCCCCCAAGCCAACGGTTCCCAGTCCTATCATGGTTTTCCCCTACTTCTATACTGGTCTGCTGTTAATCAGAAACTAATGGCTATAGCATTTGTTCATCAGGCTGTGGGCTTGAAAGTGAAATTAATGTAGTGGTTCCCTAGGACCAGCAACCCCCCCCCCCCCACCACTGGTGGGCCCCCTATTGTTCTTGAGTTTTTCCGCACTTCCCAGAAGTGATGGTCAATCAGAAACCAGAAGTGATGAAACCATAATTTCCTGATTAGTACAGCCAGGGGACTCATCTAACCATGCAGATCTGTGTTTGGTTAAATGCTGTGAAGGTCTGGGGAGACATTGGGGTCTATTATGCATTTACTGTTGCCTTCGCCCACTGCTGTGCCAAGTATTTTGGAAGCTTCACCAATCACACGCCTGTGTTCTGCTTGGCTCCGCTCAGCGAAGGCAACAGGAAAAGGTGAAGGGGGAAAGCGTAGGATTGCCAACTTCCATCTCCGCTGATGAAGTCCCCGCCTATAGGAACGCAAAGCGTATCGTAGAAAGAACGTGGTTTGACGTCACCCGCGGCCATCACGCAATCTGTAGATTTACACACTCTGGGATAGTGACGTGTTTGTAAGTTCTCATTCACTATTTTTCATTTACTAAATGCTGATTTTAGCGGAGAGTACTATGTTTTATCCTTTTTAATTACATGGCATATGTGGGCTTTGGAGATATCCACGTCGTATAGAAGTTTTCCTGCTCTGTAGCCGGTAAGGTGAGCGGCCATCTTTTATATTGGTGGAGGTTTCACATATACCTACGGAGTCACCTGCATGATATATTCATATGTCTACACTGAAGATCACGTGGATGATTTTTAGTTAATTAACATATGGACTGGTATTCCACCGCTGCACCATCTGTTTTATAACATCAATAGTATGTAAGCTCTTGGAAGGGATGATAATGGACTATATACAAGATTTTAGTAATGAAAACTGTATCATTAGCAGTAATCAGCATGAATTCATGAAATATCATTCTTGCCAAACAAATTTATTAACCTTCTATGAAGAGATGAGCTGGCCTCTAAATGAAGGATAGTCGGTTGATGTAGTGTATCTGGATTTTGCAAAGGCATTTGATACAGCTCCCCACAAACGTTTACTATACAAGCTAAGGTCTGACCAAAGGGTGAGTACCTGGATTGAAACCTGGCTACAAGGGCGAGTTCAGTGGGTAGTGATAAATGGGGAGTACTCAGAATGGTCCAATGTGGAAAGTGGGGTCCCTCAGGGTTCTATCCTGGGACCAATACTATTTTATTTATTCATAAATGATCTGGAGGATGGGATAAACAGCTCAATCTCAGTATATGCGGATGATACTAAGCTAAGCAGAACAATAACTTCTCCGCAGGATGTGGAAACCTTGCAAGAAGATCTGAACAAATTAATGGGGTGGGCAACTACATGGCAAATGGGATTTAATGTAGAAAAATGTAAAATAATGCATTTAGGTGGCAAAAACATGAATGCAAACTACTCACTAGGGGGAGAACCTCTGGGGAAATAGGATGGAAAAGGACCTGGGCAACAGCATGCGATGACAGGCCGCTGCAAGCAAAGCAAACAGAATATTGGCCTGCATTAAAAAGGGCATTAACTCCAGAGAGAAAACAAAAATTCTCTCACTCTACAAGACTCTGATCCAGCCGCACCTGGAGTATGCCGCACAGTTCTGGGCTCCAGTCCTCAGGAAGGATGTACTGGCAATGGAGCGAGCACAGAGGACAATAAAGCTAATAAAGGGACTGGAGGATTAGGGATGAGCTTTTTATGTTCGGGTCGAACATGAGTTCGACTCAAACATTGGCTGTTTGCCCGTTCGCCGAACAGCGAACAATTTGGGGTGTTCGCTGCAAATTCGAAAACCGCGGAACACCCTTTAAAAGTCTATGGGAGAAATCAAAAGTGATCATTTTAAAAGTTAATATGCAAGTTATTGTCCTAAAAAGGGTTTGGGGACCCGGGTCCTGCCCCAGGTGACATGTATCAATGAAAAAAAAAAGTTTTAAAAACTTTTTTCCGGGAGCAGTGATTTTAATAATGTTTAAAGTGAAACAATAAAAGTGAAATATTGCTTTATATTTCGTACCTGGGGTGTCTATAGTATGCCTGTAAAGTAGTGCATGTTTCCTGTGTTTATAACAGTCCCTGCACAAAATGACACTTCTAAAGGAAAAAAGGCATTTAAAACTCACAGCTATAATGAATTGTCGCGTCCCGGCAATACAGATAAAAGTCATTGAAAAAAAAACGCATGGGTCCCCCCCCCAAGTCCATTGCCTGGCCCTTTGGCCTGGTAATGACGTGCTCCAGCCTAAGGCCGCGTGCTCACGGAGGGACATGTCCGCTAAAACATGTCCGACGGACCGTTTCCAGCGGACATGTCTCCTCCGGATTTTCGTCCGACGGTGTGTACACACCATCGGATGAAAATCCCCTCAGCCAGGGAACGCGGTGACGTGGCGGTGACGTTGACGCCGCCACGTCACCAAACGAGGTAGTGAAATACTTCCACGCATTCAACGAATCAATTAGAGGCATGCGCGAAGATTTATGTCTGCTGGTTAGTGTACTAACCAGCGGACATATCCGACGGATATGTCTCCGGCGGAAAAATTTCAAAGCATGTTTTGAAATTTGTCCGCTGGGAAAACATGTCCGCAAGCCCGTACACACGATCGGATATGTCCGCTGAAACGGTCCGTCGGACCAGTTTCAGCAGATATATTCGATCGTGTGTACGCGGCCTGACAGCTCATATATAGCTGGAAGCAGGATCGTGTCGGCATTGTATCCTTGATGGAGATCGAGAGAATGGATATACATCGTTGGAGATCAAGACTGGATTACATTGCTGGAATTATAATTTTTTTCTTTTTAATAAGGAACTTGTCCCAAGCTGTGTACTGTGGTTTTAAAAAAAATGTACACTTTTTTTTAATGAAATGGTAGGGGTACCCCGTACCAATTTACATGGGGGTGTCGGAATCTGGTGGTCCCCTTTGTTAAAGGGGGTTTCCAGATTCCAATTAGCCCGCCGTCATTTTTTCAATGACTTTTATCTGTATTGATGAGACCCGACAATTCATAATAGCCGCGAGTAGTTTTAAATGACTTTTTTTTAACTTTTGAAATGTCATTTTGTGCAGGGACTGTTATAAACACAGGAAACATGTGCTACTTTACAGGCATACTATAGACACCCCCCAGGTATGAAATTTAAAGGAATATTTCACTTTTATTGTTTTACTTTAAGCATTATTAAAATCACTGCTCTCGAAAAAAAGGCTGTTTTAAAAAAAGAAAAAAATTGCATTGATAAATGTCCCCTGGGGCAGGACCCAGGTCCCCAAAGCATTTTTATGACAATAACTTACATATTTACATTTAAAATGAGCACTTTTGATTTTTCATGTTCGTGGCCCATAGACTTTAACGGTGTTCGCGTGTTAGAACTCGCTCGGCATGGGATCCAGAAGCTAGAGGAAATCACTGGAGTTGTGGGGGCAGATTCACAGAGAAATGGATTATCGTAGCGTATCAGAAATACACTACGCCGCCGTTTTTTACCTTGCTCTACGTGGAATTCAGGTAGATTTTCTACGGTAAACGACGGCGGCGTAGTGTATTTCTCCCGTCGCAATCCATCTGCGCGAGTAGGGGGCGTGAAACATTTAAATTAGGCGCGTTCCCGCGGCGATCGATCTGCGCATGCTCCGTTCGCAAATTTCCCACCGTGCATTGCGCGAAATCACGTCGTGACGTCATTCGTTGTTTATGTAGCGTACTTTACGGGCGATCCACGTCCCGACGAGTTACGTAAACAAAATAAAATTTTAAATAAATTCAAAGCGGGAACGACGGCCATACTTAACATGGGCTACGTAAAGTTAGAGCAGCAAAAAGCTGCTCTAACATTACGTATAAAAAAATAGACGAAAACGATTGCGACGCCCGCTCGTTTGTTCGTGAATCCCCGTAAAAACACATTTGCATATCCCGACGCACCAAAACGACGCGAACTCCTCCCAGCGGCCGCAAATAGATGGCAGCGTAGATCCGAAGGCTTACGAAGACGTAAGCCTCTCGGATCGAAGCCCGAAGCCGGCGTATCATGGTTTGAGGATTCAAACTAGTGATACGCCGCGCGAAATTTGAAATTACTCCTGTCTAACCCCAGTTAGACAGGCGTAATTGTTTTGTGAATCTGCCCCGTGGTGTCTACTGTACTGATTTTCGTTTTTTTTTCTCCTTTTTTTCCAATCTCTTTTTATTAACATTTTTCCTCTATCACGATCGCATCGTGAAACACACACAATAGCATATTACAAAAAAAAAACATTTTAACCACTTCCCACCATGCTCTCTCCTTCTAGATGTTCAGGAACGACCCTCAGAAGAAAGGGGATTGTGCGCATGCCCGCGCAGCGACGCAATCCCGTTGTGCTCGTGTCACCCGGACACGTCTCAGATCGGCAGGAGGGCTCTGTGATTGGCCCTCCTAATCACATGACACCTGTGTCCAATCACAGTATTGATGTGGTTGAATACATTTCTCTTTCTCTTTCCTTTTCCCTTCTCTAAGCTACTGATTTCCAGCTTCCAGAGGGATCTCACAGGTATGGTTTCTACATAGTTACATTGGTCCAGATTGGACCAAAGTAACTATGTATAAAATATCCATACCTGGAATTCCTCTTTAAACCTTTAATATTTTTTTTTTTACATTTCTACCTTGAATTTCATTTGAGAAACAGTTACATTGATGTTTTTATTTCCACACAAAATAGTTTGGCAGGTATGAGAGGGCAATATAGGCTTTAACTGTGTATTTATCTACAGTATCTCCCAAAAGTGTGTACACCCCTCACATTTTTGTAAATATTTTATTAATATCTTTTCATGTGACAACACTGAAGAAATTACACTTTGCTACAATGTAAAGTAGTGATTGTACATATTGTATAACAGTGTAAATTTCTTGTCCCTTCAAAATAACTCAACACACAGCCATTAATGTCTAAACCACTGGCAACAAAAGTGAGTACACCCCTAAGTGAAAATGTCCAAATTGGGCCCAATTAGCCATTTTCCCTCCCCAGGTTCATGTGACTCATTAGTGTTACAAGGTCTCAGGTGTGAATGGGGAGCAAGTGTGTTAAATTTGGTGTTATCTCTCTCACTCTCTCATACTGGTCACTGGAATTTCAGCATGGCACCTCATGGCAAAGAACAATCTGAGAATCTGAAAAAAAGAATTGTTGCTCTACATAAAGATGGACTAGGTTGTAAGAAGATGCTGCCAAGACCCTGAAACTGAGCTGCAGCGTGGTGGCCAAGGCCATACAGCGGTTTAACAAGACAGGTTCCACTCAGAACAGGCCTCTCCATGGTCAACCAAAGAAGTTGAGTGCACATGCTCAGCGTTATATCCAGAGGTTGTCTTTGGGAAATAGACCTATGAGTGCTGCCAGCATTGCTGCAGAGGCTGAAAGGGTGGGGGTCAGCCTGTCAGTGCTCAGATCATATGCTGCACACTGCATCAAATTGGTCTACATGGCTGTCATCCCAGAAGGAAGCCTCTTCTAAAGATGATGCACAAGAAAGCCAGCAAATAGTTTGCTGAAGACAAGCAGACTATGGACATGGATTACTGGAACATGTCCTGTGGTTTGATGAGATCAAGATAAACTTATTTGGTTCAGATGGTATCAAGCGTGTGTGGCGGCAACCAGGTGAGGAGCACAAAGGCAAGTGTGTCTTGTCTACAGTCAAGCATGGTGGTTGGAGTGTCATGGTCTGGGGGCTGCATAAGTGTTGTCAGCACTGGGGAGCTACAGTTCATTGAGGGAACCATGAATGCCAACATGTACTGTGACCAGTGTTGTAAGTAACGGAGTTACAATAAACGCAGTTACCTAACGCAGCCCCTTTTGAGGGTAACGAGTAATCTACCTGATTACTCTTCCCCTCACGGTAACGCAGTTCCCATTACTTGGGCGGCGTTACCGCAATTACATCTACCGCCACTAGATGGCAGCAGAGTAATTGCTTCTGCCGGCGCTGTGAATATGAATATGGGTGGAACTCCGCTTTAGAATCATGTGACCGCTGTGATGGCCTGTCACAGCGGTCTGAAAACTCCCAATCGCAAGGAGCCCTGGATACAATGAGCCCCATCTGCCTCACACTGACCTATCACGGGGGAAAAACTCACATCGATCACACACACTGTGTGCGCAACCTGATCAATGATCATGCCTCACTGTGCCTGTAACATGCCTCATGCCTCAAAAAAAAGTCAGTTACTTTGCTGAGTAACTAATTACTTTGGCAATGTAGTAACTGAGTCACTAACTCAATTACTTTTTCGGACAAGTAATTTGTAACTGTAACTAATTACTTTTTTAAAGGATGATGAGCAACACTGACTGTGACATACTGAAGCAGAGCATGATCCCCTCCCTTCAGAGACTGGGCCGCAGGGCAGTATTCTAACATGGTAACAACCCCAAACACACCTCCAAGACGACCACTGCCTTGCTAAAGAAGCTGACGGTTAAGGTGATAGACTGGCCAAGAATGTTTTCAGACCTATACTCTATTGAGCATCTGTGGGGCACCCTAAAACGGAAGGTGGAGGAGCGCATGGTCTCTAAGATCCAACAGCTCTGTGATTCTGTCCTGGAGGAGTGGAAGAGGACTTCAGTGCCAACCTGTGAAGCTCTGGTGAACTCCATGCCCAAGAGGCTTAAGGCAGTGCTGGAAAATAATGGTGGCCACACAAAATATTGACACTTTGGGCCCAATTTGAACATTTTCACTTAGGGTTGTACTCACTTTTGTTGCCAGCAGTTTAGACATTAATGGCTGTGTGTTGAGTTATTTTGAGGGGACAGCAAATTTACACTGTTATACAAGCTGTACGCTCACTACATTGTAGCAAAGTGTAATTTCTTCTGTGTTGTCACATGAAAAGGTATAATAACATATTTACAAAGATGTGAAGTGTATCTTTTGTAAGATACTGTATATACAGTGTATGTATATATATATATATATATTATATAAAATGCAAGGTTCATTTTCCATGAACAGTCCAGCGCTTCCTGGAGCTCATTCGTTCGTATGTTCATACTACTTGGGTCCTTGAGTAGTTGTTGAGCTATTTTTAGTTTGTGTGACAGGTACAGGTACACATTAACTTTTAGTGCTCTTTTTTTTGCTCCTACTTTGCAGATCCCTAGACATTTGTACGTTTTGTAATGCTGAGCTTTACAATAGTTGAAAGTATTGTAGTAGGATATCACAAATGAAGAAACCGAGGGGTAGAATTGCTTTAATTAATAGGAAATGTTTCTGCCTGTGCTATACGGTAAAACTCACATTTTCCTTGGCCTTTCTGTCGGCGTGAGAGCAAAGCAGCATGCAAGGACTGACACTAATGGGCTTCTTGAGTCATACTTCTGGGAGAGCCTATCACTGATCCATCCTGCATTCAGTCAAGCCCCAGGTGGCTCAATGTATCGCTTATGTGATTTTGTTAGCCTCCACTGGATTCAGGTCTAAAATCCTACTCACTTTCTTCTTGCTCAATTAATTTATAAAAGTCAGCTGCACAAAATGAAATGCCATTAATGTCAAGGTTTGTTTAATTTAAATGTATGCATTTTTTTTCTTTTTTTGCCAATGTACGGAAAATGTGATGGGACTTGCTGTGAGGTAAACATGTTTTTAGAAAAAATAAATACATTAAAGTAGAGAATGATTGGCGGGTTTATTAAACAGTTTACAGACATTACAGATTTGGAGGGATAGTTAAAAAAAAAAAACGCAAGCTAAATTCCGGCAATTTCAGAATTTTTATAATATTTGAGCTGAACAAGCCCTTTTTTGCGATACGGAACTGCATTGTTTTAACTGACAATTGCGCAGTCTTGCGACGCTGTACCCAAACAAAATTGACATCCTTTTTTTCCCACAAATAGAGCTCTCTTTTGGTGGTATTTAATCACCTCTGTGGTTTTTATTTTTTGTGCTATAAAACAAAAATGAGCAACAATTTAGAAAAAAAGCAATATTTTTTACTTTTTGCTCTAATAAATATCCCCAAAATATTTATATATAAAAAAAAAAATGTCTTCCTCAGTTTAGGCCAATATGTATTCTTCTACATATTTTTGGTACAAAAAAACGCAATGAGCGTATATTGATTGGTATGGCTAAAGCTATTGTGACTACAAAATAGGGGATAGATTGATGGCATTTTCATTATAATTTTTTGTATTAGTAATAGCGGCGATCTCCTTTTTTTCTTATGACTGTGACATTGTGTCGGACAGATTGGACACTTTTGACACTATTTTGGGACCATTGACAATTATACAGCGATCAGTGCTACAAAAATGCACTGATTACTGTGTAAATGTCACTGGCAGAGAAGGGGTTAAACACTAGGGGGCGATCAAGGGGTTATCTGTGTTCCCTCTGTTAAATTAAATTAAGATAAATGCTTAAATAACTAAAGTCAACATTGTGTTTATAGTTTTGGATGGAGTGGCGGTAGATTAGAACTCCTGTCATTTTGCTTTGTTGTCTCTGCCCCTGTTAGAGAAATTCACCCTCTCTATGGGATCGTAGTCAGAACTTATCAGTTAATTCATGTGGTTTAAATTGGCCTTGGCCCTTTATTTATAGGTATAAATATTGTATCAATTTATATCATCTTTCAATACATTTGTAAATAATCAATACACATAGCATATATTAAAATAGATAGATAGATAGATAGATAGATAGATAGATAGATAGATAGATAGATAGATAGATAGATAGATAGATAGATAGATAGATAGATAGATAGATAGATAGATTGATCAGCCATTTAAGCTTGAGCTATAACTGTAGCATGAACTATAATATCCCCTTTCCAAAGGAAGGGACTTTTAAACCTCATTAAAAAACAGGGCATGACAGGGAGGTAGGGTGAGATTATATATATATATATATATATATATATATATATATATATATATATTTTTTTAATTGCTTTAACTGACTTGAATTAAAATTATAAGTCTGCCACAATCCCACAGGTGGTGGGGGCAGGGACATTTCATGCCCCGCCCTTCACCTTTATTCATTCTGTTTACTGTTCTCATTAAAAGTGAAAGTAAAGGAAAGTCCCAATTTTTTAACTGTCCCCAGAAAAGACATACAGGGGAAATCTTCCAATGGTGACACTAGTTCTGGTGGCCAGGGGTCTTAATTTGCAGGAACTCCCTCTCACTTCCTGTTTTGGCTATAGAGCAGGAAGTGAAGGTAAATCTCCCCAATGGGACAAAGAGGGCAAAAATAAGCCATACAGGAGTTATAACCCTCCCTTTTTCCAAAATGAAAAAAACATTTTGACAGTAGTTCTACTTTAAAGTGTCAATAAACCCTCAGCAAACTGTTCACATGCCTAATAAGTCAGCATAGAAATATAAGCAACAGAAGAGATAACACCAGTGGCGGCGGTAAACAACCACCCCCCCCCCCAGTTGACCGGTGACTCTGGCTCTAATCACGTACTTAAACCCTCCCTCCCCCGTTGGAATCCATGTGCCGGCACCCTGACACCATCCACTGCTCCACTGACACCAACCTGAATGTAGATTAGGGTTTAATGACTATTTAAGCTGTGTTTATTTATTAATTACAGGTAGTTATATAGCGCTGTCATCAGTGCACATCGGCAATGCCCGCCAGTGCAGTAAAAAGCTCAAATCAAAAAGTTATTGTAAAATAAATATTGCAAAAATGTATAAAGTAATAATTAAAATATATAAAAAATAAACTACTGACACCAATCTCTGCCCTTCTGACACCGTCCACTGCTCCACTGACACCAACCTGCATGTACTATTTAGGCTGTATTTATTAGTTTATTATTATTAACTACAGGTAGTTATATAGTGCTGTCATCAGTGCACATCGGCAATGCCTGTCAGTGCCAGTGCCAGCAGTAAAGCCTATCAGTGCCGCATATCAGTGCCCAGCAGTGCCACTTATCAGTGCAGTCTTTCAGTGCCCAGTGTCGCCTATCAGTGCCTACCTGTGCCACCCATGAGTGCCTATCAGTTCCGCTTATCAATCCATGTCAGTGCTGCATATCAGTGCCACCCATCAGTGTCTCCTACCAGTGCCCATCAGTGCTGCCTATCAGTCCCTATTATCAGTGCTCGTCAGTGCGCATCAGTGCCACCTCATCGGTGCTGCCTTATCAGTGCCCGTCAATGCAGCCTTATTAGTGCCCATCAGTGAAGGAGAAAACTTACCTATTCACAAAATGTTATAACAGAAACAAAATATATATTTTTTCAAAAATGTTCAACATTTTTAGTCTTTTTTTTTATTTGCTTAGCAAAAAATAAAAATCGCAGAGGTGATCAAATACCACCAAAATAAAGCTCTATTTGTGGGAACAGTGTAGCATGACCACACAATTGTCATTTAAACAGTGACAGCACTGAAAACTGAAAATTGGCTTGGGCGGGAAGGGGGTGTAAGTGCCTGGTATTGAAGTGGTTAAATAATTTCAATGTAAGCACCTGAATTTGACTTTATATCAACCTATATAAATCTCCTATAAAAAACACTCAGGCGGCGTACACACGACTGGTTTTCTCGACAAAATCCAGCAAGAAACTCGATGGGAGACGTATTCTGCCGAGAAAACCGGTCGTGTGTACACTTTTCGCAGAGAAACCCGTCAGGAAACTCGTCGAGCCAAAAAGAGAGCATGTTCTCTATTTCCTCGTTGGGCAATGGGAAAATTTGGCTCGACAAGTTTTTTAACTGCCGAACTAGGAACTCGACAGGGAAAACGATGTGTTTCACCCGACGAGTTTCTCTGTCGTGTGTTCGCCGCCTCAGACTGGGAGAAGGTCAGCTCAAGGTTGACCTGCTGTGCTCATGTGCTTCTTTTCAAAAGTGTGGCCAAAGGCTATGGGAGGGGCAACCCTAATTGTATTACATAACTGTAATAGAGGAGGCATCTCTCCTGGCTGACTGCTGTGTGGCCGGACTGTGTTATCTCAGCAATGGAAAAACTACAGAAGAAACTAAGAACTACAGATCCTTTGGCAGGGAAAACTGTTTTAATACAGTATATGTATTTTATCTCTGTAGTTAGACATCCACAGTAATAAATATTTTTTATAGTGTATTAGCAATCCAAAGGTCTGGATTTCAGTTATTTTCTTCAGTCTCACTTCTGCTCTTTTTCAGTTCTGAAGGATCATTGGGTTTCGGTACCTCCATGCTGGTTTGCAGAAGTACTGTCTTAGTGAAGATCCAATCTCTACACCAGAATGCTCCCCCATCCTGAAGGCTACGTATGATATTCTTAGGTGCACACTTACATTTCTGCATTTTCAGTATGCTTTAAATATGAGCAAAATCTCAAGGCACACAGTATAAATTGTAAAAACCATCAATGTTTCTTACCATCATTGGGAAAGAGCCTGGGACGATACTCGCAAATACTGCTGCATGATAAGCCCTGGCACATAGTCCAAAACTGCTCACTACACTGGTGGTCAGTTTCTGTTTTCCTCTTATGTTGGTGGTTAGTGTTGTACCTTTGTCTAATAACAGCAGATCATAGGTACCATGTGCAGGCATCCATGATGCCTTGGCACAACTGAAAAACCTAGATGGCAACCAAAGGTGCCACAGCAACCTTAGTTGAGAAAGGCTGTTTCCTATATCAACACATAACGTTACAACTGGTTTTATTCTTCAGTATTGAACTGTGTCTCCTCTAGAGAAGGTTTTACAGTTCTTGCTGTTCCAATTTTTCACCAGCTTGTGGTTGTTCTATCTTCTGTCACCGGTGCAATAATCTGAAAGATTTTAACCTGGGAAGTGCCCTTCTGCCAAGTTCACCCTGCCTTGGTGAGAGCCTACACCAACACTGGTCATAGAGAAGGGGTACAAGAGTATCAGTCCAGGGTATGATAATTACAGAAATGTAAAAAAATAACATTAAGGGCCAGATTCTCAGAGGCGTTACGACGGAGTATCTCAGATACCCCGTCGTATCGCCTTTTTTTTTGGCTCGTATCTATGCGTGTGATGCTGAGCATCACTTTTGCATAGATACGCTTCTACATCCGACAAGCGTAATACAATTACACTTTCGGATCGTAGATGTAATGACAACTCCGGCCACTAGGTGGCTTTTACGTTGTTTTTTCATTTGCATATGCAAATGAAGTAGTACGCCGATTCTCGATCGCTTTTACGCCGCCCCGTCGTCGCCTACGTCGTTTTCGTCTGCGTAAGGTTACCCCAGCTTCTATGTGGAGTAACCTTACGAGGTCCCGTCGGATGCCGTCGTGTCCCGTCGGATGCCATGTTAAGTATGGCCTCGGGACCGCGTCGTGTTGTGCGTCGTTTACGTCGTTTGCGTACGTCGATTCTCAATGGGGCTGGCGTACGCTGCGATTACGTCGTTTACATTGAGAAAATGTGACGTCCTTTGGAGCATGCGCACTGGGCTTTTCCCCCGGCCGGCGCATGCGCAGTTCGTTCGACGCGGGGGCGCGCTTAATTTAAATACAAGCCGCCCCATTTGAATTGCGCGGGTTTACGCTGCGCGATTTACGCGACGTAAGCGAAACCTCGGGAGCAAGTGCTTAGAGAATCAAGCACTTGCTCCAGCAAGCAGCGGCGGCGTAGTGTAACTGGCTTACGCTACGCTGCCGGAATTCTATGAGAATCTGGCCCTAAATGTTTTCTTTTTTAGTTTATCTTATTGATAAGAATTATAATTTTAGACAATTTATTTTTGTTCTACTAGATCAGCGACCAAAAACTATTCTAATAAATCAGTAAAATACGCTTGTATATGTGGATGTTCATGGTAAACACAACAATGTTATATTACACTAATATCTTATTGCTTTCAGACAAAAGCTAAATTCTAACTTCTACAATATCTTGTCATCTGAAAATGTGAAATGATCAGCCACAAACAATAAAGACCTTAGTGACAATGCATGCATGTCTAGATGATGTTTAAAGCCTAAGTTTGGGTAAGAAATTTAAAAAAAATACTAGCACAAGGGACAGTACTTACATTAATGAGAAGCGTCCCTTGTGGTGGTATCGACTGTCCTAGTTGAAATCTGAATTGCTCTGCCCACCACATCCCCCCCCCCCCCCATCCTCACAGCCATCATCTTCCAATGCTGTGGGGACCCATATGAGCTCTGTACTTGTCACAGGCACGTGTCACTTGTCTTATTCCACCCCCCCCCCTCCATTAATAGAAGCTGTACTATAGCTTCCATGAATGAAAATCATTCTATAAATGGAGAATGAGTAGATGAATGAAAGGACTGCCTCCCCCATTCAAAAAGCACCTTTTATTTATGGAAGCTATGGCTTCTATGAATGGATGAGGGAGGCTAAAAGGGCAGCATATGTGCACTTGATAAACGTCTATTAAAGGTCCAGCACTCAAATTTGGAGGATTTCAGCTAGGAAATTGGCACCAGCACAAGGGACAGTTCTCATTAATTGTAAGTATGGTCCCTCGTGCTGTGTTTTTTTTTTTTAATGATCTAAAATAAGGTATTAATATTATTTACCATTGAATTTTAGACTGTAGTGTGGCAGAGTGTAATAAATGACAAAAATCATATCCAAAACCTGGACATAAGTATGATAATACTCAGGAAGCTATAAAACATTGAAGGAATGAGCCAGCAGATGGCATATAAAAGGCAGAAAGCATCATTAATTAAAAAGAGCAAGAGTTCCATAAATTCCCCATGACAAGAGCTTGGGTGCCTTTAATCAAAGTTTTCAGCAGACCGAAGTGTGTGATACGACATACTACAGGCAAATAAGAAAGGCATTGAGTCAGATAGGTATTCTCACTTAAGTAATTAGAGAATATCAAAGAGAAATACAGCCAAACAAAGCGTAAAACCATGATTACTCTTTTTGACAAGGTATCATATCAACCCATTTTGTGGGTTAATAGATAATCTGCAATCTACATTTCTATCTTTACTGCTGCCATGAACTTTGGATAATTACAGAAAAAAAAGACTAGACAAAAATACTGTAAATTAGGCCCCTTCATAGAATTACTGAACTTTATGTCCATGGCAGGGTAAATAGGTAGAAATAATTAAGGTGATATAGGGGTATTATATAAAAACCACATTGTAGACAATGCCAGAACTGTTTCAGACATGTCTATCTACACCACATATGTCAAGCACAAGGCCTAGAAGGGATGGGCACTACGCTGAGTACCTGTAAGGCCTTGTACAGACGATTAAATCTGTCTGTTCAAATCGGTCGGACCGACCGATTTGAACAGATCTGTCTGCTGGCACACGAGCAAACCAAAATCCCTGCCAGCAGACAGCGCGCTGACGTGTCGGTGACGTGGCGGTGACGTTGATGCCGACACGTCACCGCACCAGGAAGTAAAACACTTCCGCGCATGCGTCGAAATCATTTGGCGCGTGTGCGAGAAGACATGTCTGCTGGTTAGCATACTAACCAGCAGACATGTCGGGCGGACGGGTTCCCAGCCGACAGATTTCAAAGCATGCTTTGAAATCTGTCGGGTGGCCAAATCCGTCTGTTTGCCCGTACACACGATCGAATCTGTCTGCTGAAACGGTCTAGCAGACCGTTTCCAGCAGACAGATTTGATCGTGTGTACGAGGCCTAACACGTTTACTTGCTCTTCTCTGTTACCCTTGGTAACCACTGTAGCTTCACACTGAATTACCTCTTTATACTGATGTCTTTATATACCAATGTGCTATTGACCCAGCTGTAGACTATGTGTGCCGGTTACTTGCAATACACCCCTTGAGTCATTTCAGATCAAGCAAAGGAAAAGTTTCAAAAACTTGCAATTTTAAAGCATAACATGCTAGGTATCCATTTACTTGGCGTAACATCATATTTCACAATATGCATAAAAAAATTGGCTAACTTTACTGTTTTTCAATTTTTTTTATTCAAAAAATTATTTTTCAAAAAAATTGCATTTGAAAGACTGCTGCACAAATAACGTGAGACATAAAAAATGACTGGCATGTTATTCTCTAGGGTCTTTGCTAAGAAAGTATATATATATATATAATATTTGGGGATTATAAGTAATTTTCTAGCAAAAAATACTGATTTTAACTTTTAACGTGTAAGAAATAGGCTTAGTCCAGAAGCAGTTAATGATGTATTAATATATACAGAGCTGTACAAATTTATATATTTTATATCTTCCTGAAGTTCATGTTTAGAATCTCACAGATAGAAGGGTGTCCATGGCCAGCCAAAGGTCACTAGTCCACTGGAAGGGTGTCCATGGCCAGCCAAAGGTCAGTAGTCCAATTAATATGTGCAACATACACTAGGATCAAAATAACACTAAAGAAAAACAGACAGCCATTCTGACTTTTGCAAAGCCAACAATTGGCAGAACTTAGAACATTAAAACTTTAAACATACCTAAGCACATGCTAAGTTCTAGAAATATCATTTAGAAAAATCAAGACAGCTATTGGGTTATCTATATGATAATAACCATGAAGACATGAAAGAAATTATTGATAAAATAAATATGTATACAACGCACATTTTTTTTTAAAATGTCCTATATAATATTAGAATAATTATCCCAGGTAAACAAATGGCTCAAATATGTTTTTTTGAACTTCAATATGCGCGGAATCTGATCTGATTTGCATAGCAGATGGGACATTTCACAGCTTAAAATATTCTTTCCATGTTCTTTCAGGTTGTAAAAAAAACTATCTGCAAAGACAAATTTCATTTTCAGCTGTGAATACATACAGTCAAACAATACAGCTTGATCCTGGAAAAGCTCCTTTAAACAAGGTATACAACTCTGGCAATCGGCCAATTAAAATGGCATGGCATCCTTTGTTATGTGCTCTATTGAGGACCTGTGTAATTTCAAAATGCAAAAACATGATATAAACAGCATAGATGCATACAAAAGCTGACGAGAGCATGGCTGGCTTCAACATACCTCAAAAAAATCTCACAATGCAGGAGTAGGTGGAACATTGGGGTTTGTGTGCTTTATTGTCCAAGGTTTTGGTGGGTTACAAAGTGGCAAAAAAACAGGATGCGCTAACATATATAAACAAACCATACAAGGTTATAATCAATACGTGGAAATCTAGATGAACAAGCTAGATTAATGTCCAAACATAGTGAACCAAAGTAAATAAATAAATGTCCAGTTGGTCCTGGACATTATGCAATAAAATATTGCATAAAAACAAATGGGAAAATTAATAAAAACTATGTATGATAGAGCTGGCAGATAAGTCAGGGCTCAATCAATAGGGGTATCATTCTGTATTAACATATTAGTAAGTGCATAATAAATGCCACCACCTAATAAAAACCCCATTTGATATAAGACATAAAATAGAACCTAATACATGATTAGCATACACCTATCCATCACTAATAGGAGTGAAATGTTAAAAAACAGTAGATGTGCAGGTGGCCAAATATCTATTGAACTTTAGAACAGAGATACTAAATGCCAAAAACACTAAAAATAGAATAAAAACTAATACATGGTTAGCATACACCTATCCAAATTAGATGGGAGTAAAGTGTTCAAAGACATTATATGAACAAATGGCCAAATGTCTGTTAAACTGGGATACTAAATGCCAGAAAACACCAAAAGAAGGACTTTTTAATACATTTCTTTCATGACGGTATTACACTATTGTGGCCTCTCTTGTTTTTCCCTGGATACTGGTTCCAAGACTCTAGTCTGAAGGGGATCGACAATTCATCTGGCCTACTACCTCCCTCCTTTGGGTATATACACGCACTCTGGGGTCTTCTTTTCATTAAGAGACCACCGGATTTCTGGTAAGCAGTTAATGTTGCCTGCAAGGTGGAGGATCTTCTATCAGCACTGTACATTGAATGTCACCACGTTTATTTGTCATCATCACATCTCTGCACTGGTGTTTTTTTCAAGATTTCTTACCACGCTTTGGTCCGCTAGGACCAACTGGACATTTATTTACTTACTTTGGTTCACTATGTTTGGACATTAATCTAGCTTGTTCATCTAGATTTCCACGTATTGATTATAACCCTGTATGGTTTGTTTATATATGTTAGCGCATCCTGTTTTTTTGCCACTTTGTTTTTCTGTATTTGTCACTACAGTCAGGTGCAGCTTCCTTGTGAGTTTGAGTTACTTTAGATCACCAAGCACTTTGTTGCTCCAAGTAGTATTTTTCTTGTGTTCACTTTAGCGCAGTTGCTCCTCTCCTTTTTTCATTTGGTGGGTTACAGCTTGCTTTCTTTGGAGTTTTAGGGGGTTATTTACGAAAAGGCAAAACCACTTTGCACTACAAGTTCACTTGGAAATTCAGTCGCTGAAGATCTAAGGGGGGCATGCAAGGAAGATAAAAACAGCATTTTAGCTTGCACATGATTGGATGATAAAATCAGCAGAGCATCCCCTCATTTTAGATCTACCCCTCAGATTTACAGCGACTGCATTTACAAGTGCACTTGTAGTGCAAAGTGGACTTGCCTTTTGTAAATAACCCCCTTATTTTCCCAATGAATTCTTCAAGCAGCCTGAAAAGATGTGTGCAGTGGTAGGCAGTCATTAAGGAAAATGGTAGTAAATCAGTGTCCCACATACTATGGCTGGCCTGGTCCATTAAGGTGAGCAGATCCCACATGGCCAAACATGATCTAAAACAGGCTTGGCAAGGGTTAATACTCAACTGTTATACTCAAACACGAGAATCAGAAGTGATCATCATTTTTAAAGAATTGTTTGGTCATCCGTTTCCTTTTTCCGTGGGAAAGGAAATCGTCTTTTACTGCCTCTGCATTGGTGGTCAGCATAATCTGAGTTTCGTAGGAAATTTGTGTCCATCAGAATTAAAATCAGGATGATGATCAGATTTCTCACTGCCAGTTACTATGAAGGAGAGAACAGTCCATCTATGCCCATCTATGCCCAGGCTTAACTGGGATATGTCATAAAATAGAGATCTACATCATTCACCCAAGACAATTAACTTCTTCAGCCTGACTATACTGTCTTCTCAGAACTACGTTGGTTCTTGTTTATTACCATGTCTCAGATAAGTATCTATACTGCCTTGAAATTATTAACCAAATTTAGGCTTTGAATTTAGGTAGGTTAATAGGCCCTTGTCCAAATTGGCTCTAGTAGAGCTCCTTTCACACTAGGGTGTCTAGCCCCTGCGTGTCCAATACTGGCAATCTAGTCCACCCAGGTGGCACAGGTGGAGTGTACAGTCCTTTTGCCTTCAGCCAGTCAAATTCTATGAAAGACTGAAATACACAATGACTGCATTGAGGTGAATGCTGTACTAAGTGGTACTCGCATTTAGGTCCCTATGTGTTCAGGGACAAATACCTGGAATGCAGAATACTTGTGTTTCAGGCATTTATCCCCAGACACATAGGGCCCTAAATGTTAGTACCATTCAGTACAGCGTTCAGCCCTGTCCATTAGCTGTGCATATAGTTTAAACAAGCTGAAGGCAGTGGGGCTGGAAGCGGTACCTTTGCCTCCTCGGTAAACCAAAATACAGGAACTGGACACACAGTGCAAGGAGCCTATAATTATTATTATTATTATGATAAGACAGGGGATTTATAATACAATAAAATACAAGAGGGTTTAGAGTTCTCTTCTCATAAACGGCAAGTGCATACAAACTAATGGGGTAAGGCAAGTGGTACAAAAGGTAATGGAATTTTAAAGTGTAGCGCTGTGTATATGAAAAATGGGGTGAACGATTTTTAGAAAATAAACATAGTAAAAGTATGTAATATAAAAATTCCGGACGCAAAAATACAAAGTGTAAGAAACAATGTATAATATACACGTCTAAAACAGACGCAATGGGGATCTATAGGTTAATGAGCATGTAATAATACACAAAACCGTAGAAGCCAGTAAGTACAATATAGTATGTATCTTAGGTTTGCAAAACCACCTAAAATATTATGCATATAGCAAAAATACAAATGACACAAAAGTGAAATGTGAGAATGCAATATTAAAGTGTATCCAAAAATGCAAAAACACGTATGATGATATGCATATAACAAGAAAATATAAAGAGTTGGTGATGGGGGAGGAGGGGAGGAGGGGAGGGAAAGGGAGAGAGTGGGGGGACCAGGATATAAAGATACACAGGGAATGCACTCACATAGGCCACATCCGTGTATGTAGTAGAAAAAAGGGGGGGAAACCAATAACTATGAAAAGGTATTGATGGTCGGACTTTGAGGCCAAGGAAGTAGTTATTTAAAAATTCAAAATTTTAATATCATCAGGTAAAAAATAAAACATAAATTACAATACAGTTACAAAAAGAAAAAGAGGTACAAGTATATGGATTAACCACTGTGCACAAAAAGGTCCTTAAAGTCGCCGACGCACGTTTCGCCGTGAGGCTTCTTCAGGGCAGTTTGGTAAGGACTTTGTAGCGATAGTATATAACAAAGCACATGTAGTTTTATGGCCGACGGTCATACATCGAGTGCATCCAAGATCAATTCGACAAGTAGGTTTTAGGCACGTAGATAAGGACGTATTTAGAAGGTCCTCCAATGAATATATAAAAAATTCGGGAGATCTTTACTAAAGATCAGGGCTGCTTACAAAAATTTCCTGTAGAACCGGGCAACGCGTTGCAAGCTCAATTAAGGAAAGATTTAGCCGCCAACTGGGACAGGGGGCCTTCTTTAGATGGCCATTTTCGGGACCTCTCTTTTGTCCTAAACAACCTTAGTGAGGGTTCCTATATTGAACTCGAACGCCAATTTGGCCACTGTGTTATCGTGTGGTTGTAGAGAGTCCTGTCACATTCCCAGGGTGTATAGCCGTGTAGTCCGACTATCAATACTTTTTTATAGTTTTTGGTTTCCCCCCCTTTTTTCTAATGCATATAACAAGAATATGCAGGTGACACAAATCAAATGTGAACACATGAGATAAAAATCCACACTGAATAGATGAATTGCACTTCAGGGTTCTGCAACCACTATCACTATAAAGTTCGTCAGTGAACGTCAAAAATAACAAATAAGGTAATAACTGTGAGGTATGAGCTGATGGAAGAATTAAAAGTTCAGTTGCTAGGTGGAGGCAGGATAGGATTCTCTAAAGAAATACGTTTTCAATGATTGCCTTAAAGTGGTTCTGAAAGCTGAAGGTTGAAAAAAGACACACGTCCATCTAGTTCAACCAATAATGAACACAATCCTTTACGATGTACAGAATCACAACGAGAAAATAGAGGGCAGGTTCTCTATTTTTCTCATCTAGATTCTTGGCAGTTTTCTTGAAGAGAAACCTCAAAAGCCTCCTACACACAACCGTTTTCCTCTGCAAAAACCATCAAGAAAGCTGCTGGCAGAGTTTTTTGCCGAGAAAAACGGTCGTGTGTATGTTTTTCGTCGAGAAAACTCGACAAGAAAAAAAGAGAACATGCTGTCTTTTTTCTTGTCAGGAGTCTCAATTTTCTCGTTGGGCTGGTTTACGATGAGAAACACGTTCGTGTGTATGCTTAAAAACCTGCGCATGCTCAGCATAAAGTATGAGACGGGAGCACACCTTCGGTAAAAGTAGCGTTCGTAATGGAGATAGCTCATTTGTCACGCTGTAACAGACTGAAAAGTGCGAATCGTCCTCACCAAACTTTTACTAACACGCAGTAACATGAGATTAGCAAAAGCAGCCTCAAGGGTGGAGCCAGTGGAATCAAACTTCCCCTTTATAGTGCCGTCGTACGTGTTGTACGTCACCGCGTTTGAGAACGACAAGATTTTGTCTCGGCAGTGTGTATGCAAGGTAAGCTTGACAAGAACCTCGTCAAGCTTGACAAGAACCTCGTCGAGGAAAACAACGTTTCTTTTACGACGAGATTCTCGGTTGTGTGTACGAGGCAAGAAGCTCTGCCAGCAGTATTCTTGCCGAGAAAACCGCACGCGTGTACTAAGCTTAAAGGAACACTAAAGGTTCGTTTTTTATTAGATCAATTGATAGCTGTAATGTAGAGCATTTAAATATCACTTAAATATCACTTACCTCGTTTTTCCTTTTGACCTCCAAAATACAGTAATCCAGGTTTGAAAATGCCATTTCCTGTCTCTCCTCTTCTTGCTTTCCACCAGCATCTGAGCCGTTTTGCATGGTGGAAAGCAGAATGTTCTCACCCCCTCCCTATGACTACAGCCCTACGTGAAGATGCTCTCTTATCCCTCACAGGCATGGAGGCTAAGCCTAATGGGAACTGTAGTTCCCATTAGTCCGTGATGTAGCAAAAATGAATGCGCACTGCAAACCAGGAAGTCAGTGAAAATAACGATTCAGGAGTGACAGAGGTGAATACATTTCAACAGGTATCAAACTAGTTAAAATGCAAAACATTACTTTTTACTTTATCAGCTACTGTCAGACTTTAATTTAAGAGGAAAATATTTTTGTGTTTACAACCCCTTTAATGCCTGAAAAGTGCTGCCAAAAATTATTGGCACTATATGTAATAAATAGTGACTGCACTGCATCATATATGCATTTTGTTTTTATTTTGCCAATAGTTTAAGTTTAACTTATAAAAAGCTTAACTAGACAAAAACTGCCGAGTTCCCATTGTTGAAATTTCTAGAGCTGCACCTACTAAGCATCAACATTCCAGAAGTGGTCCTATGAAAGAAGAACTAAAAAAATGCATTTTTTTTTTCATTTGATAGGTTCTTTGTTAAATATTTCCTCTCTTATCTTCGACTGTTTCCACCTTCAACACGATAACAGGCAGTAAGGTTTGAAACAGAGTGATATTTCAGCGACCATTCTGCACGCAGTTCATTGTGACTTTTTTTTATCAGCTGCAGGAATAGAAGGAGACTGAATTAAAGTAGTGCTGCGGAACCTCGAGCCAAGATAACAATACAAATAGATTTTCTCTAACAGAGAAAAACAGCTGTCTCCATTATTTCAATGCTTCACCTTTCTCCATCCCATTAATTGGGTCTTTGATCACAGGCTGAGGTGGAGAGGGCCTGATAAGGAATAGGTTATTAGTAAAGTAGCCTGGAGGAATGAATTGGGCCATGTACTTGCTGCAGAAGATGAGATAAAAGCTATAATGCGTCTGTATGTGAGTGCTGGGGAGTGATAGGGGCCTTCACACAGCCCTGAACCGCTGGCAAACCAAGCCCGCTAATACTCCAGTGATATGATAGCTAATACAGGATAGAAATTTAGCTCGCAGGAACGGAATAGGATGAAAATTCCATAAAGGCTTCCTCTTAAAAGGCTTACACTATTCTATCAAATAGTGTCAGAAAATGTCCTAAAAAATAAAAAGTTTTTGATCTTACGGTGTGTTAAGCATAACTGCTAGCTTGCCGTATCAGAACTGGTAGAAACGACTGTTTAAATGTGTTAGCCATAGTGCTACTAGGGGAGCCTTTAAAGTAGAAGCAAAGTTAAATTGGAGGAATTAGGTCTGATTGAACTGAAGACTGTTTATTTTTCATTTATTTTTTTCATTTCTACAGATCAGGCGTTGAGAGATTTGTAATAGTCCACTGAAAATCTTCAAGAACTTGCTATCTTGTAATCCGTTTTATTTTTTATTTTCTGGCAGGGAGGGAAAAAAAATGACCATAGGGGACAAGGGCACATTGGTTTGTTGTTAATGTACTGGAAAGAGGAGACTATGGAGAAAATAGTTAATATTAAATTATGAACACAAGGTTATCTTTCGGCTGCACATGCTCCATTGCCCTAGGCTGGGGTAATCTGTTAATAGCATTCAGCCAAAATGACACCATTAAGAGGCTAAGGCTGCGCAGTTTTGCAAACGGAATCATGTATACGTCTGGCAGTCTATCATCCGGCGTGCAATAAATTATCTATGCTACTAAAAATTGAGGCAGCACAGAAGTTTTCACAAAACTACAATCCAGACATTAATAAAGGAGACATATGGTGAGAAAGCACTGGGGGATTTGTCTGTTATGAGGTTTCGAGTTCGTACATTTCATGACAAACAGACTTTAAATTTATTCAATTTAGATTGCACTTCGTAGGCTTAAGCCGCTCATACATAGACAAGATATTTATGAGCAATGCTATTGATCCATGACATACACTATATTACCAAAAATATTGGGACACCTGCCTTTATACTCACATGAACTTTAATGTCACCCCTGTCTTAGTCCATAGGGTTCAATATTGAGTTGGCCCACCCTTTGTAGCTATAACAGCTTCAACTCCTCTGGGAAGGCTGTCCGCAAGGTTTAGGGGTATGTTTATGTGAATGTTTGACCATTTTTCCAGAAGTGCCTTTTTATGGACCTTGCTTTGTACACTGGTCCAAATCATTTGGTGGAGGGGGGATGGTGTGGGGTTGTTTTTCACAGATTGGGCTTGGTCCCTCAGTTCCATTAAAGGGAACACTTAAGGCATCAGTATACCAAGGCATTTTAGATAATTTCATGCTCCCAACTTTGTGGGAACAGTTTGGGGATGGACCCTTTCTGTTCCAATATGACTGCGCACCAGTGCACAAAGCAAGGTCCCATAGGCATGCGCACAGGGTGTGCCCAGTGTGCCTGGGCACAACATAATCACCTTGTGCTGGGCATATTCCCCCTGCTGCTTGGCCGTAGAGAAAGGGGCAGGGGAATTTCTGTCCTCAGTCCTTTTTTCTGTCTCAAAGTGAGACAGAAAAGGTAGACCCCTGATATTTCACCAAAGCCCCCCAATGTGGGTTCCCAAAAAAAATTGTAAAACAAAAACATTAAAACATTTTTTGTAAAAAATTGTAAAATTGTAAAAAAATAAGACAGAAAAAAGTGAGACAGAAAAGGTAGACCCCCTGATATTTCACCAAAGCCCCCCCCAATGGGGTTCCCAAAAAAAAATAGTAAAAAAAAACATTAAAAAAATTATTGTAAAAAAAGTTTGTAAAAAATAGTAAAATTGTAAAAAAAATAAGACAGAATAAAAGTGAGACAGAAAAGGTAGACCCCCTGATATTTCACCAAAGCCCCCCAATGGGGTTCCCCAAAAAAATAGTAAAAAAAAAAAAAACATTAAAAAAATTATTGTAAAAAAAGTTTGTAAAAAATAGAAAAATTGTAAAAAAATAAGACAGAAAAAAAGTGAGACAGAAAAGGTAGACCCCTGATATTTCACCAAAGCCCCCCAATGGGGTTCCCAAAAAAAATTGTAAAAAATAGTAAAATTGTAAAAAAAATAATAAGAAAAAATAAGAAAAATAAACTACTGACACCAACCTCTGCCCTACTGAAATTGTCCATTGCTCTACTGACACTGTCCTCCATTGCCCTACTGCTATATATATATATATATATATATATATATATATATATATACACATACACACTCATGTGTGTTTGAGCTTTGGAACTACAGCCCTCCAGTTGTTCATAAACTACAATTCCCATCATGCCTAGTCATGTCTGTGAATGTCAGTGTATTACAATGCCTCATGGGATGTGTAGTTCTACAACAGCTGGAGGGCCGTATTTTGAGGATCCCTGCCCTAATGCAATAGGCTATGCACACCTATGGCAAGGTCCATAAAGACATGGATAGGTAAGTTAGAAATAATTGAAATATAATGTGAAAATTAAAAACGTATTTTACATTTTGAACATAAATACACTTTAAGTCATCTACATATACTGTACGTATCTCAAATATGTATTTACCTATTTGGCTAGATTTCAGCTTTGAACAAATATTTATTGAGCACATGCATGGTAACGCTTGACTCGCTGTAGCGGCTTTTGACCCTTGATTTCTTTCAGCTCTGGTATAGCTATCTCAAGAATCAGCAAGAGATTTTCAAGAACCCATTTCTTTCCTTTGTAGGTTAGCAGAAACAAAATTGCCAAACAAACGTGTTCTAAACTTTTCCAGAGAAAACAGAGCTGTGAGAATTGGATTGGTATGAAAGAAAAGTGAAGTGTTTGGCAGCTTCCCAAGTGAAACAAAACCATTAATGTGAAATAGTACTTGACCTTTAATTATAAACTGTGAAAAATCACATCATAAAAAAGGAAATGATACACAGCGAGAATGGAATTTTAAATAGGGGTTTGTAATGGGCTGAACTCTGTTGCTTTTTATGTTTGTTAAGCGTCTATTTTTTTGTTTTTATTTTTATTTTATTTTCAAGAATGTAAAAAATTTTACTAAATTAAATTCTCCATTATGAAGTCAAAGAAATAAAAATACAAGGATGTTTTATTTTTATTTTCCAGCCTCTAATTTTCATAACCCTACTTTTTGTGCCCCTCTGCCTAATATTATATTGGCGCTGTTTTAATTAGACCCACTTTTTCCTACCTCTTAGGCCTAATATTATATCACTGCAGTTCTAATTGTCTTCCAGCTGACTAAATTATCACTCAGTTTCTCAAAGACCACTGGATATATATTGTTTAATACGCTAATTGGTATTTGTACCTTTGAATCCCTTTCTGGATCTCCATCTCGCCACCTGACCTTCTTAGCGCTTTTACTTAGTACTTTTCACACCTTTATCCTCTTAATTATGGGTCCCTTTTAAAGGTAGCTTTTATCATTTAAATGCACCTTAGACAACATTGGTTTTCCACCAGATTCTGCTTGAAAAAAAAAATCAGGCATTTTCAAAAGGCAGGTAGAGAAAAGAAAGGGGGCACAGAAGATAAAATGCCCATCTGTTCTGCTTATTGCTTAAATATCAGATGTAGAATATACACAAAGAGGTTTATTTACAAGAACAAAATAAGAAATCACATATATTACAAAAATATATAATTATATTCCTAAAATGTGAATAAATATCTAGAGAAAAACAGAAATGTGCATTACTCAATCTCTTAAGTGATACAAAGCTATTGGCAAGAGAAAAGTGGATTTTATTTAAAGTGTATTTCAACTTTTGCTGTCAAAGCGGGAAAATATTCAGCTTATATATGTTACATGTTCCCATTCACATACAGTAGCATAACTTTACACAAATATTAAAAAAATGCTGCATACCTTTTTAAATGTTCTTTTCAGAATATTCCAGGACTGAAAAATCTTGCTTAGCTTTCCTCTGCAATTTTTCTGAGGGGGGCTGAGGCATTGTAACTTACCATGATTAATTCTGTCTATATTGTACTGGCGGATCTTATTATCAGTTGTAAATGGCCGTGTACACGCGATCGGTCCAAACCGATGAAAACGGACTGAAGTTCAGTTTCATCGGTCCAAACCGACCGTGTGTATGGCCCGTCAGTCTTTTGTCCTTCAGTCCAAAGTTTTAAAACTTGCTTTAAAATCGGACTGATGGATGCATGACCATCGGTCCAAACTGATCGTTAGTACGCAAAAGCATCGGTTCAAAACCCGCGCATGTTCAGAATCAAGTCGACGCTTGCTTGGAAGCATTGAACTTCGTTTTTTTCAGCACGTCGTTGTGTTTTACGTCACCGCGTTCTGACACGATCGGTTTTTTAACTGATGGTGTGTACGCACATCAGATCAATGAAAACAGAAGAAGGAAAAGAGGTACTATATAGGAACAGCTACTTTACCAACATGTGAAATTTGAGCGCAAAATTCCCGGCCACTTTTTCCGATTCGGCACTGCGTCGCATTAACTGACAATTTTTGCGGTCGAGCGACGTGTCTGCCAAACAAAATTGATGTCCTTTTTTCCCCACAAATAGAGCTTTCTTTTGGTGGTATTTGATCCCCTCTGCGGGTTCTAATTTTTTGCGCTATAAACGAAAATAGAGCATCAATTTTGAAAAAAAAACTATATTTTTTACTTTTTGCTATAATAAATTTGCCCCAGTTTTGGCCGATACGTATTCTTCTACCTATTTTTGGTCAAAAAAATTGCAATAAGCGTTTATTGATTGGTTTGTGCAAAAGTTATAGTCTACAAAATAGGGGATCGTTTTTATCGTGAATGTGACACTATGGCAGACACATCGTACACTTTTGACGCTATTATGGGACCATTCACATTTATACAGTGCTATAAAAATGCACTGATTACTGTATAAATGTGACTGTCAGGGAAGTAGATAACCAGTACAGGACGGGGAAGGAGTTAAGTGTATCCTAGGGAGTGATTCTAACTGTTAGGGGGCGATGCTTACTGTGACACAACACTGACCGTCTGCTCCTGATGAGAGGGAGTAGACGATCAGTGTTGTGTCACAAGGCAAAACAGGGAGAAACCTTGTTTACAAAGGCATCCCCCCGTTCTGCCATTCCGTGACCTGATCGTGGGGGGACACTGGGAGACATCGAGTCTGCGGGTCCTGCGGGCATGGCCACGGAGACCGCGGCCCGCACTTGCTAGTTAGCAGATTTAAAGCAATGTATATATATATATATATATATATATATACGCTGCTTTGCCTACCCGTGCCATTCTGCCGATGTATAAGTGCGTGAGGCAGTCGGCAATTGGTTAAGAAAAAGGTAATGCCCACTTTTATTTTTGGCACAGCTCTCCTATATGTTTTATAGTCTGTGAGGCTAAAAGGGCTAAAAATCAATTAAGTTCAAGGAATTCTTTACTTTTACTGCTGATTCAGAGGACAAACAATACACCTTTTTGACTTTTTCAACCAAAATCAGATTATTTTAAATGGATCATTCACTCTACCAAAGGCCTCCAACTCACAATTAAAATCATATCGGTCTTCGACACCTCCGTTGACAGAGTATTTAGGAGTCTGACCATTAGAATAAAGAACCCCTTTGTATGTTGGCTGATGATATGGATTCTCTTGGGCATCACATTATCACAACAAAACAGGCCCATCAATCCCACTGATAGGTTCTGTGTACCAGCCACTGTTCATTGGAGGATATAAAATCATAGGAGTTTTATCATTACATAGTACATAAAATTGTTCCCAGTAAGTATGCTAGAGAACGTACAATTTCATAAAACCAGGACTGCTATGCTTTGAAAAACTTATAGTGGACATAATACTTTTATAACACATGTCTGGGCTTCCATATTCTTTCTTCATTGTTTCTTTTTTATTAAACTATAAACTAAAGTTAATAAGAAAAATAAACATTTTTATACTTCCCACTTTACTTTGTAATTTATTTATTCTTCCATTATGTGGACAAAGCCAAAGAGAAAGTTCTTCTAAGCCGTGGATTTGATTTTATAGTAAATCTTAAAGCAGTATTAAACCCAAAAGCAAATATTATATTGCAGCTTACTAATTCTTAGATATGACGACCCAGATCCACGTACATCGCTGCATCTTTATGCTGGCGTAGCGCATCTCAGATGCGCTACGTCAACGTAACTCAGAGAGGCAAGCAGCGTATTCTCAGAGCAAATGCTCCCAACGATGCTCCGGCATAACGTAAATTCGTAGGCGTAAGCTGGCGTAATTCAAAGTAGGAAGGAAGTGGGCGTGATCTATTTAAATGAAGTGTGACCCTATGCAAATGAAGGGCCGAACAAACGGCGCATGCACAGTGACGTGGACGTATGCCCCGCACCCCTCTGCGCATGCTCACAACTACGTCCGGCGTAACCCCTGAGATACGCCGGCCCACTAACTACCCCAAGGGAATAAATACGCCCAGAAATGCGCCCGTTGAGCGCAAAACTACATCCGCTTGTTTCCCCCCCTGAAGCAAGGTACTTTTGTTTTATTGCTTTGAGCCATGTCTGCTTGTGCATCAGGGAAGGAGAGGAGGAAGAAAAACTTTTCTGCAGAGGAGAGGGCTCTTATCATTACGGCCATGTCCTGGTACGATGTGTACCATCATACATGCTAGGGGGAGTTCAACTGGGGGGATCTGTAGTGGAGAAGGATCTGGGGGTTTTAGTTGATCATAAGCTCAATAATGGCATGCAATGCCAAGCTGCGGTTTCCAAAGCGAGCAAAGTCCTCTCTTGTATTAAGAGAGGTATGGACTCCAGAGATAGAGATATCATTTTGCCCCTGTACAAATCATTAGTAAGACCTCATCTGGAATATGCAGTCCAGTTTTGGGCACCAGTTCTCAAAAAGGATATCGGAGAACTGGAGAGAAGGGCAACTAAACTGATAAGAGGCATTGAGGAGCTCAGCTATGAGGAAAGATTAGAAAAACTGAATTTATTCACTCTTGGGAAGAGGAGAATAAGGGGGGATATGATCAACATGTACAAATATATAAGAGGTCCATATAGTGAACTTGGTGTTGAGTTATTTACTTTAAGATCAACACTGAGGACAAGGGGGCACTCTTTACGTCTGGAGGAAAAGAGATTTCACCTCCAAATACGGAAAGGTTTCTTCACAGTAAGAGCTGTGAAAATGTGGAACAGACTCCCTCCAGAGGTGGTTCTGGCCAGCTCAGTAGATTGCTTTAAGAGAGGCCTGGATTCTTTCCTAAATGCACATAATATAAGTGAGTACTAAGTTTTGTAGGTAAAGTTGATCCGGGGTAAATCCGATTGCCTCTCGGGGGATCAGGAAGGAATTTTTTCCCCTCCGGTAGCAAATTGGATCATGCTCTGCTGTTTTTTTTTGCCTTCCTCTGGATCAGCTGTGGGTATGGAGTTGGGTGTATGGGATGTACTGTGTTTTATTTTGTTTGTTTATTTATTTATTTTTATGGTTGAACTGGATGGACTTGTGTCTTTTTTCAACCTGACTAACTATGTAACTATGTAACTATGTAACTATGGGGCAGAGAGTGCCACCACCAGTAAGGCCAGGAAGGAGGAGATCCTGGAGGAAATCACGACAGAGGTCAATACCTTGGGACATAAGGTAAGGACCTCCAAGGACATTTCCAAAAAAATTAATGACCTGCGTCGTGTTGTCCGAGAGAAGCTGGGCTCAATGTGGAGGCATGCAAGGGGGACTGGAGGGGGACCAGCCACTACTATTAGGCTGACTCCGGATGAGCAGGTGGTTGCCCGATGTCTCTAGAGGGAGCAAGTGGAGGCAGTGGAGGGCTATGACTCCATGGAACAGGCCTTGAGGACCGGTAAGTGTGTGTTTTTTTATCCTATCTGGTGTGTAGCATGTGAAGGGGTGGAAGGGAACATGTGACAAGTGTGTTGGTCCACCAACATGTGAATGTTTTGTGTCATCCACAGATATGCTGGAGGGAGTGGGGCCATCTGCTGCCGGTGGCCATCTCACGCCATCCCCCGAACATCATCCTGAGCCTGACCCCCTGGGAAGCCACGAGTCAGCGGTGGAGGTAAGTGCCCACACCTCTCCTCTAGAGGTGGTTGAGTAGGAGACGGTCAATATGGACCAGGATGTTGTCCTGTATTTGGAGGAGTCTTCCCCTTTGGCTGGGCCCTCTCAAACCTCCACCCCCATCAGGGGAAGCCCCTCAGGGTCCACCCTCATCAGGTCTAGCTCATCAAGGGCCTCCACTTTTAGATGGCCCCAAGCCTCTCCTGGCCCCAGGAAGGCTACCAGGAAGACGCAGGGTGTTCCAGAGTTCCTCCCGGAACATCTTGCGAGGGAACAGGACTGCCAGACCCAGCACATGGGTGATCTAGCTGTGCAGATGCGTTGTGTGGCAGACGGCCTGGCCTCCTCTGCCCAGATTAACGATAGCATCCAGGATGTGAGTGGCAACTGTGCTGCGATGGTCACCTGCCTTGGTGAGCTGCAGGCCGCCAGAGCAGGCCTCGTGGCAGAGGTCCAGACCCTTGCAGTGGCCGTCCAGGCTTATACAGCTGCCATCCAGGCGGAGGGGAGGCAGACAAGGCTGCTGCAGGGCGAGACAAATGCGGTCCTCACCCGCATTGCCCTGGCATTGGAGGGCAGGCAGCCAGCCAGGGTGACACTCCTGCCAGTAAGGTTTGTCACCCTGGGTTGTTGGGGAGAAGTTATCCCCACGGCCGTGTGAATGTTGTATGAATGGACAGCGACATAATTGGGGCCTTGGCGTGGCGTTGGACTTGGGCTAATCCAATGTGAGGTGGATGTGGTGTGTGTGAGCTATGGACCACAGTGGTGTGCATGCGTGCATTGTTCGCGTGCCATGATGAATGTGTGTGTTTAACGTGAAAAGATGCGTTCCACGAGGCAACACCTGACTGCTGTTCCTTCAGCAGATGGGGTAGCCTCAGGCAGGGGGGGACTGTGTGGTTGGGGGGTCAGGTCATCACATAGGTCAATCTGCAGGCACTTTCTCATGGCGTAGTTGTGCAGCACACAACATGCACCGATGATCTGGCACACAAAGTTTGGGGAATACAACAGGGCCCCCCGGACTTATCCAGGCATCTGAAACGGGACTACAGGATGCCAAATGTGCGCTCCACCACTGCACGGGTGCGTATGTGTGCATCATTGTATTTTCTCTCTCCTCTGGTTTGGGGATTCCGGAATGGAGTCAGGAGATGGGGCCCAAGTGCATATGCCGAGTCACCTGGAAAGGGAAAAGACAGGAGGATGTTAGCCGTGCATGTGCCCCTCGTGATGTCTGCATCATGGGGTCGGACAGTCATGCCTGACTCCCATGTCACTCACCAACCAGCCAGCTGTCCCCATACACATTCTGTTCTAATTCTGTTGGGATGTTGCATGCGGATGACACACAATTGTATTTTCGCATCTGCAACAAAAAGGATCATCTTCTCTATCTAGAGACATGCCTCTCTTTGATAGAAAACTGGATGACAAAGATGGGTTTGGGAAGTAAAATAAAAATAATGATGATGATGAATGTTATTGGCTGATTGTAACCAAAGAGGAGGAGCAGTAAAATAGCTAGAACTAACTTGACAATTCAACATAAACGACAAAGATTCGACAAAGCATCGAAAAACATACAAACGTTAAATCTGTGTCTGTCGAATGTTCAAAGAAGATTCGACGGAGCAGCTAAACTGTACGACGCCGCAATCGTACATTTCCGGTCAAATGCTCGGTCCAATTCTAATGTTGGTTGACTAGTAATAATAATTAATAAATATAATTTATTTATTACTGGTCATGCAAAATTAGAATTCTTCTATAGCTTGTAGGCGGAACATTCAACCGGAAATGTACGTTTCGACATACAGTTTCGCTGCTCCGTCGAATCTTCTTTGAACATTCGACAGACACCATAAGTATTCAATGGCAGATTCAACCTTAAAATCATTTGGATTTTCGGACAAATGCAATTTCTAACGAAAGACTAAATAAATAAAAACGAATTTCGGGGGTAACTAAATACATTTATTTTTCAGGCGCAAAACTAAATTCCAAAACAAAATATTTCAGTGTGCACATGTCTAGTGTGGAGAACGCTTTTCTTAAAGTGATGGTTAGTGGGAATAATACTTTCCTTAGAGTGATGGTTAGTGGGAAGAACGCTTCCTTTACAGTGATGGTTAGTGGGAAGAACGCTTCCCTTACAGTGATGGTTAGTGGGAAGAACGCTTCCCTTACAGTGATGGTTAGTGGGAAGAACGCTTCTCTCAGGCCGCGTACACACGATCAAATCTGTCTGCTGAAACCCGTCTGACGGACCGGTTCAGCAGACAGATTTGATCGTCTGTACGGGCAAACAGACGGATTTGGCCAGCCGACAGATTTGAAAGCATGCTTTCAAATCTGTCTGCTGGAAACTCGTCGGACCGATATGTCTGCTGGTTAGTACGCTAACCAACAGACATATCTGCTCGCACATGCGTCGAATGGATTCGACGCATGCCCGGACGTGTTTTACTTCCTGGTGCGGTGACTTGTCGGCGTGAACGTCACCGCCACGTCACCGACACGTCAGCGCACTGTCTGCCGGCGGGGATTTTGGTTTGATCGTGTATACACGATCAAACCAATACATCCCAGCAGACAGATTTGTTCAAATCGGTCTGTCCGACCGATTTGAACAAATCTATTTGCTCGTGTGTACGGGGCCTTACAGTGAAGGTCAGTGGGAAGAATGCTTCCCTTACAGTGATAGTCAGAATGTCACCCTTACAGACAACCATTTTTTTTCTTGGAAGGGCTCTCAAGCTCAGAACTGCAGTAAGTAAATAAAACTGAAGCCGTGTACACACGGCAGAGAACCTCGACGGGCAGAACACATCGTTCCGCCCGTCGAGGTTCTCTGCCGGCCGTCAGATTCGGGGACCCGCCCGTCGGGAATGGCAACCAGCCATTCATCCAGGCGGGCCGTCGAGCAAATAGAGAACATGCTCTCTATTTCTGCTCGACGGCATTCCCGACGGGATGCTCGCCGAGAGCGTACACGCGGCCGAGGTTCTCGCTGGAATGCAGCTTCCAGCGAGGTTCTCGCTGGTTTCTAGCGAGAACCTCAGTCGTGTGTACGCCGCCTGACTTTACCATCTACCATCCCTGGACCTCCATGGGGTAAATTCTCACTGAAGCTGCCAACGTTTCCTCTACAGGTAATAATAAAGCTGACACTTTCTTTTTAAACTTAATTTATGTCCCCAGAGACACATTATTAATAATTTTCCTGTTCTACATTTATTAGGAACTATAAAATATTTATGTGTCAGTAGCGCTGATCTTTTTTGGTGCTTGTAAACTACTATTCAGCAATATAACAGGTTGCAGATAGAAGGAAAATAGATTCTATTTGTATACACAGCGCAGACTGCTCATTATTTGTTTTTAATAAAGTAAGTGCAGCGCAGAGCACAGACAGGATGCTACCATATAGTGATGACAGGTGGCAGGTAGCACGAAGCTGTTATTAAATGTAGAGGGCAGAGCATGTGCAATAACAACTGCTGCAGACTTCATTTTACTTTCATTTGTCTCCTTATTTTGCACAATTATTATGTAGGTGTTTGTTATTGTGATAGATTTTTGTAGTGCTTTGCCATTTTCTATACATTTAGTTTTGGGCATATGGATTCTGCAAATTTACACCAACAGATGCATAGCTCATGTTGGTGTGTTTTGCATGTGAAATGCAATGTGTTGTTACAACAACAATTGCAGTACTTCCTTTTTTTCTTTTTAATAACTTTATTTTAATTACACCTCATTTAACTCAATGCATGGCAGTGCATTGTAATGTATTACTATGCTGTATTGTGATAAAGTGTAAGGCTGTATCATTTTATGAGGGGGGTGGGCCAGGACAGGAGGTGACATTAGGGGGGCAGTGCTATTTGTGTAATCTAAATAGTAAATAAACGAAAAAGTGCCTTCAAATACAATCAAAATGATGGGGTGTATGTGTAAACCATAAATGCATGAGTGAATAAAACTAGAAACATGCACAAAAAACATTAGTAGTGGTCAATCATCAACAGTGAAGATTGCAAAACTGCTAAAAATCCTGGTGACTGATTGCTGATGAATCCAATGCAGTGTATCATACACAGTTCATATAGTAGATCTGGTGGTTCAAACTGAAGCAATTTTCAAACAAATCTTCCTGGTGGTAGGCTCACAGAGCGCTTACCTTACAGTAAAGAAATGACTGCTTTGAACAGCTGAGTTCTGACCTCTTGGAATCAGCGTGGTTGCTGTGTGGGCATCTGTTGTAGACTGGTGTTGGGCTTCACAAAAATGGAGGCTCCCCGACAGATCAAAGACAGCAATGGGTCAAAACGGAATGAATAAAATAAAGATCCATGGTGAAGTACGTCTGAGTAAGACTGATTTAATAAGAGTAAATTTGCTTACATGTAAAAACAAATAAAATAAGAACAACAAGAGATCTGGTATAGCTTTCAATCGGACTGGTCACTTCCGGTCACGTAGGCTAATCCTTGTCACATCACTTCATCAGAGAAATGTGATTCGCTGTATGCTATGCTTGTATTTATATCGATAGGACCAGAAGTAGACTGGCGGCCATTTTGGAAAAAAGTGTCGTATGCAGCGACGGCAGGTATCTTGCTGATGGGAAAAAATTAATAGATGTTTTCCAATGCTCACTATTGTGTCGCCCTGTGTGTGAGCGGACATTTTAACGGTGGGAACACCATCCTGGTGGTGACACCAAGTAGGGCTGCCATTCTCAAATATATATGGCTGGTTTAGGAGAAAACTAGATATTGGCTTGAAAATTCAACTAAAAGATCGTGGACTGGAAATGACGTGTGTCCAATATAATAATGCATTTACAGTTAAAGGAGGCTATTCCAAGAGGTCATAACTCAGCTGTTCAAAGCAGTCGTTTCTTTGCTGTGGGAGCCTCCATTTTTGTGAAGCCCAACACCAGTCTACAACAGATGCCCACACAGCAACCACGCTGATTCCAAGAGGTCAGAACTCATTTCTTTGCTGTAAGGTAAGCGCTCTGTGAGCCCACCACCAGGAGGATTTGTTTGAAAATTGCTTCTGCTTGAACCACCAGATCTACTATATGAACTGTGTATGATACACTGCATTGGATTCATCAGCAATCAGTCACCAGCAGTTTTGCACTCTTCACTGTTGATGATTGACCACTACTATTGTTTTTTGTGCATGTTTCTAGTTTTATCCACTCATACATTTATGGTTTACACATACACACCATCATTTTGATTGTATTTAAAGGCACTTTTTAATTTTTTTTACTATTTAGATTTTCCTGTGTAATTGTTTTTGCGTTCATCCATTCCCTTTTTCTCACTATTTTCATTTAGTTTCACTTAAGATTTAGTTAGCCCTGAAGATTTCCACTTTAAGTGCTTTTTGTGCGTGTGGGTCAGTGATTTGAAGGGGGGCAGATGCGAAGGGGCCAAAGCACATTATTGTTGTAAAGGGTAACAAGTGCTGTGGTGGTGGGGGGATTTGTAAAGGGGAGTAGTGTTTTGGGGGGTGATGGGAAGGGGGACAAGTTCTTGTGGGGAGGGGAGATGCGATGTGAAGGGGGGGGGGGCAGTGCTGTGGAGGGTGATGAAAAGGAGAGGCAGTGATTTCGGAAAGGGGCAAATGCTGAGGGGGATACATGTAAAGGCGGGCAGTGCTGTGGGGGGGATATAAAGGAGAGCAGTGCTGTGAGGGGGGAGATGTTAAGAGGGCAGTGCTAAGGGGGTGATTTGAAGTGGGCAGTGTTTTGGGGGGATGAGATGTTATGTAAAGGAGGACAGTGCTGTGGGGGGTGATGTTAAGTGGGCTGTGCTAAGGGGGTGATTTGAAGCGAGCAGTGTTTTGGGGGTAGAGATGTGATGTAAAGGGGGGGGGGGGCAAGTGCTGTGGGGGGATGTAAAGGAGAGCAGTGCTGTGGGGGGGAGATGTTATGTAAAGGAGGGCAGTGCTAAGGGGGTGATTTGAAGTGGGCAGTGTTTTGGGGGGATGAGATGTTATGTAAAGGAGGACAGTGCTGTAGGGGGGGTGATGTTTAGGGGGCTGTGCTAAGGGGGTGATTTGAAGTGGGCAGTGTTTTGGGGGGTAGAGATGTGATGTAAAGGGGGGGAAGTGCTGTGGGGGGAGATGTAATGTAAAGGAGGGCAGTGCTAAGGGGGTGATTTGAAGTGGGCAGTGTTTTGGGGGATGGAGATGTGATGTAAAGAAGGGCAGTGCTGTGGGGGTGTGGTCTTAAGGGAGCAGTGCTAAGGGGGTGGAGATGTGATGTAAATAGGGGGGGCAAGTGCTGTGGGGGGGTTAATGTAAAGTGGGCAATGGAAACGTATATGAAGGGGAAACTGATGTGAAGTGGGGGACTGAAGACACTAATGAAAAAATGGGCTTGTGATATAAAATGAGGCAGCTGTGATGGGGAGGCTCTGAGACATCTAACAAACATGTGATTTGGACCTCTGCTGCAAGAAAATATTACTGATCGGACCTCCATGAGTTTTAATTCAATACCCCTGATCTATGCCATGACCTAAATAAATGAAAACCTTCATTAATTGTTTTCACAACAATATTCATTATTGAACATCTGCAATAATCAGAATCTCAACTAATTCATTTGTAGTGCTAAGAAATTGTATGGCTTTTTGGTTACATATAATGGTGCACAAGTACGCTTCTGTTCTGTGGCTGGCAGAATTCTGTAGAATGTATCCTAACAGTGAGAAAGCAATGAAGGAGCAACACCTTGCTAGTTTGGCCAGCAAGGGAGCAATGCCATAGGAGTATGTGTGTGTTCCCTTGGCTATCATGGCAAAGGCCTAAAGCGGCATTGGATACATTTTTATGCTGAGACTCCTACACTTTTTCTGGAGCACCAACTTAATGGGACCATAGCAGTGGTTTGAAGCACGAGCCAAGTGCCCACTTGAACAAGCTCTGAACTTGCTGCTGTAGGATGAAGGGCTGACCTAGCTATGAGTGGAGCCCAATGGCATCATCAAGCTATGCTTTTGTTGCCATTTTTGCTTTAAGATCAATGATACCAAGAAAATGGGCGTAAACAATAAAAACTAAAATTTGGAGCTGAGAATTAGGAAATGCATCCAGATCTGCAGTCTGCATTGAGCATTGGGTACTTTTCTCTCTGGAATACCTCTAACTTCCTTGCATAACACAGAAGTCAAAGCTGTATGCATCAGGGAAGCCTCCACAATACAGATGAGCACCATGGGCCAGATTCCCGTAGAATTGCCGCTGGCGTAGCGTAAGCCATTTACACTACGCCACTGCAATTTAACAGAGCAGGTGCCGTATTCCCAAAGCACTTGCTCCGTAAATTGTGGCGGCGTAGTGTAAATAGCTCTACGTATCCCCGCGTAATTCAAAGGGGGCGGCTTGTATTTAAATTAAGCGCACCCCCGCGTCGATCGAACTGCGCATGCGCCGGCCTCAAAAATAGCCCAGTGCGCATGCTTCAGCTCACGTCGGAAAAAGTGAATGAAACCGATGTGAGCGTCGTTTACGTAAATCTCTATTCGGGAACGACTTAGTAAAACAACGTAACCGACGGAAAAAGACGACGCTGACCCGACGCCATACTTAACATGGCATACTACGGAACTTCATAAGGTTACCCCTCACATAGCAGGGGTAGCCTTACGCGTACGGAAACGACGTAAACTACGACGGGGCGGCGTAAAAACGCTTGGGAATCGTCGGATTAGGCTCATTTGCATAGGCAAATGAGAAATCAACGTACAGGCCACCGATCCGACGGTGTAATTGTTTTTACATCTGTCGGATCTTCACTGTATCTATGCGTAAGTGATTCTAGGAATCACACGCATAGATACCCAGTAAAAAAAAGAGAGATACGACGGTGTTTTCTACGAAACGCCGGCGTATCTCTTTTGAGAATCTGGCCCCATATGTTTATTTATACTAAGCTTAAAACCCTTTCTTCTTTTCATTGTGGTAGAGGGAGATTTATTAGAACAACGTTTTGCCTACAATATTCATCTCAGTATGGCATTGATGGATCTCGTTGGTTTCCTCTAATGATTGTATTTTTGTACTGATTTTTATTTGACTTCTTTTATTTCTTTTATTCAGCTCACTTATCCACATGTATCCAGTTAATATTGTTCTAAGACACTTTTTCTCCACAAATAATGTTCTGCGCTGTATTTATAAAACATGCTCGTGATCTCGCTCTCAGGAGAGGATTCTAATGATGAGGAACACATTAACTAATTACATTTGTAGGTAGAGTTTGTAGCACAATGACTGATGATAATTGTTTAACTGAAGATGGTAACTGCAGGTGCAAATAGCCACTGACTGAAGTGCTGAGACTTATGCCGCATACACACGATCGGTTCGTCCGATGGACCGTTTTCATCAGATGAACCGATCGTGTGTGGGCCCCATTGGTTTCTTTCCCATCGGTGGAAAAACTTAAAACCTGTTTTAAAATTATCTAATGGTTAAAAAAACGATAGAAAACAACTCCATCGGTTAAAAATCAATGCTCAGAATCAAGTCGACGCATGCTCAGAAGCATTGAACTTAAAGGAACACTAAAGGTTTGTTTTTTATTAGATCAATTGATTGCTGTAAGTTAGAGCATTTAAATATCACTTACCTTGTTTTTCCTTTTGACCTCCAAAATACAGTAATCCAGGTTTGAAAATGCCATTTCCTGTCTCTCCTCTTCTTGCTTTCCACCAGCACCTGAGCCGTTTTGCATGGTGGAAGGCAGAATGTGCTCACCCCCTCCCTATGACTACAGCCCTGCGTGAAGATGCGCTCTTAACCCTCACAGGCATGGAGTCTAAGCCTAATGGGAACTGTAGTTCCCATTAGGCCGTGATGTAGCAAGAATGAATGCGCACTGAAAACCAGGAAGTCAGTGAGAATAACGATTCAGGAGTGACGGAGGTGAATAAAACAGCTCGATTTCAACAGGTATCAAACTAGTTATAATGCAAAACATTACTTTTTACTTTATCAGCTACTGTCAGACTTTAATTTAAGAGGAAAATATTTTTGTCTTTACAACCCCTTTAATTTTTCTCAGCATGTCGTTGTGTTTTACGTCACTGCGTTCTGACACAAATGTTTTTTTAACTGATGGTGTGTAGGCACGACTGATGAAAGTCAGCTTCATCGGATATCTCATGAAAAAATCCATCAGTCCATTTTTTATCAGATGAACCGATTGTGTGTACAGGGCATAATAGTTACCGTACAAGGGATGAGCGCAGAATTGGACTAGTTCAGGGGTGTCCAACCTTTTGACCTCCCTGGGCCACATTGGAAATAAAGGAATTGTCCTGGGCCACACATAAAATACACAAAAAATAAGGATAGCTGGTGAGCAGAGAGCAGATCACAAGTTAACGGTCACTGATATAGATAATATACCCATCTGAGTAATAAAACTTTATTTTTTTGTAATATTTTTTATTATAAAAGTAAAAAAGGGAAACATAAAACTAGTTCTGGATTTAACACTGTTTTTGATAAGCAAACACATCAATATCTGATTTGATGAATAGAGTAGCAATTCTCAAGATGCTCAACAGATATTTTAGTTCTAAATTTTGCCTTTGCGTGTTTCATTCTGGCTCACAAAACTCTTGATGAAGCCATCTGATTAGTGACGCAACGCGTCGGGTGGAGCCGGGTGATTTTACTTCAAGGCGTGATCAAGACTCGAAGTACCTGATATCTGAACAGTGGCATTTTTAATGTAAGTTGATGTTTTTAATAAAATATTTTTATTGGGATTCTGCATATGGAGATTCATTTCTATTGCATGTGAGTTTACTATGGAGGAGCGTGGAGGTGATGAGATATTAAGAATCCATTTAAATTGCCTGTACATATTGAGCTGATGGATGCTGAATGTTTCAAGGAGAAGGAGCCTGTGGCTGCTGACACCTAAAGATTGATACCAGAAGTGTGACTAGACCTGTAGGGGTCATTCCCTGAGGCCTCGTACACACGATCGGACATATCCGATGAAAACGGTCCGTGGACCATTTCCATCGGATATGTCCGATCGGGAGTTTGATCCGATGGCGTGTACACACCATCGGATCAAATTCCCCGCCGCCGGACAGCGCGGTGACGCGGCGGTGATGTTGACGCCGCCACGTCACCACCACGTCACCGCACCAGGAAGTTAAACACTTCCGCGCATGCGCCGAATCCATTCGGCGGCGGCGCGGCGGCGGTGGGGGACGACATGTCTGCTGGTAAGTGTACTAACCAGCAGACATGTCGGGCGGACAGATTCCACCGGATGGATTTCAAAGCATGCTTTGAAATCTGTCGGGTGGAGAAATCTGTCCGCTAGCCCATACACACGAGCGGAGATGTCTGCTGAAACGGTCCATCGGACCGTTTTCAGCGGACATATCCCCTCGTGTGTACGAGGCCTGAGATGAGAGGCTGGGGCACACTATGATTACGGATGGTGGAAATTCTTCACTTTGAAAGAATTTTGAACATTTCTTATGTGTGCACTTTGAAGGGAGACATCAGTATAGGAACCTAAATTTTGCACTTAATTTTTTTGCACAGAACTTTTTAACATTGTACTGGAATTGTTTGCGCAAATTTTTTTTTTTGCATAGAGCACTTTTTATATTTCATTGGAATTGTTTATACAGAGAACAGACATTTAATTTGAGTTTTTGTAATATATTTACACGTATAATTATTTATTTATTGAAGTTCATGAACTTTAATGCCGCGTACACGCGATCGGTTTGTCTGATGAAAACGGTCTGATGGACTGTTTTCATCAGACAAACCGATCGTGTGTGGGCCCCATTGGTTTTTTATCCAAAACTAGGAACTTGTTTTAAAATTATTATTTAAAATTAATTGGTTAAAAAACTGATAAAAAAAACGATTGTCTGTGGGCACGTCCATCGGTTAAAAATCCATGCATGCTCAGAATCAAGTCGACGCATGCTTGGAAGCATTGAACTTCATTTTTCTCAACACGTCGTTGTGTTTTACGTCACCGCGTTCTGACACAATCGTTTTTTTAACCGATGGTGTGTGGGCGCGACTGATGAAAGTCAGCTTCATCGGATATCTGATGAAAAAATCCATCGGTTCGTTTTCATCGAATGAACCGATCGTGTGTACAGGGCATAATTGTATTGTTCATTTTTTGTATTGAGGAGGCGACACATTATTTGTTTTATATATTGTCACAAATATAGGTGCTTTTAAAAGCCGATGACATGAATAAGATGTGATTGTGAAGAGTGCAAGATTTTTCGTTGGGAAGAAAAAGTCCAGAAATGAGACACAGTCAAATTTTTCTTCCGCTATATGTTTGCTAAGTGTCAATGCACTTTTACAAAAAAAAAAACAACATTTTTTTTTTTTAGGTAATTTTACAATTTTTGTGTTGGGCTGCATTCAAGCTGTCTTGGGTCACAGGCAGGACACCCCTGGACTTGAGGAAAAATTGGTTTTCCAAACTGGGGATAGTTGCACTGCTTGGCCATGGAAAGAGTACAGCAGTAAAAAAACAAAAAACTGCCTGTGCAACTAAGTACAAATATATTTACCCAAATACAAATACAAATGCCACATACTGTATTTAAATAGTAATCCTAAAGTGTAAATACTGTACAAATATAGAGTGATATTATGAAAAAATACCCTTAACAAAAGATCCACAGTCTAAAGAAAAAGGTATAGAGTATTTGAATCTAAGGTCCCCGAAACAAAGAACCAAAAAGAGGGGGAGGGCCAATTAGGACTATTGCGGTACTGATGCAAAGATAAGAGATAGGAATAAAGATTTAAAACAGTTGGTAATTTTTATTCAAAACACAGACAGAAAAAAATACAAAAATAAATAAAATTGTGACAACCATCTAACAGCACCAAAACAGAAGTCCCCAGATGGGGAAAACATTACGATGGGTTGAGGGCTATGACAGTCTCTCAACTAGTTTTGCGGGATATACCGCTTCATCAGGAGAAGATCTAAAAATAATTAAACAGTACATCAATAAGGTGAATGTGTGGATGGGAATGAGTAAGGGAGAGAGGAACAACAAAGAAAAGAGGGGAGGGGGGAAGAAAGGGAAGGGAGACAAGGTGAGGAAAGGAAAAGGGGGGGAGGGAAAGGAATAGATGGTTGAGGGGGGTGTGGGGAATGGGAACAGCAGGAGAGGGAAGCGGGTGACGAGAAAGAGAAAGAGGGAGAAAAGAGTGGGGGGAGGAAAGGGAAGTGGGGAGGGAAAGGGTAAAAGGCAGGGAAAGACAGGGGAAACAAGGAATGGCAAGGCAGGGTGGAGGAAGAGGGGAGGGGGAGGGAAATGGGAAGGAAAGAAAATGAGGGGGTCAGAATTAAGGTGCAAGTGAATACAGATGAAAATAAAAAATATAAAAATATAGATACCTTGGTAGCAAGGGAGGTAACGATGGGTAGGGGGTCCCGGGAGCACGAACCCTGTGGTGGCACATATTGGGGTGCAATTGGGTCCGTCCCTGTGATGTTTACGGCTCCTTTCTTGGAGCTGTACCTTACCGGGAAGTGTCTTTGTGCGGGTCTCCGCCCCCACAATCATAACACTGACGCATGGCACATGTACGTGCATCTGCAATGACGTCATGCACACAGCCCCTTCCCAGCGACGCTGCAGCACGGCTTCCGCCCACTTCCCTTTCCGCCCCTCCCCCCCTCTTTTCTCCCTCTTTCTCTTTCTCCTCACCCGCTTCCCTCTCCCGCTGTTCCCATTCCCCACACCCCCCTCAACCATCCATTCCTTTGCCTCCCCCCTTTTCCTTTCCTCACCTTGTCTCCCTACCCTTTCTTCCCCCCTCCCCTCTTTTCTTTGTTGTTCCTCTCTCCCTTACTCATTCACATCCACACATTCACCTCCTATTTTTCCATCACTTTTGCAGTGATTACGCGTGTCACCCCCCCTCCGTGTCCCAGGTTTGGCTCCATTGGTGTTAATTTATATACTCCTATACTTTCTACGTTAGACAAGTAGGTCCCTCCACACACGTGTCACCTTGGTCACTGGTTGGGATTCTGTCTGGTTCTGCCCGCTGTTCCCCTATGGCGGGACTCTTTAGGTGAGCAACTCAACCCAGGGTTCCCCTTTGCATACATTGTTGTTTTTTAACGTATTATTGATGTACTGTTTAATTATTTTTAGATCTTCTCCTGATGAAGTTGAAGTCTTCTCCCGAAACTAGTTGAGAGACTGTCATAACCCTCAACCCACTGTAATGTTTTCCCCATCTGGGGACTTCTGTTTTGGTGCTGTTGGATGGTTGTCACAATTTTTTTTTTTTTGTATTTTGTTCTGTTTGTGTTTTGAATAAAAATGACCAACTGTTTTAAATCTTTATCCCTATCTCTTATCTTTGCATCAGTACCGCAATAGTCCTAATTGGCCCTCCCCCCCTCTTTTTGGTTCTTTGTTTCGGGGACCTTAGATTCAAATACTCTATATCTCAATCTCAAGGATGATGGTACTTTCCACTTTAACATTAATATATTTTACCCCAGAGGCTCTCACCTCTAAAGAAAAAGGCTGTACATGACATAAAATCACACAAACCCAGTGGTGCAATGTCTATAGGCTCAGCCATAAAAGCCAAAGTGCTCACAACATCAGGTGTTCTTTATCTGTGAAAAAATACCAACCCTGTTCTCCCTTGTTCCATCTGATGTTACTCAAACTGCTCACCTTGGGTATAGACCCCTTAAATTATAGGTGGTCTGTCAGCCCTTAGAAGGTAAATGGCTAAAATTCATCCAAAACCTGGCTTGGTTGGAATAAAGCTCAGGTTATGTAAAGGGTTAACACCAGCTCACTCTTAATGTGACATTTGCTCATAAAAGTAAAATAGAAACTGCAAATAGTGTTCATTACTAAACTTAATTAAAAGCAGTACAGCGCAATAAGAAATACTCACATAATGGCCAATAGATGCAGCATCATCAGTATAACAGCTCTATTATAAGCAGACAAGCAATATACTTAGCCCAATGGTGTGATACAATGACTCGGCTGTGCTATGAACAAAGCACCAGTGGCTTGCTCTGTTCTGCGTGATGACGTCATCAGGTTATCTTCTTCTTTTTGAATGTAGAAGTACTATGAGAGATTGACATTAGTTTATTCGTGTAGATTAATTTTCTGTTATATACATTATTAAAGAATAATCCTGATCCTCCAACTCATAAACAATGATGTAAGAAACTTAATTATATAACAAAAAGAGAAATGTTAACGTATACACATAGAGGAACACCCAAAAAAAATGGTCCTACTGGAAAGATTTCAGTAATCTATTATATAACGGTTTATCTAATACTATCTAGTTTTTTTTTTCTTTTATTTCTATTGATATTGATATTGTTTAGTTTGATTTGACATAATTTATGTAACTGAATGTATATCACAGTGTGCCTCTTTTGGGGTTGGCCTTACAATGATTTAGATGTGGTTTTATTTTTTGTATTAAATGTTTAATAATAAAAATAAAGAAATGACTTGATTAAAAAAAAAGAATAATCACATTTATTATCTATCCTATTTACATTTACTTATATTCTATTACAATGTTATTTAAAAAAGTTTCGGACACTTTTGACAAATTTTTGGGACCATTGACACTTACAGAGCGATCAGTACTATAAAAATGCATTGATTACTATGTAAATGTTACTGACAGGGAACAGGTTAACACTAGGGGGCAATCAAGGGGTTAACTGTGTTCACTATTTGTGTGTTCTAACTGTGGGGGGATGGGACTAACTAGGAGAGATGACAGATCGTGCACGGGAAACTCCCGTTCACCTGTTTGTGCACGTGATCGTACCCGCCCGCCAAACGCATCGGGTTCCCTGCTGTGCAGGGGGGTGGGTACAGATCTTTCTTAACTTATTAGTTTTTGCCTCTTTTTTTTAAGGGGAACAGTAACATTTTCAACAATTTTATTTTAGGTGAAGGTTAACAAGTTTACTTGATAGCCCAACCCCTATGAAAACATGGAAGGCTGAGGAGTGTCCTTATGTATTAACTCTGACTTAGAGTAATCCAAGGCTTAATCATTACTTTTTCGCCAGTCTTTGTTGAACATACAGAGCACCAGGATAGCTCAGGAGAGGTAAGTATTAGCATTGGTGGGGGATGTCTATCAGATGGCCTGATGCTAATTTGCCTAGAATGGCCTCCTGCACCCAGATTCTTAAGGCAGTTTCCGGACAGAGCCCTCTCAATAGCAAATTTGCAGGGGTGGTGAACCCAAGTTCAATGAAATGCCTTATATTAGAGAACTCTGCTGGTTCCAGGTTCAGTCCCTAGGTATTCACATCCCACACCTGCGGCCCATGTTACACAGGGGTACAGGTGGCATAGCCAGTGCACTGGGGAAACCTACTCGGCCACTGCCACTGATTATTTCAATGTCACTGAACTACCAACCCTACCCCAAACCAGCTGCTGAAAGGGGATTCTCCAGGTATTGGCTGTGTGCTGTGCCTCCATGAGACCATGGTCATTCTAGAATATTGTAAGGTCACTTTGCCATTATCCGAATTGCTGCAGCAACTATGACCACATTACATGCTACCATCTTCACCATACATTAATCTGAGTCAAATCTCATTTGTATGTTTCTTTACCGTAGGTAAACTTTGTACAAACATCATGTGCATAAGAATGAACCAAACTCAAATAGGTACAATCTCAAAGACATGGTTAAACAGTCTCCAACATATGGCAGTATTAATTCCATATGTCAATAATTCCAGCTGGTGTCAGATAAATTTGCTTTGACTTCATTCCCTTAGACTGTGGGTCTAAACCTAACTGCTTATGTGACTGTCTTTACCCCAAAGCGAAACAGTCTTTCTAGGGTGGGCCAAAATGGATAGGCCACTCCACACCTAGAAAGGCAAGACCAAACTAATAGGACACCCTTTGTTATAAGCTTCTTAGTAACGCTGCATTATAATGTGTGTCAAAACTTTGGAAGTGATGTAAGAGATTATGGTGGAAAAACTCTACAAATCATTTGAAACATGCAGTCTAATAGACAGTAAAAATCAATATATTAAAAACTGTCCCTCAGTGCACATACGTCGATGCGTTGGTCAGTTCTCGAGCTGTGCTGGGAAGTCAGCCTGTTCTCCTCCAATGATAAGACTTGTTCTGACACCCCCCAGTACAGCGATTCACTGGGAAGACCAGTGTGCAGCTGTTTCCACTCCCCTAGCTCTCTGAGCTCATTATGCATCTGAAAACAAATAGTACGCAATAAAAAAGTGAAAAAAGGGTATACGTAATGTTTTTTTTTATACCTATACACAGATGTTTTGTCTTGCATTTCTATTTTAAACTAAATGGGTTGTTTAAGGTGAAGATTTACATTAAACTTTAATAATAATTTATTAGCAACTGGTAGACTCTTGGGTTATAAAATACTGAAATACCTTTCAAATTGTTTATTTATCTAATTGTTTTGAATCCCCAGTTCTTTTTCCAGTGAATTCAGTCGAGCATGTTATTGCTTAATTTACAAATACACATTTCCATCATTTGCACAACACAACTTTGTTTGGAAGAAGTCTTTACTGCACCAATGCCACAAAAAAGCCTGGTGAGGCATGTCAAGGTATTACTGGGCATATTTATAACTGGGCATTTTTGTGGCATTGGCACAGTAAAGGCTTCTTTCTGGAAACTCGACCAAGCAGATCATTTTTGTTCAAGTATGGTTGTATTGCGCTCCCTAAAAACAACCACACCTTCTTTTCCCAGAGCAGCCTGTGTTTCTCCTGAGGTTACCTGTAGGTTTTTCTTGGTATCCCAAACAATTCCTATGGCAGTTGTGGCTGCAATATTTCTTGATCTACCTGACCTTGGCTTGGTGTCAAGAGATCCCTGAATTTTCAACTTCTTAATAAGTGACTCAACAGTACTTACTCGCAAATGTAAGGCTTTGATTATGATTATTCTATATCCTTTTCCATCTTTATAAAGTTCCATTATCTAGTTACGCAGGTCATTGACAGTTCCTTTCTGCTCCACATGGCTCAGTTTCTAGTCTGCTCAGTGCATTCCCATTAGCGCTAACAAACACATTGACAATTTAAACACACACACTAATTGCAATTAAAAATGCCACATAATTTAACCTTTAATTGTCATTTAATCTGTGTGTGTCGCCTTGTGTGTCTGTACCAAGACCAAACATTCCAAGGCATGTAAACTTTTGATCAGGGCCATTTCGTTGATTCCCGTTATCATTATGATTTAAAAAGGAGTCAAACAACTACGTGATAATAAATGCCTTCATATGATCACTTAGACCGCGTACACACGATTGGTCAAAACTATGAAAACGGAATGAAGGACTGTTTCATTGGTCCAAACCGATCGTGTGTGGGCCGCATCGGTCAGTTAAAAAAAAAAAAGAGAACTTGATTTAAAATTTGACCGATGGACGCCTGACCGATGGGTCAAAACTGATAGTTAGTATGCAAAAGCATCCGTTAAAAGGCCACGCAAGCTCAGAATTAAGTCGACGCATGCTTGGAAGCATTGAACTTTGTTTTTTTCAGCACGTCTTCTGTTAAAACACGTAAATGTCACCACGTTCTAACACGATCAATTTGATGTTGTGTAGGCACATCAGACCATCAGTCAGCTTCGTCGGTTAACCGATGAAAACGGTTCTTAGGACCGTTCTCATCGGATGGACTGATCGTGTGTACGCAGCCTAACTTTAAAATAAAGGAGAGCTTTTGGGCATGATCAGTCATATTTTCAATATCAATGTCAACATTTTACAATTTCTGCCACCATGTTATTGTCAACAAATAATAATGATTTTATTTCAAATATATTTGTATGGCAACATAAAACAGTTTATTGATATTATTCATTTATTACAAAGGCTGTTTTTTTATTTTATTTTGAACGTGTGACCAGTACCAGAGGAATATAGGCTCCTCCTGTCACTGCTTCCCTGCAGGCAGGCTGGGAAAGAGCTGGATCATGTGACATCTGTATATCGCTAAGGAAAGAAAGTACTTTTTTTATTAAAATAATTACAGTGCCATCATTCACATACAAAAAGGGAAGTGGTAATGTAATTTAAACAGTGTGTGTTTAGTATCACTTTAACAGGTTTAGTCAAAAATATATTGGATATTGAGCATCATACATTTATTTTTATATTATATATTTATTAGTAATAAAATGTGAATTATAACAGAGCTTAATTAAAATGACATATGATTCTTAAGACATACACTCCAGCTGCAGTGCCAAAGATGAACGGCCTGGCTAGTCAGTTTATGACCTTAGTAAATCAGGCCCTGTGTCTCGTTCAAGCTTCTCCTGTTTGTTTCTTTTGTTCTACAATTGCACAATCATTTTCTGTCAGATGTTGTAACTGCACAGCAGTGGAGTGATTTATGGCTGACTGCTTTAACAGCTGGTTTTGAAATTCAACCAGCTCCATAGTGGATTGCAAGCAGCATTTATTGCAAATTTTGTTCAGCATTTTACATTTTTTTCCCCTTAACTCGTTATTCATCATAGGTGTAGAGATCAGCAAGATTTCATTACCCTAAATAAATAACATTGATACTGTTAGTAATAATATTAATACGTAATAGAAAATGCTACAAAGTGACAATTAAATGAGGAGAAAGTCTGGTAATTGGCAACTCTTTGGGCATCATTGCCATGCACCTTTCATGCTGGTTCTATTAGTATTTGTAGATGTGCTGCTTAGACCCAGAATACATTTTACATATATATATATATATGTAAAGATATATATATATATAACATATATAACATTTTTGGTTTTGGGTTTAATACCACTTTAATATTGTTGTTTAAATGCATACTAACACATTATGACTTTAACCTGCAGGCAGGGGGACCATTTTTTTTAACAACTGAGATTACTACCACTTTAATCCCACAGCACTACTCCATTCCCAGGTACTCTGACCACATCTCCACCCTAAGTTTACACAATAGGTGTTGAAATTGGTCAGCACTCCTGGATCATTGTATCTTGGCAGGTTAAAAACTGGAAATTGTATATCAAAAACTTACCGCCATTTTTCTTTCCTGACAAACTTCATGTCAGCCACCACCGGGTAAGGCACCGCTCACCACCATGCAATCTGGACCTAACTCATAAATTTGACCCCCATGCCCTGAACGGCGTTACATAACTAGAACTTTGTCCTAAGGGTGGGAGTCTGCGCTGACATGGAGCTTGTCAGGAAAGGAAAATTGCGGTAAGTATTTGATATACAATTTTCAGTTTTCCTGACATTTCCATGTCAGCCACCACTGGGAAACAACTAGATATGGGTAGGATGCTGCTAATTTAGTTCATTTATAGCCACAGAAATACATTTTGACAAATTCGGCTGTAGTTAACATTGCCGGGGCAATGCGGTAGTAAAAGACAACATGTGCATGGATGACCAGGTTGCTGCCTTGCATATGACTTCTGGAGACATACCACATGCGGTGAGTTGTTATTCTCTCTGGAGGTGCCAACCCCTTATCCTTGTATGCCATGGCGATTTTCTTTACAAGCCAGGCGACGATGATCCTGCTGGAGGCCTTATATCACTTGCGTTTTCCATTGGGAATTTACGAAGGTACGAAGGTACACTTTCAATGTTCTGCCCACATCCAGTGGACTGATTTCTTGTCCATCCACAAGGAAATAGGTGGGTAGCACTATCTCCTGACTTAGGTGAAACTTGGTGTCTACCTTAGGAGTAAAGTCTGGTATTGGCCTTAGAATGACCCTACCTGCCCCAAAGGACATGTGGGGCTCTTTAGCCCTGAGAGCCGCTATTTCCAAGACCCTCCTGACTGAGGTTATTGTGACCAGGAAGGATGCTTTCATTGTCAAGTCCCACAGTCCCACAGCGACACCTTGGGTAAACCTGGGGGAGGCCAGGAAATTCAGAACTAGTGGCAGGTTCCACTTGGAAAGTGTGGGTGCTCTGGGAAGCCTTAGTTTCCCTACAGCCATAAAGAACTGGATGATTAGTTCATTAGAGGCACACTGAATTCCTGTGACTGCGGAAATGGCCGACACTTTGAGCATACTTTCTAGGTCCTTCTGCAGGAACTGAAGGACGTGACAGGCTCTGAGTTCTTCCATTCCGAGTGCCGCTGATGCTGCATATTCTTGAAACTTTTGCCAGCTTCTATTATAGACACCGTTTGTGCTATTTTTGTGGGCCTTCATAGGGGGCTGTACCATTTCCGCTGAGCACCCTAGGCATATGACCCTCCGCCTTTCAATTTCCAGGTCATTAACCCAAGTTTCCTTCGGTGGGTGAGACCATCTGTCTTGCGCCCACTGGTCTCTGCAATGGGCTTCCCATCCTGACTTGCTGGCATCTGAGGCAATCACTATCCAGGATGTTGGGAGGAGGGATTGACACTGCAGCAGATTCCGCTTTCCTTCCCACCAGGCCAGAGGAACCCATACTGGAATGCACAAGCGTGCCACTGTGCCCATTTCACCATGGGCATTAATGACATCATCGTGCCCAACAGCAGGAGGCAGGTCCTGGTGGGGAGACAGTTGGCCGACCTTGCTGACTTTGCCCATTCTAAGATAGGGGGAATCTTCCCTTTAAGTAGAGACACGGTATTTTTTCATGTGTCCAGCTCTGCTCTCAGGTAGACCAGCAGCTGGGACGGATCTAACTGGCTCTTCTCCCAGTTTATGAGCCAACCGAGCTGTTGAAGGGTTGAGATGACTCAGTCACGGTAAGACAACATCTTCAGCAGGATGTCATCCAAATAGTGATGAATTTGAATTCCGCATCTCCTCGGCTGCACCACTACTGCCAGCAGGACCTTGGAAAAGACCATGGGTGAGGTCCACAACCCGAAGGGCAGGCAAAAAAATTGGTAGTGAAATGGGCTGATTGTAAACCTCAGAAACCTCTGGAAGCTTGAGGCGAACGGCACGTGGAAATATGCATTCTTCAAGTCCACCGAGAGGAGCCAGTCTCCGAATTGTATCACCTGTAGGACGGTCTGTAATGATTCCATTTTGAAGTGTTCCTTCTTCATGTGGTTGTTCAGTCACCTGAGGTCAATCACTGGCCTCCAGTCTCCTGACTTTTTCTGTACCAAAAATAGCAGTGAATAAACTCCTGAGAAGCACTCCCTCTGGACCACCGGTTCTATTGCCCACCCTCGTAGGCATGTGTTCTCATACTGAAGCAGAATCTACTTTTTAGGGGAGCATGATGGGAGAGTGGTTGGTTTGAGAAACTCCCAGAAATGCCCCATTTTTATAGTGGCGAGCACCCAGCGGTCCTGGACGTTCTCCGTCCATTCTTGCCAGAAACTGCGCAGCCTGGATTGGGACATCGTCAAAATGATTTCTGGGGCTCCCGGCCCACAGGGGTGACCGCCTTCTTTTGTTTCAACACCGAGGGAGTATTCCAAGGCCTGCAAAACTCCCTCCCTGGCCTACAGGATCTTGCTTCTCTCCATAGACGCTGAGTGTATGACTCGGCCCTGCCCCCCCGCCACCCACGTTATTGGATTTGATTGCCAATGGCTGCACTACTATCAATCTATCCAACCAGCCAGGAGCCAGGATGGCGGGGACGCGTCAGGGAGACAAACTGGGCTCAGGTAAGTGAAACAGGGGCTGGGGGGCTGGTAATTGCCAGGTGTTTTTTCACCTTAATGCATAGTTGTTATGACATGATATAATAATTTCATGTTTTCTTTCCTCATAATCATCCATCTACGTAATGTAGCTAAACATTTTAATACAAAGTGCTCAATTTATTGAATATATATGCTCAAATAAGCAAATAAAGTGCTGTGCTATAGAAGTGCAAGAAAATGTGCTTCAAAATGATATATCTCTCAATAAACATATACCATCCAAATTCAATAAAACATAAAGTGCAATATTGTGTCTTTAAACTTCCTTATATATACCTTAGATACTTTGTGCATGTGTCTACCATACATCCCTGTGCTCCCTGATTAGGTGTATGCTCACCTCCGGTAATGTGACCTCACACTTAAGTTTGGTCAAGAACAGCTTTTTAGTCTCTAAGGATTGGTGTATCAAATATTTTTTCCTCCTTCCAGTTCTGTCACTGTATCTCCCCAATGGCAGCGGTTGCTCGGTAATATGCACGGAAAGGAGCTTTAAATAGTGCTTATATCTTTAAAACCATGTACTTTATAAAAAAAATATAAAAAATATGTATATATATATATATACTGTATATATACCACTCACATTTGATGAGTGCTCCAGTGCACCAGCCATATACAACCTGTTTTACATATTCAGAGCACTACAACAACTCTGTGCTGCTCCAATCTGTGTTTAAGCTTCATGTAAAATCTTCCGCCCCTCCCTGTCTTGTTTCTGGTAAACCTTTTCAGCCATGTCTCTGGACTTTCTGTTTGCCAGATTATTGCACTCTCTATAACCAATATATTGATCCTTTGTGTACATGCAGCTGTCCTCAACTTCATTGCCACTCGTTTTTGACCTTGTCTTTTTCATCGACTATGCTTCCATCTGTTCCCATCCAGCTTCTACCCATCATTGAACCTTGGCTTGTTCATCGACTGTGCTTCCACTTGTTACTTATCTGTTTCATCTGCTACTTGACTCCAGCTTTCTTTCTTAGACCCCTTTCACACTGGCACTGCTCTGCGTTAGCGATAAAGTGCCGCTAGTTTTAGCGACGATTTACCGTCATTTTAGTGCCGATTTGCGGCTGCTAGCGGAGCGCTTTTAACTCAAGTAGTACAGAAATATTTTTCTGTTGTATTTATAGGCATCATAAAATACGGTAATCAACTTTATCTTAGCCCAGACAATTTTCTGTACCATGTTGCAAACTGTGCAGGTATTGTAAGGAGTGGTTAAAAACCTTTCAGGTTTTTTTCTGGTTTCTGTGTCCCACTGGAGAGATTTCCCTTCACTTTCTATCTTGGGGACTAACGGGAAATGAGAGGAAATCTCTCAATTTTTTTGTCAGAAATACTATACATTTTAAAATGTAAGTGCAGTATTCTCTAATCTAAGAGCGACCTATTGTAGTCTTGCCTATTTTTATATTTGATTGGTGTAATTGGCTTTCATGTTAATGCCTATATTATTGCTTCCCTATGTAAGCAGTTTTAGAATCTTAAACATTAGCAGATAATTAACATCTCTTTATCCAATTAGAAAAAATAGACAGGCACACAACAATCTGAAAATATGTGCTCTCCATAAACATTATTTCGTTAATTAATATACAATGCTTCAAGGTGTAAAAGTGTGTATTTAGTAAAATTTAACATATTTACTGTATGAGAAACATTTAACATATATTGTGGGGAGAATGCTAATGCAAATGTGAAGTGTGAATAAGCTTTTTAAAATAAATACTTAAAAGCATTATAACCCTTCATACCTACACCTTAGACCTTAGACGTGCATTTTGTGGTGTCATTTGTTGGCTTGTACACACCGGTTATAGAAGAGTAAATCTTCACTTTCCAGTGTCAGAAAAGGGGCAAGCAGCATGCCACTGCACATGTTAATACATACCCTTTGTCTGTAGTCTAAAAAAAAATACTGTCTGTGAAGAAACTACATATTGTACGATTCCTGGGTCTCAGTCTAGTGCTTGTTGTAGGTGAAGCTAAATAGTAATTAGATCTGACACAGAGACAAACAGGTAGAGCATTTACAGAGAAAAACATGCTTGAAGAGACATCTTTTCATCACATTTGCACCCACACATTTGTGATGCAACACAGGCAAATGTTAGGCATGCATTGGACGATGTGTGACCCGGTACAAGACGTTGTCTGTCCCTCTGCCATGACACTTCAAACTGCAACCACAACATATGATCCCATCATTACAAGGTAATGCAAAACAAACCACTCATGGAATATAACTACACTAATACCTAGTGAAAGCTAAATAAAAATATTAAAAAAATGTACAGTACTTATAAAGCAAACCTGACCTCACAGAACACAAAGTAAAATATTTACTTTATAGAAGACACTGTAAACAGCTTTTACTTACCTTCCACCTGTTCCCCACTGACCAATCTGTCTAGGCAGCCAGAGAATTATCGAGTACTCAGAGGTATTTGGAGAATATGTGTCATATGAGCTCTCGAGATAAGCAAAATGTAAAATTTTAATTTTCCTGAAATCTTGTGTAGCACCCTTCTAGCGTAGACTGCTAGGTACATTTAGCCTTTGGCTCCTTCTGTAATGGAGAGAGCAGTAATTGTTTGTCTTGGTCTGTTCAGGGCTTCACAGGATGGAAGTTTGGTTGTTTCCATCTCTCTTTAGAAGAACGTTCCAGAGCTTAGGAAGAGAGATTAAAAAAAACTACCTGAATATTTATTATGCTGCAGCCTGGAGAGGAGTGTCCAGAATAGGGCAGGAGAAGTGATAAATAGTCTGAAGCACTGGAGAGCATAGTTCCTTCTCCCCAGGAGGGTTCCAAAGCCCGGGGGGCTGCTGCACTTACTGAAGCACCTAGACTGTGTAGCTGTTCTAGAGGCCTCTGCATTGTCAGGGCTGAGGGCCTGGTTGTATCCTCCTAGAGGCTGGGCACAGGAGCTCACCACAGACGTTCTGGTCTGTCAAAGCACTGTCTCATACACTGGATCGTGTCCAGAGGAAGCTGGAAGTTGGCAGCTGTCCTGTGAACTTAAAGAAGTTGTAAAGTCAAATTTTTTTTCCTTTTCAAATGCAGTCTTGAGGCATATAAGAATAAAAAACGTGATGATTTTTTTTTAAAACATTGCTATACCTGTTAAACAGCATCTTGAATGTACCCCTCCGTCAGTCCTGTGTCTGATTTCCCCTCACTTCCTGGTTTGGCAGTGCGCGTTCATAGTGTAAACGTCACTGCCTAATGGGAACTACAGTTCCCATTAGGCTTAGCGGTTCGCGCATGCGCAGAAGCGGTTTTTTCGTTTTACAACGCGGGACGAGAACGAGCAATGTTCTCGTGAACTAAGAGCCACACTCCGCCCCTACCTCCCCCAGTATACACCCCTTCCCGCCCCTCTGCCTATACCCTTTCATTTCTCCTTCCTCCTCCAACACATATTGCCGCCTCCTCCTGTTTAATAGGGTTGCCACCTGTATGGTTTTGACCCGGACAGGGGGTACCATGGGGCCTCCTTTTAGGAGCCCCAGCACACAGGGGGACCCGGACAGCAGGGGGATCGGAGCAGCGGGAGGGGGAGGCAATTACAGAGCAATTAAAACATAAGGGAGAGAGAAGCGACAGGCAGCTGCTGGTACAGGAGATTTTAATAAAATAGATGCTTAGAAACAATCCACTCACTGTCCATGTCAGAGCTGTAGTAGGCATGTCAGTTGTGAAGTCGGCTGTCCCATTCTCCCCTCCGATCGACGCTGCTGCTTTACTGAATCGCTGGAGGAAGCCAAGGATACAGAGCCGTGGGGGAAACTGCAGTGAGCTGTCAGTCTGGGATACTGTGACCAATCAGAGCGTTCCGGAGGCTTAACCACGCCCATCATCAGAGGCTGACAGTTCACAGGAGTTTCCCACGGCTCTCTGTTTCCTCCAGCGATTCAGTGGTAAGAGCAGCGTGGATCGGAGGGGAGAATGGGACAGCCGACTTCACAGACTGACATGCCTACTACAGCTCTGACATGAAGAGTGAGTGCATTGTTTATAAAGCATCTATTTTATTAAAAACTTCTGTACCAGCAGCTGCCTGTCACCTCTCTCTCTCCCTTTTTGACCTCCTCTGTTTGCCCCCCCCCTCTCTGTATCCTCTCTGTGTTTGCCCCCCCCCTCTCTGTATCCTCTCTGTGTTGTGCCCCCCCCCTCTCTGTATCCTCTCTGTGTTTGCCCCCCCTCTCTGTGTCCTCTCTGTGTTTGCCCCCCCTCCTCTGTGTTTGCCCTGTCTCTTCTGTAATTGCACCCTCCTCCTCTGTAATTGCACCCTTCTTTGTATTTCCAACCCCCTCTGTATTCCCCCCCTCCTCTGTAATTGCACCCCCCTCCTCTGTAATTGCACCCCCATCCTCTGTAATTGCCCCCCACGCCCGCTGCTCCGAACCCCCTGCTGTCCAGGCTCTGCGTAACCGTGTGCAATGCTCTGCAATACCGTGTGCAATACTCTGCAATACTCTGCAATACCGTGTGCAATGCTCTGTGTAACCGCGTGCAATGCTCTGCAATACCGCGTGCAATGCTCTGCAATACCGTGTGCAATACTCTGCAATACCGTGTGCGGAACCGTGTGCAATGCTCTGCGTAACCGTGTGCAATGCTCTGCGTAACCGTGTGCAATACTCTCCAATACCGTGTGCGTAACCGCGTGCAATGCTCTGTGTAACCGCGTGCAATGCTCTGCGTAACCGTGTGCAATGCTCTGCGTAACCGTGTGCAATGCTCTGCAATACCGTCTGCAATACTCTGCAATACTCTGCAATACCGTGTGCAATGCTCTGTGTAACCGCGTGCAATGCTCTGTGTAACCGCGTGCAATGCTCTGTGTAACCGCGTGCAATGCTCTGTGTAACCGCGTGCAATGCTCTGCGTAACCGCGTGCAATGCTCTGCGTAACCGCGTGCAATGCTCTGCGTAACCGCGTGCAATGCTCTGCAATACCGCGTGCAATGCTCTGCAATACCGCGTGCAATGCTCTGCAATACCGCGTGCAATACTCTGCAATACCGTGTGCGTAACCGCGTGCAATGCTCTGTGTAACCGCGTGCAATGCTCTGCAATACCGTGTGCAATACTCTGCAATACCGTGTGCGTAACCGTGTGCAATGCTCTGCGTAACCGTGTGCAATGCTCTGCGTAACCGCGTGCAATGCTCTGCAATACCGTCTGCAATACTCTGCAATACCGTGTGCAATGCTCTGTGTAACCGCGTGCAATGCTCTGTGTAACCGCGTGCAATGCTCTGTGTAACCGCGTGCAATGCTCTGTGTAACCGCGTGCAATGCTCTGCGTAACCGCGTGCAATGCTCTGCGTAACCGCGTGCAATGCTCTGCGTAACCGCGTGCAATACTCTGCAATACCGTGTGCAATACTCTGCAATACCGTGTGCAATGCTCTGCAATACCGTGTGCAATACTCTGCGTAACCGCATGCAATGCTCTGCGTAACAACGTGCAATGCTCTGCGTAACCACGTGCAATGCTCTGCAATACCGTGTGCAATACTCTGCAATACTGTGTGCGTAACCGCGTGCAATGCTCTGTGTAACCGCGTGCAATGCTCTGCAATACCGCGTGCAATGCTCTGCAATACCGTGTGCAATACTCTGCAATACCGTGTGCGTAACCGTGTGCAATGCTCTGCGTAACCGTGTGCAATGCTCTGCGTAACCGTGTGCAATGCTCTGCGTAACCGTGTGCAATACTCTGCAATACCGTGTGCAATACTCTGCAATACCGTGTGCAATACTCTGCAATACCGTGTGCGTAACCGTGTGCAATGCTCTGCAATACCGTGTGCAATACTCTGCAATACCGTGTGCAATGCTCTGCGTAACCGCGTGCAATGCTCTGCTGTAACCGCGTTACTAAATGGGTGGCCATTTAGTGAAGAAGAGGGCCCCTGGGTGGCCGGGGGAGAAGGAGAGAGAACCTGGGTGGTTGGCAGAGAAGGAGTGGACCCCTGGCTGTTTGAAGGAGAAGGAGATGGGCCCCAGTGTTGGCCAAAATTGGAAGAGCTGATCCTTGGGTGGTTGGACGGAGACAGACACCCTTCTCTCCACCGGAGGACGGGGACACCCTTCTCTCCACCGGAGGACGGGGGACGACATTCTCTCCACCGGAGGACGGGGACACCAGGGCTGGACTGGGAGAGGAGGTGAGCACTGCGGCGAACCAGAGCATCATGAGGGACATGAGACAGAGGCGCATGGGGGACCAGTGCATCATGGGGGGGGGGGGGGATAGAGGAGCAGGAGAGGAACAGAGAAGCGGGGGAGGAAGTGCCATCATTCGATAAGTGTAGCCACACAAGGGTTCCTTCCCAGGGGGAGGTTTGTTTGGAATTAGTAAAGTGACAGCCGGGGGATGTGCCTGACTGCATTTGATGGGCAGAAGTGGCTGCATTTGATTGGCACAAGTAGCTGTGTACGACGGGCACAAGTGGCTGCAAATGGTGGGCACACTGGCTGCGTTTGATGCAAAACTCTGCAATACACAATACTTTGCAATACCCAGCGGAGGCCCCCCTTACATCAGGTGTCCCCAGCGGAGCCCCCCTTACATCAGGCAATCCCAGCGAAGCCCCCCCTTACATCAGGTGTCCCTAGCGGAGCCCCCCTTACATCAGGCAATACCAGCGGAGCCCCTTCTTACATCAGGTGTCCCCAGCGGAGGCCCCCCTTACATCAGGTGTCCCCAGCGGAGCCCCCCCTTACATAAGACAATCACAGCAGAGCTTCTTCTTACATCAGGTGTCCCCAGCGGAGCCCCCCCTGCTGGGGACACCTGATGTAAGGGGGGCTCTGCTGGGGACACCTGATGTAAGAAGGGCCTCCGCTGGGGACACCTGATGTAGGAAGAAGCTCTGCTGTGATTGTCTTATGTTAGGGGGGGTCTCCTTTGGGGACACCTGATGTAAGAAGGGGCCTCCCATGGGGACACCTGATGTAAGAAGAAGCTCTGCTGTGATTGTCTTATGTAAGGGGGGGCTCCGCTGGGGACACCTGATGTAAGGGGGGCTCCGCTGGGGGCGCCTAATGTAAGGGGGGCCTCCGCTGGGGACACCTGATGTAAGGGGGGGCTCAGCTGGGGACACCTGATGTAAGTGGGGGCTCCTCTGGGGACACCTGATGTAAGAAGGGGCCTCCCATGGGGACACCTGATGTAAGAAGAAGCTCTGCTGTGATTGTCTTATGTAAGGGGGGGGCTCCGCTGGGGACACCTGATGTAAGGGGGGCTCCGCTGGGGACACCTGATGTAAGGGGGGCTCCGCTGGGGACACCTGATGTAAGAAGAAGCTCTGCTGTGATTGTATTATGTAAGGGGGGGCTCCGCTGGGGACACCTGATGTAAGGGGGGCTCCGCTGGGGACACCTGATGTAAGGGGGGCTCCGCTGGGGACACCTGATGTAAGAAGAAGCTCTGCTGTGATTGTATTATGTAAGGGGGGGCTCCGCTGGGGACACCTGATGTAAGGGGGGCTCCGCTGGGGACACCTGATGTAAAGGGGGCTCCGCTGGGGACACCTGATGTAAGAAGAAGCTCTGCTGTGATTGTCTTATATAAGGGGGGGGCTACATAAAACAATCACAGCAGAGCTTCTTCTTACATCAGGTGTCCCCAGCAGAGCTCCCCCCTTACATCAGGTGTCCCCAGCGGAGCTCCCCCTTACATCAGGTGTCCCTAGCGGACCCCCCCCTTACATAAGACAATCACAGCAGAGCTTCTTCTTACATCAGGTGTCCCCAGCGGAGCCCCCCCCCCTTACATCAGGTTTCCCTACCGGAAGACCCCCCTTTACATAAGCCAATCCCAGCAGAGACCCCCTTACATCAGGTGTCCCTAGCGGACTCCCCCCCTTACATAAGACAATCACAGCAGAGCTTCTTCTTACATCAGGTGTCCCTACCGGAGCCCCCCCTTTACATAAGCCAATCCCAGCGGAGACCCCCTTACATCAGATGTCCCCAGTGAAGCCCCCCCCCCCCCCTTACATAAGACAATCACAGCAGAGCTTCTTCTTACATTACTTGTCCCCAGCAGAGCCCCCCTTACATCAGGTGTCCCTACCGGAGCCCCCCCTTTACATAAGCCAATCCCAGCGGAGACCCCCTTACATCAGATGTCCCCAGTGAAGCCCCCCCCCCTTACATAAGACAATCACAGCAGAGCTTCTTCTTACATTACTTGTCCCCAGCAGAGCCCCCCTTACATCAGGTGTCCCTACCGGAGCCCCCCCTTTACATAAGCCAATCCCAGCGGAGACCCCCCTTTACATCAGGTGTCCCCAGCAGGGCCCCCCCCCCCTTACATCACTCTGTGAGGGATGGATGATCATACCAGGGGATGGAGGGATGGAATTGGGAGAAAAGTATATGTGGTGTGCATTCAAAATGGATAGTAAAAAATTGGCTAAAATGGTGGTGGAGTGAGTGTTTGTATTGGACATGGGGGAACAGAAGACATACAATGCATGATATTGAATAAGCATGGTAAAGAAATGGATACAAATATATTGACTATATTTTAATTTAATTATAAGCATAATTTTTAGTTTATAAGATCTTATTTAGATGTACTTTATCTTGAGTAGCAAATACTCTATTTAGTTGCTGTTTTCCTGCTGTGTAGAAATCGAGTTTCAATTTCCAGAGAACTAGGGGAGGAAAAATGAGTTTCACTTTCAACTTGTCAGAGAACTGGGGGAGGAGTGAAGGCGGGGCTGTGACTTGTTTCCCAAAACAATGAATGGGAGGGAGGCGGAGCTACAGCGTCCTAGAGACGCCCAAGCATGTGCTGGTCTCCTCTGCTGTGAAAGACACAGAACGTCCAGACGCAGAGCTGTAGGCAGGAGAGGGGACGAGCACGTTGTGCACGTCATGCTTGTGAAGCTTTCCTCCATAAGAAACGGCTGGGACACAGGAGGAGAGGAATGAGAGGAGGCACAGGAAGTGGAACTTTTACAGATGTAATTCAATACTTTGCTGGGCAATTTAAAAGAAGAGGTAAGGAACTTCTAAATGCTCTGCAATATATCAATGATTTTAGAGGATAAAAAACGAACCTTTAGTGTTCCTTTAAGAGTAAAGAGTCTAAATTGATCCCTATGACTGTGCAGAGATCTGCAAATAATATTGGGTACCAATAGTTGTGCAAAGCCCAAGGTAAGCCAGATGCCAAAAAAAACTTGTCCTAATGTCCCCAGCTGTAAGGCTTTAGACTGTTCAGAAACTTGCTTCCTGGTCCCCTGCTGATAAACCTGTAAAAAAACTAAGTTTTTCAGGCTCTAGAAAAAACAATGGGCCAGATTCAGATACACTTAATTTTGCGCTGCGTAATCGAAATACTCTACGCTGCCATATTTTACCAGGCTCTACATTGAATTCTGGTAGATTTTTGCCCATACGCTACGGCGGCGTAGTCTATTTCTCACCGCGTAATCGAAATACGCGATTAGGGGGCGTGAAGCATTTAAATTAGGCGCGTCTCCGCGGCGATCGAACTGCGCATGCTCCGTTCAGAAATTTCCCGCCGTGCATTGCGCGAAATCACGTCGTTACGTCATTCGTTGTTTGAGTAGCGTCGTTTATGGACATTCCTATTCCCGGACGTTTTACGTCAAAAATAATAAAAGACGTCGGAAAACGTAGAAATTCGACGCGGGAATGACGGCCATACTTAACATGGGCTGTCTAATATTAGAGCAGCAAAAAGCTGGTATAGTATTACGCAAAAAAAAGTTGACTAAAGATGCCGTAAGAGATTGCGATTGAAGATCGTAATTTCGGGGATCGCCGGCAAAAGCTCATTAGCATACCCCGACGCGGAAAACGACGGGAAGTCCACCCAGTGGCCGCAATTTTATTGCAGCGTAAATCCGAAGGCGTACGAACACGTAATCCAGTTGAATTGAAGCCCTCAGCCGTCTTTTCATGGTTTGAGGTTTCCGACTAGCTAAAAAACGCGCGTAATTTGAAATTACTCCAGTCTAACACCAGTTAAACAGGAGTTACGGCTCTTTGAATCTGGCCCAATGTTTTTTTCAACCTTATCATTAAAACGACATTACCTACACACGATCGTGAAAAAAAAACACGTACGACAGCACTATAAAAGGGAAGTTCCACCTGGATGACACCACCCTTTGGGCTGCTTTAGCTGATTTTGTGTTAGTAAAAGACGATTCACGCTTTTCTGTCTGCTACAGAGTGATGAATGTGCTTACTCCATTTTGAACGGTAGTTTTACCAGAACAAGTGCTCCCGTCTTATAACTTGCTTCTGAGCATGCGCAGGTTTTTCACATCATTTTTTACAACCCGAAAAACGACAACATTTAAAACGTTGTGAAAAAATAGATCATGTTCGAAAAAAAAATTGCCCGTTTTTCAGACCCCGAAAAATGCTCTGAAGCCCACACACGGTCGTTTTAAATTACATTTTTAAAAAACTTAGGCCCAGATTCACAGAGCGATTACGCCTGCGCAACAGGAGATGCGCGTGCGTAAGTCAAAATGTGCGCGTGCGTTTCGTTGCGCGGCATCCCCAGAACGAGATACGCAAAAAAATGTCTTTTTTTTGTCCCGTGTAATTTCGTTAGACTGGCGCATCCTTCCGCGCAAAAGTGCGATAGACACACCATTGATTTGCTAGTCAAATATGCTAATGAGGGAGTTGCGGGGATCCACAAAAAAACGTTGTTGCTGCGCAGGCTACGCGGTGTGCGCAACAGCAAAATCTTCTGTCTAAAATTAGAGCACATAAAAGGTGGTCTAAAATTTGAAAAAACGTCTACATCTCACAGAAAGCAACACCGTTAGTGAGGAGCAGACCACACACACGTGTTGCACTACAATTTGACTGCCAACATGCCAGGGGCATCGTCGCTCATAGCTGCACTACTGACTTTAGATGAGCAAAGAAGCAGGAGGGCACGGAGGATGGCACGGGAGAGGATATACCGCACCCGCATAGACCTGTTTGGCATGAGTGATTCTGAGCTGTATCGCATCTTCAGATTCACCCCTCATGCCATCCTGGAATTAACCACAACCCTGCAGGAGGACCTCACCAGCCCAACACACCGCTCACATGCAGTGCAGCCACTGGTCAAGGTACTGGCAACACTTCATGTCCTTGCCAGTGGCTCTTTTCAGCGTACAAGTGGAGTGGTGGCTGGGATGTCACAATCCTCCATGAGCAGATGTGTGCACCAGGTTGTCCCTGCAATCCTCACACGCATGGCCAACCAAATCATTAAACCCACCACTGAGGAGCTGCGACTGAAGGCAATGACAGATTTCTACAGATTTGCCAGGTTCCCACGCACCATCGGGGCCATTGATTGCACACATGTGGCACTCCAGCCCCCCCTGGAGACAGAGCACATGTACCGCAATCGGAAGCATTGGCACTCCATCAACGTACAGGTGATAGTTGATGCCCAAGGCCTCATATGGCACGTCCGTGCCAAACACCCCGGATCCAGCCATGACAGCTACATATACAATCAATGCCACATCCGAATGGAATTCGATCAGAACGTGTATGGGAACACCTGGCTAGTTGGTGAGTGACATGGGAGTCAGGCATGACTATCCCCTCCCGTGATGCACACCTCACAAGTGGCACATGCATGACTAACATGCTCCTGTCTTTTCCCTTACAGGTGACTCTGCATATCCACTGGGACCCCATCTCATGACTCCAATCCGAAACCCCCAAACCCCAGGAGAGGAAAGATACAATCAAGCACTAGTGTTGCTCACGAATATTCGAATTGCGAATATTCGCTACGAATATTGCATATTCGAGTATTCGCGAATATCGCGAATATCGCGGCGAATATTCGCTATTTCGAATATTCGAATGTTTTAAAAAATTTTTTGGAACAGATCACATCCTAGAGATCCCCATCGACGTCTAAAAGCATTGCTGGTATGATTAGAGACCTTGGGCCGAGTAGCTGCAGCGCTCATTTTATATTGCCGAAAAATCGCAATGCGATTATTCGGCAAATAGCGATATCGCGCGATTATTTTATATTGTAATATATCACGAATATTCTGAGCCAATCAGAGTACTCCATTCCGCATTTCTCGAAATTTCGAAATTATTTTGTATTGTAATATATCACAAATATTCTGAGCCAATCAGAGTGCTCCATTCCGCATTTCTCGAAATTTCGAAATTATTTTGTATTGTAATATATCACGAATATTCTGAGCCAATCAGAGTGCTCCATTCCGCATTTCTCGAATATTCGCAATTATTGTGTATTGTAATATATCACGAATATTCTGAGCCAATCAGAGTGCTCCTTCCGCATTTGCCGAATATTCGCAATTATTGTGTATTGTAATATATCACGAATATTCTGAGCCAATCAGAGTGCTCCTTCCGCATTTGCCGAATATTCGCAATTATTGTGTATTGTAATATATCACGAATATTCTGAGCCAATCAGAGTGCTCCTTCCGCATTTGCCGAATATTCGCAATTATTGTGTATTGTAATATATCACGAATATTCTGAGCCAATCAGAGTGCTCCTTCCGCATTTGCCGAATATTCGCAATTATTGTGTATTGTAATATATCACGAATATTCTGAGCCAATCAGAGTGCTCCTTCCGCATTTGCCGAATATTCGCAATTATTGTGTATTGTAATATATCACGAATATTCTGAGCCAATCAGAGTGCTCCTTCCGCATTTGCCGAATATTCGCAATTATTGTGTATTGTAATATATCACGAATATTCTGAGCCAATCAGAGTGCTCCTTCCGCATTTGCCGAATATTCGCAATTATTGTGTATTGTAATATATCACGAATATTCTGTGCCAATCAGAGTGCTCCATTCCGCATTTCTCGAATATTCGCAATTATTTAATATTGTAATATATCACGAATATTCTGTGCCAATCAGAGTGCTCCATTCCGCATTTCTCGAATATTCGCAATTCGCATGCGCAATTCGCAATCGCAATTCGCATTCGCGATAGCGAAAATTCGCAATAATTTCATTTCGAAAATATATCACGAATATTCGTATTTAGCGAATATCTGTCGAATATTCGACTATATATTCGAGATATATCGCGAATACGAATATGGCATATTCTGCTCAACACTATCAAGCACACATCAAAACCCGTGCAGTGGTGGAGCGCACCTTTGGCCTCCTGAAGTCACGTTTCCGATGCCTGGATAAGTCTGGGGGTACACTGTTGTATTCCCCAAACTTCGTGTGCCATATCATCGCTGCATGTTGCATGCTGCACAATTTCGCAGTGAGGAAGGGCCTGCAGGTTGAGCTACGTGATGACCTGACCCCCCAACCAGACAATCAACCCCTAACCGAGGATACCCCGTCTTCTGAGGAAAGAGCAGCCAGGAGGCAGCTCATATTGGGCATCTTTGCACGTTAAACTCACACATTAATCATGGCACAATGAGAATGCATGCATGCACACCACTGTGGTCCCTAGCACACACACCCCACATCCACATCAAATTGGATTGGCACCAGTCCACCATGCAGGACTGGTGAGCAGTAACGCCACGTCAAGGCTCCAATTATGTCACTGAACATTCATACACCAATCACACGGACCTGAGGATCACTTCTCCCTTGTCCTGGGGAACCCTTCTCCACCAAAATTGAGGATGACACCCCTTTTCCAGCAGGAATGTCACCCCCACATTCAAACAGCATGCACAACCCAAAATAAAAAAAAATGTCATCAAAAAACAAAAAAAAAAAAGCAAAAAATGTCAGCCAAAAAAAAAAAAAAATGCAAAAAATGTCAGCCAAAAAAAAAAAAAAAAAATGCAAAAAATGTCAGCCCAAAAAAAAAAAAAATGCAAAAAATGTCAGCCCAAAAAAAAAAAAGGGGGAAAAATAAATTATTGCCCTCTGTGTGAGCCACGCCTGGGGCGCCCCCGGCCACGGCCCCGGCCCCTCAGGGGAGACTCATGGGGGAGGGGCAAACCCGGGGAAGGAGGAGCAGCCCCCGATCTCTGCCCACCTGGCGGCCTGCCCTCCAAGGCCACGGCAATTCTGTCCAGGGCAGCACCAAGTGTTGCCGTGTTGGCCTGGATAGCCTGGGTAAGGGCCCTCACATCCTGCCCAACCCCTGCTGATGTCGTCTGCAGTTCGTTTAGGCAGGTTGTGAAAGCCCGGGAGTGGGAGTCCAGGTTACCCAGCGTATCCTTGATGGAGGACAGGCTCTCCTCCATCCGCCCCAAAGTCTGGCTGAGCTGTCCCATATGGCGGGTCTGGAGGGCCTGGTCCCTTCTCAGACTGGCGGGCAGGAGATTGGGCGCCCCCCTGGTGCTCTGGGATGAAATCCTGCCTCCAGCTGATGGTTGTGGCCGGGGAGAAGGGGAGGCCCTTGTGAGGGGAGCCATGTTGGGGGAGGAGGGGGGGGGCTGCCCCTTAGGGAGGGCAGGCTTCTGCCAGCCAGAGGGGAAGAGTCCGCAAAACCCAATCGTCCAGTGCCTGACTCCTCCTCCTCATGATTCCCCTCCTCCTCATGATTCCCCTCCTCCTCATGATTATCCTCCTCCTCATGATTCCCCTCCTCCTGTTGAACCTCCTCCACGGACTCCGGCCTTGTTGGGGGGGCCTCATTAGGCTGCTGTCCTGGGGTTGGTGCGGTCAGCCCAGATGGCCCTGCACCCTCCTGCACATCTGTGGATGACACAAAACATTCACAGGTTGGAGGATCCACACACTTGCCACATATTCCCTTTCACCCCCTCCCCCACACATGCTACACACCTGATTGTAAAAAAAACCTTACCTGGCACCACGGGGACCGGACTTGTGTCAAAGCCTGGCAGGCCCTCCACTTCATGCCGGTGAAAGGTCAGGGCCACCGCACGCTCCGTCGCTGTCAGACTAATACGGCATGGTGGGCCCCCTCCTGTGCCCCTGGCATGGGCATGCATTGCGGCCAGTTTCTTTTTGACCAGACGCCGGAGGTCGTTGATTTTTTTGTCAATCCCAGACCTGGTCCGTGTCTCCCCCTCCCCCGATGAATTGACCTGCTCAGTGATCAGATCCAAAATCTCCCTCCTCCTGGCCGGGGTGGTGGTGGCACTCTGCGGGCCGTGGAGAAAACGCCCATACTCGCTAATGGCCCGGGCAAGAATTCTTTTTTCCCCCACAGTAAAATTGAGCTTTTTTCTCTCAGTCATACTTCCAAAAACAATCAGTCCCAGTCAACAAAATTCAATCACACAAACAAGCACAAACAATCAAGCAAGAACACACACAGAAAACTACTCAGCAAGAAACTGTCACAAAACAATATAAACCAAAAAAACTGCAAGAAAAAAACCGAACAAAAATATATCAATCAAACAAACAGTCTCTCAAACACTTATCAAAAAACACTTTCACAAATATACCAACAAGCACTTGATCACACAGAACACTAATCTGACAACTACAAGACACACTGCAACGAACAACAGGAACAAAAGCACTTGGTTAAATGGGAAGGGACACAAAGGGATGTACTTTTGCAATGCAAGTGCGTTTGTGTGTGTCTATTTATGCTGTCTGCGTAGTTCACAGCGTTGCCCTAGTCCATTTCCAATTTCACTGATTGCGCCGCTCCCGAGTTGTGAGCATGCGCACAGCGGAGCTGACATGGTCTCCTTCACGCGCGCATGCGCGAGCCGGCCGGCCCTTCATTTGCATGGGGTCACGGCTCATTTCAATGTAACACGCCCACGTCCCTCCCAATTTGTATTACTCCTCCTTACGCCTCGGAAAAACCGTTACGCTTGCGCAATTTCCTGCGCAAAAGCTACGAGAATAGGGTGATTACGCGGCTACATTGCGCAAGTCTAACGTAAAGGCGGTGCGCTACGCCGGTCCAATAATGCGCAGATGTACGTGAATCTGGGCCTTAGTTTTTTACAACCCGAAAAATGATCGTGTGTACGCAGCATTAGACTGTTCAACATTCACAGTTACTAAAGGAGAAGATTGAACTCTTGTTGTTGTTACTGAGGGTTTTGGAGTCCTATGCCCTAACCCCTCTTCTGTTTAAAGTACTTCAAGCTCTAAAATCTTGAGACATTCCCTATACTGTGTTATTGGAGCCAGTGTGAAATGTACTTTTAGGGAAGAACCAGTTTTACCAGTGGGCCCTGTAGGGGTAGCATTATATTTGGCAAACATTTAGGGATGTCAGGGAAAATAAATAAAAAAGTCAGTTTAGCTTCAATCAGGCAATACCTCCTACAACAAGGTTAATCCAACAATCTTCCACCTAGATTGACAACCAGTGTCATTCATACTACTTCTTCCATTCCCAGATTATCATGGACACCAACTAACAACATGCTGGTCTGGCCTCAGCTTACTAAATAGTGTTCACTGTTCACATATCATTACATGAATGCTGTTCCCATGCAGCAATAAAGACTGCCCACCATCACCAGAAGAAGAAAAGGGGCCTGTTAGGTCACCAGGTAAGGACAGAAGACCATTGAAAAAATATAAACGTATAATACTTTTACAGGGGTGAGAGGGTATAGTGGTCATTAGAAGCCAGATTACTGCATTATGAGTTCTGTTGATGGACACGTTTTTTTAACCCATTTTACCACCAAATCTAACCAGACTCAACTTATGTAAAGCTAAATTCCCCCAGTTGGCACATTTACCATCCATGTCCCTGTTAAAAACTGATGACTTATTTCTAGAGGATTTAACAAATATTTTAAAGCCTCTAAAGCTGTAAATAAGCATTTACAGCAGCGGGTATAGGAAAAATAAAAGCAACATGTACTTTATCTCAAGTTCTATAACAAAATGTTAGAAATTGAAGATTCCATAAAAAATATTATGTTCTTCACATTAGCCTATAAATCCAAAAGAATCTGGTTTTATATTTGCCATTGGGCCCCTAACTAGTTCACGTTAATAGTTACAGAGCCAGAACCTTGTCCTCTGGTCAACAAATTTCTTGGCCAGTCAATATCTTATAGTTATTATGATGGTGATATAAGAGTTCATGAATATTTGGGTTATTACTATTTGGTAGCATCATCTCCTCAATCAGTGGTTGCCAGGATTATTTTATTGAACTACTAAGGGTGTCTCAGTTCCCTTTTCCAGTCCAGTGAAGTAGCTGGACAGGCATCACAATATACAGTATTTCACATCCAGCAAATTCCACCAACCTACTGCTGCTCTTAAAGGTGCATCAGTTAACTTATCCCACATTTCAAGACTTTTCATTCAGTGAGGCCCAATAAATGTACACATTTCATAGTGCTTTGGTAAATTTGATGATTAGTATGGCATTTAACATCTGTCATTGTCAAGGTGTTCACAGCCAGTCAGTCATGACTGCATTAATGGTCTTCAAGATTTAACTGAATACCATAGAATTTGACTTTTATATGAACACATTTTTGACAACAAACTTCAAAATTAGCAAGCTTTCAAAAAAACCCTACCGTGTGTATGCTCCATCGGACAAACTTTTTCGTTTTTTTATCAGACAAAAGTTCTCTTTGCAAACAGACAAACTTTTCAGCAACAAAAGTCCTACAGTGCAAAGTCCTATCATGTGTACATAAATCCAACAAACTTTTGTCCGAAGTACAAATACGCATGCCCAGAACCGATGTTAAATCAACCAACAATAGCACAAGTTGACCAAAGTGTGGCGGTAAAGAGCAGAAAAGAGCAGAAAAACCATGTGATGTTGGAAAAGTTTGGGGAAAGTTGGCATAAAAGTCCTGCCTTGTATATGCTCCGGGTGTGCCCAGCCAACTCCTTTTGGACAAAAATCCACGGAAAAGTATGTTTGAAGTACGACCATGTGTACAAGGCTTGAGACTGATAATCATAAATGATTGAAAGCAGCTAGCTTAATTTTCATTTATTTGAAGAATAAACAGAAACTTTAATATTTGTGAATGCCTAATAGCTTTGGAAATAGGACAGCCCCCGAGGAGGTATATTGGGCAAAAATGGCTGTGGCAATGCTAACATTTTTTCTTTTGTGGATTCTATATGAAAATTGTTGGACAGAAGGTTGGATAGAATTCCCCATCGCTTCTTGACAGACAGCTCGCTAATTGACGCACCTGTGAGCTTATTAGGATTTATGAAAAGATTAGGATTTATGAAGAGATTATGTGTTATGAATTTGACCTGCATTGCATTACTCCCTTGCTGTGAAGAAAATTTGGACATTACAAGAACCTTAAAAATGAACATTATAGAGCAGTATCTGTACTACTATCATGTAACTGCTATGTGAATATTCATCTCAGCTAGTGATGGTCAACACTTGTGGGCTTTGGGACCTTAAATGTAGGTTATGAAGGGCCACACATATATTTCCAATTTAACATATAGAGAAAAGTAAATACCGTTACACTGTTTTAGAATTTAAAGTGGGACTAAACTTTTAGCTAAGAAGCTGCCATCTTAAGGCGGCCATACACTGTTCGAAAATCGTATCAAAGAATTTTCATACGAATATCGCACCGTTAGTGGGCTGCAGCAACAGCCGATTTTTGTGCGGCAAACAAATTTGAGGAATCCGACATGTTGGAAATTTTTTGAAAAACCAACGATTTTCTGATCAATGATGGGAGAATCGTGCGAGAAATGTAATAGAAAAAAAATGCGCATTTGCAAGAAAAAAATATTAATGGAGAGAAAAGGATATTCCCGGAGAGAAACGAATATGGTGGCATCATCGGATCACAAAAAAAAACGAACTTTCTGATTTTGAAAATAAAATTTGTTCGAAATTCGACCGTGTATAGCCTGGTTTAGCCTTTGTTTGTAACTGCCACGATGCTACACATGTGATCAGTTATGAGTCCAGCCATTAGATGGTTTGACAGTTTGGTTGAGAGCAAATGTGGAAATTAGCAATGCCAGCATGCCTGGAATGAAACTTTTTTAAACGGTTACATTTATGGGTTTAGTTTCACTGTAACTTGCATTTTGGATGGGAGGTTTTAACCACTTAAGACCTGGACCAAAATGCAGGTAAAGGACCTTGCCCCTTTTTGCGATTCGGCACTGCGTCGCTTTAACTGACAATTGCGCGGTCGTGCGACGTGGCTCCCAAACAAAATTGGCGTCCTTTTTTCCCCACAAATAGAGCTTTCTTTTGGTGGTATTTGATCACCTCTGCGGTTTTTATTTTTTGCGCTATAAACAAAAATAGAGCGACAATTAAAAAAAAAATGCAATATTTTTTACTTTTTGCAATAATAAATATCCCCCAAAAATATATAAAAAAACATTTTTTTTCCTCAGTTTAGGCCGATACGTATTCTTCTACCTATTTTTGGTAAAAAAAAATCGCAATAAGCGTTTATCGGTTGGTTTTCGCAAAATTTATAGCGTTTAGAAAATAAGGAATAGTTTTATTGCATTTTTATTAATTTTTTTTTTTTACTACTAATAGCGGCGATCAGCGATTTTTTTCATGACTGCGACAATATGGCGGACACTTCGGACAATTTTGACACATTTTTGGGACAATTGTAATTTTCACAGCAAAAAATGCATTTAAATTTGCATTGTTTACTGTGGAAATGACAGTTGCAGTTTGGGAGTTAACCACAGGTGGCGCTGTAGGGGATGTGTGCCTATGTGTTGTGTTTACAACTGTAGGGGGGTGTGGCCGTAGGTGTGACGTCATCGATCGCGTCCCCCTATTACAGGGATGACGCGATCGATGCTATGGCCACAGAGAAGCACGGGGAAGCCGTGTGTACACACGGCTCTCCCCGTTCTTCCACTCCAGGGACGGATCGCCGCACTGCAGCGGCGATCGGGTCCGTGAATCCCGCGGTCCCGGTCCTGGAGCTTTGGACCGGGTCGCGGACGCGCGCCCGCGACCCACGGTTGGGTACTAAAATCAACGTATATATACGTTGATGTGCCCAGCCGTGCCATTCTGCTGACGTAAATGTGCAGTAAGCGGTCCTTAAGTGGTTAAAGACCGAAAATGCTGGTATAATAAAATTGAATCAAACAGCTGCAGCCCTGTCTAGTATGTCAGTTGATATACCCAGTAATATACATGGCACAATAATGTTTCTTCTCCTTCCTTATAACATTCTTTGACTAAAGGAACAAAATAAATGATTCAGTACATACTTATTTTTGACAAAATACCCTTTTTCCATGCTCAAGGGAGAGCATAGGACCTCTGTTCTAGCTGGCATAGGCTTTATTTATTTTGATATCATTAATCATTACCTTCAGTAAAAGTAAAACACACAGAAAAATAAAAAAAATGTTTAATTTAAGTTTTGCGTATAGAATTGTATTTATGGATTGAAGTGCCCTAGGATACAGCAAAGCCATATACTAAATTTAGCCAGCCCAGGGCAGGAGTCCTACGTATAAAAGAAAGAAGGGTAGTCCTTATCTTCCGATTCCATTACAGCATATTTCTTTTACTAGTATTGCAGATGCATTTTAGGCTGCGTACACACGATCAAATCTATCTGCTGGAAACGGTCTGCCCGACCGTCCCAGCAGACAGATTCGATCGTGTGTACGGGCGAGCTGTCGGCTGGGAACCCGTCGGCCCGATATGTCTGCTGGTTAGTACGCTAACCAGCAGACATATCTTCTCGGACATGCGTCGAATGGATTTGACGCATGCGCGGAAGTAATTCACTTCCTGGTGCGGTGACGTGGCAGCGTCAACGTCACCGCCACGTCACCGACACGTTAGCTCGCCATCTGCCGGCGGGGATTTTGGTTTGATCGTGTGTGCATTTGAACAAATCTGTCTGCTCGTGTGTACAAGGCCTTAAAGTTGGACACCTAATGAACAGCTAAACACAAAGTTGAAATTCCTATATGGGAATGATTTTACTTATTAAAGTTTTTTGTAATTTGTCATTTATAGTTATTCTTGTGATATAAGTACCCCAGATAAACAGCGCAGCCAGGTTTTTAATTTTCCTGCAGACTCCAGAATTTAAAGCGGAAGTAAACCCATCGATTTAACAGTTTCAAAAAGCAGTTACATTTCCGGCATGCCAAAACTGTCAAACCATCCAATGGCTGGGGTCATAACTGATCACATGTGCAGCATCATGGCAGTTGAAGAATAAACAAGGTGGCAGCTTCCTTGCCTGAAAATGATAGGTGGGTTTACTTACACTTTAAGCAATACTACCTATAACAGAATTTGCCCCAGCCCATGACTGGAAGAAAAAGAAGCATCAGCACTAGGGATGAGCCGAACACCCCCGCGTTCGGTTCGCTCCAGAACCTTCGAACGGACCGAACATTCACGCGAACATTTAGAACCCGATTGACGTCAATGGGACTCGAACGTTCAAATTCAAAAGTGCTAATTTTAAAGCCCCATATGCAAGTTATTGTCGGAAAACGTCTTTGAGAACCCAGGTCTTGCCCCAGGGAACATGTATCAATGGAAACAAGTTTTAAAAACGATAATTTTTTCTGGAGCAGTGATTTTAATGATGCAGCATCTTTAAAATCACTGCTCCAGAAAAAACGACCATTTAAAACAAAAACAAAAAGTTCCATTAATACATGTTCCCTGGGGCAAGACCCAGGTTCTCAAAGACGTTTTTTACAAGCATACTATAGACACCCAGCAGGGACAATATTTAAAGGAATTTTTCATTTGTTTATTTAAGCATCATGAAAAAACAATACTTTAAATATTGTACCTGCTAGGTGTCTATAGTATGCCTGTGTAGCTTTATGGTGCACACTGCAGAGGACACAGGCAATACACCACGTGAGAATACTGCAGCTAGCCCAATCTACTACCTGCCATTAAATTAGGAAGAACTGATCTAGCTAAACTATACAGTGTATAAATATATGTACAACACCTGGGATGCATATATATCCTCTACACACTGTATATTTAACTGACTAGCCTGCCTGCTCTATCTAGCTAGAAAAAAAAGACACTCTCTCTCTCTGTGACTGATATCTAACCAGCGCCACAACACACTACACGAGGCCGCCCTGCAGGCGGCCTTTTATAGTGTGGGGCGTGTACTAAAGCCCTGAGCCATAATTGGCCAAAGCCACCCTGGCTTTGGCCAATTACGGCTCTCTGTACTGACGGCGCTGTGATTGGCGAAGCATGTGGGTCATAGTGCATGCTTGGCCAATCATCAGCGCGCAATGCCGCAGTGAATTATGGGCTGTGGCACATCACGTGAATTTGGCGTGAACGTCCCGTTTTGTTCGTATTTCGACAAACGATCGAACATACGATGTTCGAGTCGAACATACGTTCGACTCGAACACCAAGCTCATCCCTAAACAGCACACTGATGACATCATTCCTGTATTCTCTCCTGTAAACGTGTTTTCTGTGTTAGACACAGAGATCACGTTAAAGTGGGTTAAAGTGCTGCTGACTCGCGATCGGAAATTCCGACAAGAAAAGTCTGATGCCAGCTTTTGGTCTGAAATTCCGACCGTGTGTAGGCTCAAACAGAATTTTGCTGTCGGAATTTCCGCCAAGAAAAATTTGAGAGCTGGTTCTCAAATTTTCCGACAGGAAAAGTTCTTGTCACAAATTCTGATCGTCTGTATGCAATTTCGACAGAGAATAAAACTTCGCATGCTCGGAGTCAAGTCGATGCATGCTCGGAAGCTTTGAACTTAATTTTTCTCGACTCGTCGTAGTGTTGTACATCACTGCGTTCACCGCAAGTTTGAGGAAAAATTCCGTCAGAAAAAAACGGTTTTCTTGCCGGAATTTCTGATCGTGTGTACGTGGCATAAGTCTCTGCCCTTGCATGAGACTAACATCAAGACACATTCTACCAATAGAATAAATGGGGTTTTTTCTAGAGATCCATTTTAATGGGTTTTTGTGATCTTCCCTCTTACCCCCGCCGGTAAATTGTAGCTCTGAACTCTGGACTGCCATTTATATCCAGTTTGCTGCCATATTAGACAAGTGGAGGAGCAGAGACAGATCACCCTAATTGTGTGGGTTTGAAATACATACAGTATGTAGAAGAGTCTACATGTTTGATACAGAATTTCTCCTGCCTTCCGCTGGATGTGCAGCCATATAGAGCTCACATCTTTTCTGAAGGCAGCAAATATCGTACATGATTATTATAAACCTATCAAAACATATTATGTAGACAGCTGTAGCTTGCCACTTCATTAAACACTGGTCTATCTCTGTAGCTTATACATATTGACTGGCTCCAGTTGTCAATACATAAACATGGCAACTTAAGCTGCAGTTACCATGATAACTGCATAAACCCTGCTACAAATGAAATTGTAGGGGAGTCTGTAAACTAGCACCTATAAAGTATGCATTTGACGAAATATATAAACAGACCCTACATTAATTTCCAAATACCCACATTGTATGCCTAGGTTAATATGGCTTCACACCAGGAAAGAAATATGGTTGACTGTAAAACTTGAAACTATTTAACACCGGGATCAATGGGCAGCTAAAGAATATAAAATAAACACTGCTTTATATGCACCAAAGATTTCACACTGGTTTGTATTCAACACACAACAGTCTGTAAGTTTTCTACAAAGAGGGAAAAGTCTTTGAAAGATACAGCTCAATTGACTTATGTGAAGTTTGGGTTTCTCCATCAAACTAATGAGATAGTATAGTCAGAAGGGTTATAGTAAAGTGAATTTAAAGGAACCAAAAGGCCCCCCAATAAATCAGTGCACAGCACAGTAAAGTCTTCTTGAAACATAAGATTTCTGTATGTTCTGGTTCCATCACAAACCCCTAAAAATAAGGGGTATATTCTTTATTTATTTTAAAAAAAGGAATAGTCATGCAAACCCTTTTTGTCCTTGAGTCACCACGGGTTTAAAGCATAGATACAACTGTTATTATTCATGCAGCCAATGTCATTGAGAACTATCTTTAGTGTAAAGAAGAACAAGGAGTCCTGAAAGTGATGGCTTGGCCCCCATAGAGCCCTGATCCCAACATCATTGAGTCTGTCTGGGATTACTTGAAGAGACAAAAGGATTTAAAGGGTTTGTAAAGGTAATTTTGTTTCCCTAAATAGCTTCCCTTTACCTTAGAGCAGTCCTCCTTCACTTACCTCATCCTTCGATTTTGCTTTTAAATGTCATTATTTCTTCTGAGAAACCCTCATCTCCTGTTCTTCTGTCTGTAACTCCACACAGTAATGCAAGGCTTTCTCCCTGGTGTGGAGTGTCATGCTCGCCCCCTCCCTTGGGGGGAGGGGGCAAGCAAGAGAGTCAGGACGCCCACTAACTCACAGCTCCTTTCTCTATCTGCAACATAGAGTCCTGACCAGCGGCAGCTGGTGCTTAACATTTTTTTTGGGGGGGGGGCGAAAACTAAAAAGAACAAAAAAATGCAGCCTCACTGTGCCCATCAAATGCAGCCGCTGTGCCACCAATTGTCACCACTGTGCCATGCCATCAAACGCAGCCACTGTGTTATCAATTGTCACCATAGTGCCATGCCATCAAATGCAGTCACTGTGCCGTGCCATGCCATCAAACGCAGCCACTGTGCCATCAATTCCCACCACGGTGCCATGTCATCAAACGCAGCCACTGTGCCATCAATTGTCACCACTGTTCCATGCCATAAAATGCAGCCACTGTGCCATGCCATCAAACGCAGCCACTGTGCCATGCCATCAAACGCAGTCACTGTGCCATGCTATAAAACACAGCCACTGTGCCATCAATTGTCATCACTGTGCCATGCCATCAAACACAGCCACTGTGCCATGCCATCAAACACAGCCACTGTGCCATTAAGTGTCACCACTGTGCCATGCCATCAAAGCAGCCACTGTGCCAATCAATTGTTGCCACTGTACCAATCGTCACCACTGTGCCCTTTAATGGTCGCCACTGTGCCAATTGATGCCACTGTGCCCTTTAATTGTCGCCACTGTGCCCATTGTCGCCACTGTGCCCATTGATGCCACTGTGCCCTTTAATTGTCGCCACTGTGCCCTTTAATTGTCGCCACTGTGCCCTTTAATTGTCGCCACTGTGCCCATTGTCGCCACTGTGCCCATTGTCGCCACTGTGCCCATTGTCGCCACTGTGCCCATTGTCGCCACTGTACCCATTGTCGCCACTGTGCCCATTGATGTCACTGTGCCCTTTAATTGTCGCCACTGTGCCAATTGTCGCCACTGTGCCCATTGTTGCCACTGTGCCCTGTAAAATGCCCCCCCCACCCGGCACTTACCTTTATGGGGGTCAGCCATCCTCCTTCCACGTCCCTCGATGTCTTCTCCCGCCCTCGATGACGCTTTAGCCAATCAGGTTACCGGTAACCGGTGAACCTAATTGGCTGAGATACCTGTCAGTCTTACCCAAGGAACGCACCCCCCTTACATCCCCTGGATAAGCATCCGGAAGGCTGAGGGCTGTACTCGGAAAGCCTATCAGAGCCGCTGGCTCCGATAGGCACTTCCGCACAGCCAACCAGCTGCCGTTATTCAGGTGGCCACCGCCGGCCATCTGAATAGACCAGCGGCTGGCAACAATAACATAGATTCATGCAATGCATGAATCTATGTTATTGTAATCAGTGTCGGTGCAAGAGCCAGAGGGGGCAGCGCTCCAGTGCCCTCTATAGACGCACCGCCACTGGTCCTGACTCTACTGCTCGCCCCTTCCCCCCTCAATGGAAGGGGCGAGTATGACACTCCACACCAGGGAGAAAGCCTTGCCTTACAGTGTGGAGTTACAGGCAGGAGAACAGTAAGGGCCAGATTCTCAGAGGCGCTACGACGGAGTATCTCAGATACCCCGTCGTATCGCCGTTTTTTTTGCCGGGTATCTATGCGAGTGATTCCTTGAATCACTTTGGCATAGATACGCCTGAAGATCCGACAAGTGTAATACAATTACACTTGTGGATCGTAGTTGTAATGACAACTCTGGCCACTAGGTGGCCTTTACGTTGTTTTCTCATTTGCCTATGCAAATGAGGCTACTACGCAGATTCCCGAAGGCTTTTACGCCGCCCCGTCGTTGCGTACGTCGTTTTCGTCCGCGTAAGGTTACCCCTGCTAATATGAGGGGTAACCTTACGCAGTACCGTCGGATGTTGTTGGATCCGTCGGATGCCATGTTAAGTATGGCGTCGGGTCAGCGTCGGCTTTTTCCGTCGCTTACGTCGTTTTACTAACTTGTTCGTGAATAGGGCATTGCGTAGTGACGATCACGTCGTTTTGACGTCAGTTTCAACGACGCTTTCCGACGTGAGCTGAAGCATGCGCACTGGGCTTTTTCCCCGGCCGGCGCATGCGCAGTTCGATCGACACGGGGGCACGCTTAATTTAAATACAAGCCGCCCCCTTTGAATTACGCGGCCTTACGCTGGGCCATTTACACTACGCCTCCGCAAACTACGGAGCAAGTGCATGGAGAATACGGCACTTGCTCTGTTAAGTTGCGGTGGCGTAGTGTAAATGGCTTACGCTTCGCCGCCGGAATTATGTGAGAATCTCGACCTAAGTGTGGATTTCTCAGAAGAAATAAGGACATTTAAAAGCAAAATGAAAGGATGCGGTAAGTAAAGGTGGACTGTAAAGGAAGCTATTTAGGATTTTAATTCTCCAAAATGTTTGGAAAAACCGACCTGCTAAGTTCCTTCAAAAACTGTGTGCAAGTGTACCTTCAAGAATTGATGTTTTAAATTATTTGTTCCCAAAATAGGGTCATTGGTGGGTTTGCGATGTCCTGTGTTCTGGTTGCACTGGGAGCCTATTCAAAAAGAATGGGTTACCATAATGCACCTTACATTAACCACTTAACCCCCGGACCATATTGCTGGTCAAAGACCAGAGCACTTTTTGTGATTCGGCACTGCGTCGCTTTAACTGACAATTGCGCGGTCGTGCGATGTGGCTCCCAAACAAAATTGGCGTCCTTTTTTTCCCCACAAATAGAGCTTTCTTTTGGTGGTATTTGATCATCTCTGCGGTTTTGATTTTTTGCGCTATAAACAAAAATAGAGCGACTATTTTGAAAAAAATTCAATATTTTTTACATTTTGCTATAATAAATATCCCCAAAAAATAGATATAATTTTTTTTTCCTCAGTTTAGGCCGATACGTATTCTTCTACATATTTTTCGTTAAAAAAAATCGCAATTAGCGTTTATTGATTGGTTTGCGCAAAATGTATAGCTTTTACAAAAAAGGGGGTAGTTTTATGGCATTTTTATTAATATTTTTTTTTACTAGTAATGGCGATGATCATCGTTTTTTTTCAGTACCGAGACATTATGGCGGACACATCGGACAATTTTGACAAATTTTTGGGACCATTGTCATTTTTATAGCGATCAATGCTATAAAAATGCATTGGATTACTATAAAAATGCCATTGGCAGTGAAGGGGTTAACACTAGGGGGCAGGGAAGGAGTTAAGTGTGTTTCTGGGTGTGTTCTAACTGTATGGGGGGGTTAACTCACTAGGGGAAATCACTGATCTTCTGTTCATACATTATATGAACAGGAGATCAGCATTTTCCCCGCTGATAGGACCGAGAGCTTTGTGTTTACACACAAAGCTCCTGGTCCCCGCTCTGTAACGAACGAGCACGCGTGCCCGGCGGCGATCGTGCCCGCCGGGCACGCGCGCGGGACTCGGGGGACGAGCGGAGGCGTGCGCTGGCCGCCGCCGGCGCGCACGCGCCCCCTAGTGGCCGCTAAAGGGAGGACGTAGAGCTACGTGCTCTCGCCCAGCAGTGCCACCGTCCCGCCATATAATGACGGTGGGCGGTCGGCATGTGGTTAAAGTGTAATTATTTATTATTACAGGTCCTTATATAGCACTGTTAATTTACGAAGTGCTTTACATGTACATATTATACATTAACATCAGTCCCTGCTCTCAAGGAACTTATGGTCCCTTATTCATATTCATACATACACATACTACGGCCAATTTAGTCTGTAGCTAAATAACCTACCAGCATATCTTTAGAGTCTAGGAGAAAACCCACACAGGCACAGAAAGAACATGAAAACTCCAGGAAAGTAGTACCGTGGTTGGGATTCGAACCAACGATCCAAGTGCTGCCAGGCAAAAGTGCTAACCACTTATCCACTTCATAGATGTGGTCCTAGCCTTAACCTGATGAAAATACACGGTACAAGCAAACCAAATAACAATTTAAATATTCTGCTTAAGGATACGATCCTTATTGTGTTTGATATTATTTTTGTCAGCTGGAAAAAGCCATCTCTGCAAGTTCCTCATGTCTTGGTTTCAGTGTCACTAATGCCCCATACACGCGATCAGAAATTCTGCCAGGAAAAGTCAGATGTGAACTTTTGAACGGAAATTCTGACCGTGTGTATGCTCCATTTTGCTGTCGAAATTTTCACCAGTGAAAGATTGACAGCTGGTTCTCAAATTTTCCGCCAGAAAAAAATCCTATTGGAAAATCCGATTGCATGCTCGGAAACAATTTGACGCATGCTCGGAAGCATTGAACTTTCTTTTTCTTGGCTCGTCGTAGTTGTTGTACGTCACAGCGTTCTTGATGGACGAAAGTTCAGAGAACTTTTGTGTGACCGTGTGTATGCAAGCCAAGCTTGAGCGGAATTCCGTCAAGGTTTTTCCGACGGAAAATCAGATCGTGTGTACGGGGCAGAAGGGTATAACTTCTGCAACTTGGGGTCTATGACCTGTTCCTAAATCTAAACTCCACCCACTTATGGTGTTCAATTTTACAAGAGTAACTCATTGGCTAATAATGGCACTCTCCATAGTCATTGGCATTTCAGTAAAACGTAAAGCCAGGAATAGAGAATGACATACAAAAGAGACTTTTCTGACAAACTAAATAACAACTTCAGACAAGCCTTTTACCTTCACAAGTTTAGAATGGCTGACAGATTTTTTTAAGGTAACCATTTTCTATCGTGCTGTACTCCCCGCTATTTTAATATCCGGCATTTGTGTCAGCATTTGTAGAAGCTCCCTGCTGCGCTTACCTTCTTTTAAAAGCTATTTCTGTGTTTAATGAATGCAGCTTGCAATAAAATGCATGTAAATGCAGGTAAACACTAGTAAACATAATGCCCATAAACACTGGAAAACAACCCACAAAGCACATTTGAATTTATCAACACCTAAAAAAACAGAACCAGGATATAAAAATACAAATATGTAGCTAGGAGAGTATTTAATCGGTTCGCCTCAACACCTTGTGGTATATGGAGGCACTAAGTGTGTCACCTTTGGATGAGCTTGTTTGGCAAATGTAAACATAATTGTTTACCTGTGTTTAAACTGATTTTATGCATTGTAAATTATTTTGTGTAAGGTTTTTATATTGGTGTAAATAAATGTTTGTCTGTTGAACCTGCCAGTTTTTCCTCCCTTCCCTTAATATGGTGAGTTCAGGGTTCAGTCCAAACGTAGGTCCGGATTGAATACTGGCTGTTTGGACATTCATCTGAGAGCCAGACATAGAAGCAAATTTTCTTTAGATTTTTTTCTTTAGATTTAACAAACAAATATAATATGAGGTTAAACCTAAACACTTTCAATTTGTATGCAATCAGTCAGGCCCTTGCACTAAATAGTTGAAGGCAGGGCTTTTTTTCTCAGGAAATAGGTGCAGGTACTGCCAAATCACCCCTTGTCTCCGCCTCCTATCCACCTTCGAGCACTGTCCCTTGGTTCCACCCACTACCCACCTCCCAGTATCACCCCTTTTAAGGAATACAGAACCAAGTAATTTGTTTGGAATTTGACCCTGATAACAAGAAGAGCAATACAATAGATTCCCTGCAGCCAACAACAATAGGATCCACCCTAGTAACAATAGACCCCCCACATTAATTGACCCCCCCCAGCAACCGTAGATTCTCCACTGGCAACAATATACCTTCCCAGCAGCACTAGACCCCCTACAACAATAGATCCCCCAATAACCATGGTACCTCCAGCAGCCAACATCAGTAGGGATGAGCCTAACACCCCCGCGTTCGGTTCGCACTAGAACCTTCGAACGGACCGACCGTTCGCGCGAACATTTAGAACCCCATTGATGCCAATGGGACTCGAGCGTTCGAATTCAAAAGTGCTCATTTTAATGCAAGTTATTGTCGGAAAACGTCTTTGAGAACCCGGGTCTCGCCCCAGGGAACTGTCGTTTTTTCTGGAGCAGCGATTTTAATGATACTTAAAGTGAAAAAAAATGAAAAATTCCTTTAAATATCATACCTGCTGGGTTTCTATAGTAGTGGCACATGTTTAGAACGGTCCCTGCACAAAATGAGATTACTATAAGAAAAAGGTAATTTAGAACTGCTTGAGGCTTAAATGTAATGTCTGGTCCCTGCAATAGGGATGAAAATCACTGATAAAAATAGCATGGGTTTCCCAACCCCCCTCCCCCAGGTCATTACAAGCCCTTTTGGCTCTATATACTCTGAACAGCAGTATACAGGTGGTGCAAACAAGACAGAAACTGTAGGTTTGTTGTTAAAGCGGAGCTCCACCCTAAAGTGGAACTCACGCTGATCGGCACCCTCCTCCCCATCGGTGTCACATTTGACACCTTTCAGGGGGATGCAGTGCAGATACCTGTCTATTTGCACCCACTTCCGGCCCAGCATTCTCGGGCAGAATGTGGGCATGTCGTCACCTCCCGTCGCCCCCCCCCCCCCCCGTTGTGTGCTGGGAAGACTTGGCTCCCAGCACATAGCGGAAGCCAATCGGCCATCGCAGAGCGACTCGCACATGCGCCGTAGGGAACCGGGCAGTGAACGGCGCTGGAATCCAGGACAGGTAAGTGTCCTGATATTAAAAGTCAGCAGCTGCAGTATTTGTAGCTGCTGGCTTTTAATATTTTTTTTGAGCGGACATCCACTTTAAGTAGAATCTGTTTGTAATTTTCAACGGGTACTTCTTTAAAGTGTAGCTTTAGCCATAGAATCTTTTTTTAAGCTTTTCTGAAAACATAGAGAAGGGTTATCATCATCCCTGTAACATTTGTTTTGCTGTCTGTGTTCAGAAGATTGCGCTTCACTTTCTGTCCCAAAGAGAAATGATTTTTTGAAAAAATGTATTTTATTTTTTTGTGAAACAAGGATTGTGATAAAGCATCAGTGGACAGGAGACACCTTTTACAGAAGAGAATTTCCCTTCCTAGGGGTAGATTTCCTCTCACTTCCTGTTGTCTCCTTCCGTTTGCAAGTAGGAGTCGTTTGTAAGTTGGATGTTTTAAAGTAGGGGCCTGTCGTATATACGCTGCAGAAATATGGGCCCTAGGTGTTGGTGTTGCGACAACACTGCAACCCCTCACAGTTAGTCTCGGTGGCCGCTGGAACGTCCTGCTGTGAAATATTAGATCAAGAATTATAATTACATGCCCCTGTTAAACAGGGTCACAAAAATTGGGCCTTAGGCACTGGTGCTGGTGCCACAACACTGCAACCCCCTCACAGATACTCTAGTTGTAGCGTAGGGGCAGAACAATTGGGCATTAGCCACCGGTGGCGGTGCCCAGAACCGACAATGTTCTCACAATCAGCAAGATCATTGAGAAGGAGAAGGATATTCAGTCAGCATAACAGGATAGTCACTCAGCATCAGAATAGGCAGTCTCCAAGGGATCTGACATTTCAAAAAAATTATTCAGTTACATCAGCATCAGGTGCTTGGTAGCTGGTGGTGATCCAAGCCTGATTCATTTTTATGAAGGTCAATCGATCGACGGAGTCGGTGGAGAGGCGCACCCTGTAATCGGTCACAAAGCCTCCAGTAGCACTGAATGTGTGTTCTGAAACAACGCTGGATGCAGGACAAGCCAGTAGCTCAATTGCGTACTGGGCAAGCTCTGGCCAGTGATTCATCCTCAAGACCCAGTAAGCCAGAGGATTTTTGGTGGGAAAGGTGTCCAAGTCTGCTCTTGCCCCTAGGTATTCCCGCACCATGTAAAACAGACACTGGCGATGGTTGCTGGAACCGGTCATACCTTGGGGATGCGGACTAAAAAAATGTCTGAACGCATTAGTCAGACTGCCACCAAAGCCTCAGCAACACGTTGTCCAGGACCAGGATTTGGTAACCCCCCAGTCTCTGGGAACGCGTTGCACAGACCTCTCTGAAAGGCCTCCCGAAGATGTTTCATCTTCTGCTCCCTCTGCGATGGCAAGATAAGGTCCACAACCTTACCCTTGTAACGTGGATCAAGGAGAGTTGCCAGCCAGTAATGATCCCTCTCCTTGATAGCATGAATACGAGGATCCTTACGCAGGCTTTGCAGGATCAGGGAGTCCATGCAGAGTAGGTTTGCTGAGGCATTCAGGGCAGAGTCCTCTGGGTCACTGAGGACGACAGGATCCGCAGCCACCTCATCCCAGCCACGTAAAAGTCCATGGGTTCCTTGGGACTGTAATTGATCCCTTGAAGACTGCTGCTGATGCTGAGTCAAAAGCTCAACTTCCATGCTGCTGATACAATCCTCCTCCTCCTCCTCGTCTTCTTCCTGTGTGCTAGGCGGGCAAGCAGGACCACTGTCTGGATAAAGGGGGCCGTGAGAGGTAAGGAATTCCTTCTCTTCCTCCCTCTGTTCTGCCTCAAGGGCCCTGTCCATTATTCCACATAGCGTGTGCTCCAACATGTGAATAAGAGGGACAGTCTAACTGATGCATGCACTGTCACTGCTCACCATCCGCGTGGCCTCCTCAAATGGTGACAGGACAGTGCATGCATCCCTGATCAAGGCCCACTGGCGTGGGGAAAAAAAACCAAGCTCCCCTGACCCAGTTCTGCTGCCATATTGGCACAGGTACTCATTGATGGCCCTCTGCTGCGTGTGCACCCGCTGCAGCATGGCCAATGTAGAGTTCCATCTGGTGGGCATGTCACAGAGTAGGCGGTTCTTGGGCAGGTTGTATTCCCTTTGGAGGTCTGTCAGCCGAGCAGTGGCATTATATGACCTTCTGAAATGCACACAGACTTTCCTGGCCTGCTTCAGGACATCCTGTAAGCCCGGCTACCTGCCCAAGAACCGCTGCACCACCAAATTCAGAACATGCGCAAAACAGGGCACATGGGTTAGTTGTCCCTGTCGCAGGGCAGAGAGGAGGTTGGTGCCATTGTCGCTAACCACCATTCCTGGCTTAAGCTGGCGTGGCGTCAACCACCTCGGAGCCTGTCCCTGAAGAGCTGACAGAACCTCTGCCCCAGTGTAGCTCCTGTCTCCCAAGAGCACCAGCTCTAGCACCGCATGGTATCTCTTTGCCTGCATTCCTGCGTAGCCCCTCATACGCCTACAGAGCACGGCTGGTTCCGAGGACACATCAGCACAGGAAGAGGCCACAGAGGAAGAAGAGGAGGAGGTGGAGGAGAGAGGTGTGTAGTAGTAGTGTAGTAGTAGTGTTTTGGAGGCGTGGTGGCGGAACAACCTCCAACACTACTGTACCTTGCCCTGCAGCCTTCCCAGCTGCCAGCAGAGTCACCCAATGCGCCGTGAAAGAGAGGTAACGTCCCTGTCCATGCCTGCTGGACCATGAGTCAGCGGTAATAAGCACCTTACCACTGACCGCCCAGTCCAGCGAGGCATGGACATTGCCTTCCACATGGCAGTAGAGAGCCGGAATCGCCTTCTGTGAGAAAAAGTGGCGTTTGGGAACTTGCCACTGAGGTACCGCACATTCCACAAACTCACGGAAGGGGCAGAATCTACCAACTGAAAAGGCAGCAGTTGAAGTGCTAGCAATTTCACTAAGCTAGCATTCAACCGCTGGGCATGTGGATGGCTTGGAGAGTACTTCTTTCGGCACTGCAGCAGCTGGGGCAGGGAAATTTGTCTGGTACAATCTGCCATTGGTTTAGCGATAGTAGATTGCCCGCATTTACTACTAGGTTGTGACACACCTAATTCTACACCTTTAGTCCTATCAGTGCAGGCTTCAGAGAGGACTGATGGTATAGTGGGGCAAGGGGAGGTCCGCTTTGTTCTTTGGTGTGGGTTTTTCAGGTATGCTTGCCAACGAACTGCATGGCAGGTCAACATATGTCTGGTCAAGCATGTGGTGCCCAAGCGGTTGATGTTTTGGCCACGTGAGATACGCTTGAGACATATGTTGCAAATAGCAACGGTGCGATTTGATGCACATGTCTCAAAAAAGGCCCACACTAAAGAACTTTTGCAGTAACGCTGAGACACAGCAGCGCCCTGCACAGGCGTAGCTCTGTGATGTAATGCAGTTGGTGTGCTACCCTAAGCTGTCCCCTGAAGGGTATCCTGCCTCTTTGGAGATTTGCCTGTGCCTCCTCCTCCTCCTCCTCTCTCCTATCAGGCACCCACGTAGAGTCAGTGACCTCATCATCCCCTCCCTCCTCATCACTGTCGAAAACCTGGCAGTATGCTGCAACTGAGGGAAGATGACTGCCAGATTGCTGTCCTTCTTGGGCACCCCTTTCTCTGGGCTCACATTACTGCCTTCCTTTATCTGTGTTCCATCATCGGAGCCTTCAAAACGCTGCGCATCTTCATGCAGCATGTACTCAACACTGTGTTCAAACAGTTCGTGGGACTCCTCAGGAGGACATGGTGGGACTAGGGAAGGAGTAAGTGATGCCATTGAGCAGAGGGAAGAGGACGCCTTGGCAGCTACTTTGCCAGACAAAGTACCCTGAGCATGGGTGAGAGAGGATGTCCTCGGCATGTTGCGGCTCAACACGGCCAGGTGCCGAAAACAAGGACAAGCATGTCACACAGCCACTTGCTGATGAGGATGCACCGTGTCAATGACCAGCACTGTTGCCTGTAGACGCAGAGCCTGCTTGCCCTTGTGACTCTCTGCCTCTCCTTGTTGCCCTTCCAGACATTATAATGGCCTGCAGAGGACAAAGGCAGTGCACACACCTCGTAGCTTTTGGTGCAAACTGCAGAGGACACGTGCAGTACACAACAAGTAGCACTATGCACCAAGTGGGTTTAGTTGTATAGGAATGAGCACACTTGCACTATGCACCAAGTGGGTTTAGTTGCAAAGTAATGAGCACACTTGCACTATGCACCAAGTGGGTTCAGTTGCAAAGTAATGAGCACACTTGCACCCACTATGCACCACCAATTGGGTTTAGTTGTAAAGTAATGAGCACACTTGCACTATACACGAAGTGGGTTTAGTTGTAAAGTAATGAGCACACTTGCACTATGCACCAAGTGGGTTTAGTTGCAAAGTAATGTGCAAACTTGCAGTATACAGCAAGTTGGTTTAGGTGCACTGAGCACACGGGCAATACAACACGTGAGAAAACTGCAGCTAGCACAATCAACTGCCTGACGAATTAGGAAGAACTAATCTAACTAAACCCTGGCTTTGGCCAATTATGGCTCTCCGTTTTTTGTACGCTGTGATAGGCCAAGCATGTGGGTCATAGTGCATGCGTGGCCAATTATCAGCGCGCAATGCCGCAGTGAATCATGGGTTGTGGCGCGTCACTCAAATTTGGCGCGAACGACACGTTTTGTTCGATTTTCGATTAATGGTTGAACAGCCGATGTTCGAGTCGAACATGGGCTCGACTCGAACACAAAGCTTATCCCTACCCTCCAGCACACTCTAGTACCCCTTTCCATTGCATACATTCTGTGCTGGAGGTTCCGGAACAGCGTTCCCCCGCGTTCCCACTAAAAAAAAGTCCTGGTTGAAGGTAAATCTAAAGGAAATCGAACAACAAAAGTTGTATAGTGTGTATCCAGCTTTAATGCCGCGTACACACGGTCGTTTTTTGCGATGAAAAAAAACGTTGTTTTTTAAAACGTCATTTAAATTGATCGTGTGTGGGCAAAACGTCGTTTTTTGTCTTAAAAAAAAAGACCAAAAAAAAATTCCAACATGCTTGAATTTTTTGTGTCGTTTTTGAAAACGTCGTTTTTTGTTTCACAAAAAGTCACCGTGTGTAGCAAAAACGTCGTTCAAAACGACGTTTTTCAACCCGCGCATGCCCAGAAGCTAGTTATGAAGCGAGCTTCAATGGAAAAGAGTGGTGAACGTAACCTCGCTTTTTGTTAAAAAAACGATGGTGTGTATGCAACATCGTCTTTGAAAGTGACGTTTCAAAAACTTCGTTTTTTACTTCACAAAAAACGTCGTTTTTTTTCATCGCAAAAAACGACCGTGTGTGTACGCGGCATAAGGGTGTTCGGCGTGGATGTTAATGGTTGCTAAGGAAGCAGGTGCTGTCATTCAGGAAGTGGTAGCATCAAGATTGGTCATGTACACTGGGGTCGTTTTTTTCATAGCGAATCAGCAGGCAGCAGGCATAATGTTTGATGATGTACTTATAAACAGGGACTTTTTGAGGGATTCCTATTTTATTAATAAAGGAATAAAGGATTTGTCAAAGGTTTTTTATTTTTTTATTTTTAGGTGACATCTTATTTTTTTGTGAATGAGTAGGGGCATCTGGGGGCATCTGATAAGCTCCCCACCCACAGACCCCCAGATAGCAAACAATTGTGCTGCAAGTTTTAACCACTTAATCACCATCTCATAGTCGAAGGCGGACGTCCATGGACGTCCTCCCAGAATCGCGCTCCGGCACACGGGAATGTCCGTGACCGCCAGGCCCAGAGGACCCGCGCATCACGGATAGCGGCCGTTTACCACGTGATCGCTCCGTCCAAGGATTCCTCTCTCCTCTCTCTGTACCGATCGGTACAGTGTGAGAGGGGAGGGGGAGAGAGCGGGTGTCAGCAGCAGTGCTGTGGCTGGATCTGTGACTATTGCAGTCACAGATCCAGCCATCCCTGCTCAGCCATTCCTGCAATACCCTGCACAATACTCTGCAATACCCCCACACAATACTCTGCAATACCCCCGCACAATACTCTGCAATACCCCTGTCAGTACTGTGTAATACCCCTGCCAGTACTCTGTAATACCCCTGCCAGTACTCTGCAATACCCCTCCGCACAATACTCTGCAATACCCCCGCAATACCCGGAAAATTCTCTGGGAAAAAAATGTTTTAACCACTTCCTGCCCGCCGGCCGTCATATGACGATCTTTGTGCAGGGATATCTGAATGATGCCTGCAGCTACAGGCATCATTCAGATATCATCTTTTTCAGCCGGCAATTCTCTACACCATAAGAATGATCATGGCGGCTGTTACGCCTCTTGATCATTCTTACGGGAGGCGAAACAGGATGTCCCCCCTCCCGTCGCCCTCCGGTGCTTCTTCCGACTCACTGCTACGATAGAAGCCAGGATCGCTTTCTTTTTTTTTCACACTTCCCAGCCTTGAGGTGAGATGTTGGGTCTTATTGACCCCATATCTCACTGTAAAGAGGACCTGTCATGCTATATTCCTATTACAAGTTTACATTCCTTGTAATAGAAATAAAAGTGATCAAAACATTTATTTTTGGGGAAAAACGTGTCAAACAAAAATAAATAAAGTAAAATTACCTCTTCTCCAACCAAAAAAATGTAACCAGTAAAAATACTTAAAGCGTCACCTATGGGGATTTTTAATTAGCGAAGTTTGGCGCCATTCCACAAGTTTGTGCAATTTTGAAGGGTGACATGTTGGGTATCTATTTACTCTGCGTAACATCATCTTTCATATTATGCAAAAACATTGGGCTAACTTTAATTTTTTTTTATTTCCAAAAAAAACATGTTAGAAAAATTGCTGTGCAAATACCATGCACGATAAAAAGTTGCAATGACCGCCATTGTATTCTCTAGGGTCTTTGCTAAAAAAGCATATATAATGTTTTGGGGTTCTATGTAATTTTCTAGCAAATAAATGATGATTTTTACATGTAGGAGAGGAATGTCAGAATTGGTCTGGGTGTTCCCTGCATGTTGGGCCTCTGTATGTGGCCACGCTGTGTAAAAGTCTCACACATGTGGTATCGCCATACTCGGGAAGGAATAGCAAAATGTGTTTTGGGGTGTAATTTGTGGTATGCATATGCTGGGTGTAAGAAATAACCTGCTAATATGAAAATTTTGTGAAAAAAAATCTTGATTTTGCAAAGAATTGTGGGAAAAAAATGACAACTTAAAAAAACTCACAATGCCTCTTTCTAAATACCTTGGAATATCTTCTTTACAAAAAGGGGTCGCTTGGGGGGTATTTGTACTTTTCTGGCATGTTAGGGTCTCAAGAAATGAGAGAGGCTATCAGTACATCAGGTATGATTAAATTGATACATGTTCAGTAATTGGTACCATAGCTTGTAGACTCTATAACTTTCACCAAGACTAAATAATATCCCCAAAAAAATTTTTGAAGAAAAATTACTTTTTTGCAAAATTTTATAATAGAAATGAAGAAAAATTATTTTTTTACAAAATTTTCATTCTTTTTTCATTTATAGCGAAAAAAAATGAATACCACAGAGGTGATCAAATACCACCAAAAGAAAGCTCTATTTGTGGGGGAAAAAAGTACAAAAATGTCATTTGGTTACAGTAAGGCCTCGTACACACGATCAAATCTGTCTGCTGGAAACGGTCTGCTAGACCGTTTCAGCAGACAGATTCGATCATGTGTACGGGCAAACAGACGGATTTGGCCACCCGACAGATTTCAAAGCATGCTTTGAAATCTGTCGGCTGGGAACCCGTCCGCCCGACATGTCTGCTGGTTAGTACGCTAACCAGCAGACATGTCTTCTCGCACACGCGCCGAATGGTTTTGACGCATGCGCGGAAGTATTTTACTTCCTGGTGCGGTGACGTGGCGGCGTCAACGTCACCGCCACGTCACCGTCACGTCAGCGCGCTGTCTGCTGGCGGGGATTTTGGTTTGCTCGTGTGTACACGCGAGCAAACCAAAATGCCAGCAGACAGATCTGTTCAAATCGGTCGGTCCGACCGATTTGAACAGACACATTCGATCGTGTGTACAAGGCCTTATTGTCATTCAAAATGTGAGAGCACCGAAAGCTGAAAATTGGTCTGGTCTGGTTTAAGTGCCCAGTGGTCAAGTGGTTAAAATTACTAATGCCGCGTACACACTAGTGTTGCTCACGAATATTCGCATTGCGAATATTCGTAACGAATATTGCATATTCGAGTATTCGCGAATAAATCGAATATCGCGGTGAATATTCGATATTGCGAATATTCGTATTTTTTAAAATTTATTTTTAAAACAGATCACATCCTAGTGATCTCCATCAACGTCTAAAAGCATTGCTGGTATGATTAGAGACCCTGGGCCGAGTAGCTGAGGCGATCCTTTTAATGATGCCGAATATTCGCAATGCGAATATTCGTATTACGAATATTCGCGAATACTTTCTCTGCCCTTCTGTGTTTTGTGTATAAAAAAAAAAAAAAATTAGCTTTAGTTTAGTCATATAAGTTTGTGTAAGTAGAGTTAGTGTTTAGTGCATATTAGTTTAGTAATCCAGGAAATGATCTCCGTTTTCGCGTGTTGACGAGAATTTCGCAATCAATTTCGCATTTCGTATTAGCGAAATTTCGCAAAAATGTTTTTTTGATAAAATATTACGAATATTTCACGAATATTCTTCTATATATTCGGGAAATATCGCGAAATCGAATATGGCGTATTCCGCTCAACACTAGTACACACGACCATTTTTAATGGTCTAGAAAAAACGATTTTTTTTCAACCCGATTCTAGTTAAGCATGCCTTGCCTACACACGATCGTGAAAAAAAAAATGCTCAAGCAAAGCGCAGTGACGTACAACATCTACGACGGCACTATAAAGGGGAAGTACCTTTCGGATGGCGCCACCCCTGGGGCTGCTTTGCTGATTTCGTGTTTGGTGAGAGACGATTCACGCTTTTCAGTCTTCGTGCTTTTCAGTCTGTTACAACGTGACGAATGTGCTATCTTCATTACTAATGCTAGCTTTACCAGAAAGAGCGCTCCCGTCTCATAACTTGTGTGTTTTTTTCACGTCGTTAATGTTAACACACGACCATTTTTTATGACGTGAAAAACGACACGAAAAAATAGAGCATGTTCTGCATTTTTAATAGCCATTTTTCACATCACGAAAACAAACGTCTTTAATGACATAAAAAAAAAGTAATTTTTCACATCATGAAAAACGGTCGTGTGTACGCGATATAAGCTATTGCTAGACTTGCCAGGCTTCATGCAATGTGGACTTGCTGCGATTGTGCAACAAACCTGTGAATCACAGGTTTGTTGCACAATTGCAGAAAGTCCACATTGCATGACTCCAGATCAACTTTCTCACCACTGCAACTTTGCTCTTGCTAGAGACTTGCTACACAAATTTGCTGCAAATTGGAGAAGTTTCAACTAGAAATTGTGCTTCAAGTGCAACTTGCCAGTGAAAATGTGCAGCAATTTAATAAGACTTACAATTCAACACTGCCACAAATCTGTTTCCTTGGTATCTGGGCATCTACAACCTCTTGCCAGGGTTGTGGAGAAGAGGCCCTTGTCCTCGTCAATCGTATCAATATGAGGACAAGATGCTCTGCCATTAGGGTCCCATTCATGTTTGGGATATGTGGCCTGGTATGGTTCAGTGGGGATTTGCATTGTCATCACCCCTGTTTTCTGACCAGCCAAGCTGCATGTTCAGATTAAGGCTCTTTTTTTGTTTGGAGATCCCCCCGAAATCCATATCCAGACTTGACTGCTTTTTTTTTTTGCATGAGGTACCCCCTAATAATCCATACCAGACTCAAAGGGTCTGTGATGTATTTTGGGGAGGACTCTACACAAACATTTGTACTGTTATGCCCTGTACACACGATCGGATATCTGCTGGAATCTAATCCGATGGATTTTTTCATTGGATATCCGATGAAGCTGACTTTCATTAGTCTTGCCTACACACCATCGGTTAAAAATCCGCCTGTGTCCAAACGCGGTGACGTAAAACACCACGGCGTGCTGAGAAAAGTTAAGTTCAATGCTTCCGAGCATGCGTCGACTTGATTCTGAGCTTGATTCTGAGCATGCGTGGATTTTTGACCATGTTTTTCTATCGTTTTTTTATCCATAGGAAAATTTTAAAACATGTTCTATATTTTTTCACCGATGGGAACCAAACCGATGGGGCCCACACGATCGGTTTGTCCGATGAAAACGGTCCATTTTCATCAGACAAACCGATCGTGTGTACAGGGCTTAAGAAGTGAAAAAGTGACTTTTACAAGAAAAAAAAAAGCATACCCTCCAAAGGTCCCACAAAATACATACCAGACCATTGGAGGGGTGCATAATGTTTTTTTTTTTTTTATAATTAGAAGAAGCTGGCAATGAAATGTTATTTGCTATCAATTTTAAAAACTTACTTTTCTATATAAATATCAGTGCTGCTGTAGAACTTTTTGTACATCACAGAGATGGGCCTCTTTACATGCAGGATTAGGACACTGCTAGGCATGGTATTTAAAGGAATTGGGTATTTTTAATGTTTCGCTTTAAGCATTTAAAAAATCACTCTTCTCAGTTAAATGGATTTTTTTTAATGTTTGTTGGCGTTGGTAGATGTTCCGCAGGACCAATATAAACACCACAGGTGAAGCATAAACCTGTCTACCACCCCCATCTATAGCTGGCCATAGCAGTAAGTAGCAATGGAAGGCTAAAGCAGATAACAAAAGTGACCTGGGGAATGCTCAGGGAAAAACCAAGCCTACTTACCAACCAGCTTGCAAAACAACCAATTAACCTGTCTAACAGTATGCTTTAAAAACAGGGGTTTTGTCCGTGCGCATTTGCAAACGCATGCGTGAGCCACAGAGCCGCGCCAAGACACCCCATAATTCTGTGGTCCTAACACTAAACAATGAGCATCCCCACAATGGAGGCACATGCATTTTAATAGATAGAAAGGGGCAGGTGAACTGAAGGGGAGCCACCCCTCCTTAAAGGTACAGGAGCACACCAAGCACCCAGCATGTAGCTCAATGGCTGCAAAGATGGGGGTGGTGGACAGGTTTATGCTTCACCTGTGGTGTTTATATTGGTCCAGCAATGCACCAACACCTTTGCAGCCATTGAGCTACATGCTGGGTGCTGGAATTATGGGGTGCTTTGGCGCGGCTCTGTGGCTCACGCATGCGTTTGCAATTGCGTGCGGACAAAACCCCTGTTTTTAACGCATACTGTTAGACAGGTTAATTGGTTGTTTTGCAAGCTGGTTGGTAAGTAGGCTTGGTTTTTCCCTGGGCATTCCCCAGGTCACTTTTGTTAGATGTTCCGCAGGGCAGTGTCCAACTCCCATACGCTATTTGTGACACTCCTTGTCTATTATCCCAGAAAATTGACTGTCGGGGTTGAGTTCACCTGCTAGTGGCACTGGGGTTCACTTTGCCAATGGCTGCAGTTCCAGTGTCCACCAGCAGGTGTCCCCCAGAAGCCAGCAGGTTCTGATCAGCCACACCTGGCTCCAACTGACAGGTGCATTTTTAAGGCTGCTCCTCCCTTCCCCTAGGGCGTCACTATCCTGTCCGATTGCCTCCTTGCTAACAGATTGTGCCCGATACCTTACTTATACCTTCCTGTGTCCTGATCCGTCCTGCACCCCTCTGCCTTGTTTCATGCTCTTGTACCCAGTTGTGTTTCCCTTCCTTGCATCCCTGTTACCTTTGTCCCTTTTGTTGTAAATATTGTATATGGATAGCAGTTATGTTCATGAGTTATTTTTGTTATTGTTTGCTGGAGTGGTTTATGTTTTCACTGGTTGCTGTGTATGTTTATTGGTGTGTGTTACTGTAAATAAATATCACTTTAATGATAAATACTTTGTTTGGTCTCAGTTCCCTTGTGTAGCTAAGTGTCTGGTGTCCTTAAACGCTGATCCCTGACATTGCCATTTTTTATTTGATATATTTGGCTCCCATTGCCTTCAATTGGGTTTGGTGTTGTTCGCCAAACCTTAGTCAAACTGAACCCAGTGCAGTTAAGCTCATCCCTACTGGTGACAACACTATCTCCCAATTCTGCTGAGCAGGGCCATCTTAATAGCATCATGGGCCCCTGGGCAAAGTAATGCTATGGGGCCCTTACAAGCTTGCCCCAATTTACGCACCTACTTTACAGTGTGTCACTTGCTACTGTCCCTTGCCACCAGATTCAGCGTGTCACTTGCCACCGTCACCTGCCTCCAGACAGGGCCGCCATCAGGAATGATGGGGCCCCTTACACAGCTTCAGGCATGGGCCCCCTGGAAAACCTGGGGGGGGGGGGGGGAGTGCTGCCGCCTGAAATTGAGAAGCGGGGGGTGGCCTTTACAAAAAAAGAAGAAATAAAGTAAAATATATATAAAAAAAGGGGGTAGCCATCCGCGGCCCTGGGGACCTCTGGGCCCTTTAGTAAAAAGAAAAAAAGAGAGAAAAAAAATGTATATATATATATATATATATTTTTAAAATGTTATATATATATTTTGTTTATCAATTTTTTTAAAAAAAAGAGGGGGTTGCCACCTGGGGCCCTGGGGGCCTCCGGGCCCTTGGGGACCTCCGGACCTCTAAAAAATATTAAAAGAAAAAAAAATTGGCCCTTTAATAAAAAATAAAAGAAAAATATATTAAAAAATATATATTTTTATAAAAAAAAAAAAAAGAGGGGGTTGCCATCTTGGGCCCTCCAGGCCTCTGGGGACCTCCGGATCCCATCCGGGCCCCTGGGGACCCCCGGGCCCCTTACAGGTGTAATGCCTGTACCCCCCTGATGGCGGCCCTGCCTCCAGATTCAGCATGTCAATTGGCACCTGTCCCCTGCCTCCAGATTTAGCGTGTCATATACCACCGTCACCTGCCACCAGAATCAGCGTGTCACTTCCCACCATCCCCTGTCAAAAAACAGCAGGGTTTTACCGTCAACGCCCGCCCAAGTGTGAAAGCAGCCTAAGCGTCAGGGAGTGAATGAGACAGAGAAAGGGGTCTGAGAGACAGAGGGGTTAGAGAGATAGAGAAGGGGGTCTAAGAGTCAGAGGACGGGGGTCTGAGAGACAGAGGATGGGGGTCTGAGAGACAGAGGGGAGGGGTCTGAGAGACAGAGTAAGCAGAAAGACAGAATGGGGGGGGGGTCTGAGAGACAGAGGAGGGGGTCTGAGAGACAGAGGATGGGGGTCTGAGAGACAGAGGGGAGGGGTCTGAGAGACAGAGTAAGCAGAAAGACAGAATGGGGGGGGGGTCTGAGAGACAGAGGAGGGGGGTCTGAGAGACAGAGGATGGGGGTCTGAGAGACAGAGGGGAGGGGTCTGAGAGACAGGGTAAGCAGAAAGACAGAATGGGGGGGGTCTGAGAGACAGAGGAGGGGGTCTAAGACAGAGGGGGGGTCTGAGAGACAAAGGAGGGGTCTGAGAGACAGAGGGGGGAGTGAGAGACAGAGGGGGGAGGGGGGGCTGAGAAACAGAGGGGGAGGGGGACTGAGAGACAGAGGAGGGGGGACTGAGAGACAGAGGGGGTCTAAGAGACAGAGGGGAGGGTCTGAGAGACAGAGGGGAGGGTTTGAGAGACAGAGGGGAGGGTCTGAGGGACAGAGGGGGTAGAGAGACAGAGGGGGTAGAGAGACAGAGGGGGGTCTGAGAGACAGATGGGAGGGGCAGAGAGATAGAGGGGGGTCTGAGAGACAGAGGACAGGGGTCTGAGAGACAGAGGATGGGGGTCTGAGAGACAGAGGACGGGGGTCTGAGAGACAGAGGACGGGGACGGAGAGACAGAGGGGGGATGGAGAGACAGAGGAGGGGGAGGGGGGACCAAGACAAAGGAGGGGGAGGGGGGACTGAGAGACAGAGGGGAGGGTCTGAGAGACAGAGGAGAAGGTCTGAGAGACAGAGGGGGGATCTGAGAGACAGAGGGGGGGGTCTGAGAGACAGAGTAGGGGTGGGCCAGAGAGACAGAGGGGAGGGTCTGAGACAGAGGGGGGGGGGCTGAAAAACAGAGGGGGGACTGAGAGACAGAGGGGGCAGAAAGACAGAGGGGAGGGCTGAGACAGACCACATAGCACTGTCCCTTCCTGCAGTCCCTCCTCTGCTCACCCCCCCTCTCAGTATGCTGGCATGTATGTACAGGATGCCGGTATCTGAAGGCCAGCAGTAGCAGTGCTAAGTCTCCCTCTAGATCCCCGGGTGCTCTCGCTGCTGCTCTGCTCCTTTGCAACCTTCGCTGTTCCTTTCTTCTGGGCTCCCAGCCATCCTGTCCTCCGGGCTACGGCACGGTTCCTGGAGCAGTGAGGAGGTGGAGGAATCCAAGTTCTGGGAGCGCGGGGGGAGGCCACGCCTGCTCCTGTTAGTCTCTTAGGTGGTCAGGGAGGGGGTGGACCTGTTTTGCCTTCTCAGGTTTTACATCTAACTCCCTTTACTGGCCACCTTCCCCGAATCACCACTGTTTGCTGCCATGCTCCTGCTGCCGCCAAACTCTGCATTATAAAACATCCGATGGCCAATACATGCCTGCATCATGATATCAGCGCAGAGAGCGCAGATTACAGGAAACACATTAGAGCAGAGAGCCGAAGCCGTGCGGGGGGCAGGGTCAGGCGCTGCTTGACATGTCTGGCTCTGATTGGGCCCCCTGCTCTGGGGTGCCCGCTCAGTAAGACGGCCCTGCTGCTGAGTGATTGACAGCTGATCTGACCACTTGGCAGCCAAGAGCAGGAAATGCCTGCTTCAGTGATGTCACTGAGAATCTCAAGCAGCTTCCACAAATGGGGTATGTATGAAAATAATTACTGTTAAATATAAACTAAAAAAAGATACATATTTGATTTGTTTTATTACAAAACCTACAGACTATTATTTTGTATGCCTGCATTATACCCTTCATTGTTGTGAAATGCTTGGTTTCATTGTTGTACAATAGTCTCACTGATGTTCCCAAAGTACTCTGATCTTGGTACCCCCTGAAGTGAAGAGGTGGTAAATTTGTCTTAAAGGGATTGTAAAGGTTTGTCTTTTATTTTCTAAATAGGTTCCTTTAAGCTAGTGCATTGTTGGTTCACTTACCTTTTCCTTCAATTTCCCTTCTAAATTTTGTTTTTCTTTGTTGTCTTTGTCTGAATTTCTCACTTCCTGATCCTCTTCAGTAAGGTGTTCAGTAAGCTGTTCTAAATGACACCGCTCAGATGATGGTGAAAGCTTACTGAGGAGAAACAGGAAGTGAAAAATTCAAACAAAGAAAAAAAAGAAGAAAAAACATTTAGAAGGGAAATCGAAGGAAAGGGTAAGTTACCAAAAATGCACTAGCTTAAAGGAACCTATTTAGAAAATAAAAGACAAACCTTTACAACCCCTTTACCATTTTTCATACCAGTACCAGAAGAACTTTGAAGATATCTACCTGAAAGAGGATATTTCTAGAAATATATTGTTCTCTGCTTTTGTTGTGCCCTGTCCTCTATCCACAGGCGTGTCAAGCCTCTCAGACCTGAATTCTTTGAAGTTTTTATGCTGATCCTAAATGTATCCCAGTATTAAAGGGAAAGGAAAGCCGCCCAACTTCTATCTGGGTGGCACATTCTTGAAAAAGATTTTTTTTTAGAGATGCTCAGGAGAGTCAATGCCCAGTGCATACAAGCAGGGCTGCCCAACAAAGCAGTCAGTAACACATAGAAAGTGGTCAGAATTTCAGTGACTTGACAGAAATAAGAAATCTGATTGGTTGCTATTGGGTACTGTAATTTCTACTTTTATTTTAATTGGGGCTTTCAGTTCAATTTAAAGAAAGAAAAAAATATATAATTAGCTAGAGGGGGCATGGAGTGGGTAGATTTTTTTTTTTTTTTTCATCGGACTATGATTATATTACTGGAATAACTCATCAGTGATATGCCACGTCATATATTGTATATCTGTATAAACAGTGTGTTAGGGCTTTTTCACACGGGGCAGATCAGTAATGATCCGCACTGTGAATCTCCGCTTGCTCAGCGGGGATCGCTCCGTTGATCCCCGCTGAGCTGGCGGATGACATGAGGGTCCCCGCACAGTGTGCAGGGACCGCCCTGTCTTTTCTCTGCTCTCCCCTATGGGGGGATCTGATGAAAACGGACTGTCTGTCTGTTCACCCAATCCAATCCGCAGACGGATGTAAAAGTAGGTTTTTCCTCCGTCACACTTTGGCGGATCGGAGCGGGTTGATTGTCAGCGGGCATGTCACCGCTGACATCTGTGGCTCCATAGAGGAGCATGGAGCGCCCGTTCAGGTCTGCCTAAAAAACTGGCAGGCAGACCTGATCGGTCCGCCCGTGTGAAATAGCCCTTACAACATTAAAATGTTCTGCTAATCAGTACGATCCAACAACCAGTGCAGCTGTCAAATTAGACCTTTTTTTTAGAGGTCTTTTGCCCAAAGCTAAGCTTTCCAAAGTGGGCATGACTTTTTGTATCATTGTCAGAAGCTAGATTAACCTGCAACTTCACTCTTCACTCTGTTGTATGTTAATGCTGATTAGTCTTAGTTAAAATCATATTAAAGGTTTTTATTTTTGTGTCGCCATAGGAAGCCACTTCCTTTAGTGGCACACATGTAGGCTTGATCCTGATCTGGGCCAAATAACGACACACAGCACAGCTTAGCCCCATCCCCACTCCATCCTTACAAGATTTGATTGACAGAAGGAAGGGGGTGAAAGTGCCTGGTATTGAAGTAGTTTAAAGTGGTTGTAAACTTCAGACATGAAATATGAGCTCAATCAAAAGCACTAAGTGTCACTTCCGTCTGCTGCTTTGTTCCTCTTCTACCTGCAAGAGTAAGCTCTGACAAGTTTTTCTGACACAAAGAAAAAAAAGGTGACGAGGAGGGATCTCCAGCGTACAGCCTGCAATTGACGTCCTCAGCTCTGTTCCTGTGTGCTGCTTGAAGGAGGGCATGTCTCTTTACTCCAATCAGCTCTCAGAGCTCTGCCTTCTGCTTTCAGAAAGTTTAGACAAGCTGTATAAATTCTGCATTTTGAACGTATGTAGAGAAGAGAAGAGAAGAATGAGGATAAACAAGTAAATCTTGCATGTTATTTACAGGTAAATAACATGCATGACGTGCAGTGACGTCACCGCGTTCAGGAGGAAGGGCTCCGATCGTTCTGTTTGCCGGCCGGCAATAACTTTACATGCTCATTTTTACCTGTATATTGTAAGTATAACTTACTTTCTTTTTTAATAAATGTATTTTGCGTAATTATGCTATGTTGAGTGAGTGAGTGAGCGAGTGAGAAACGTATAAAGCGCAACACTTGCGAACTGAATCGCCTCTGGGCGCTGTTACCATTCCTTCGGTTAGGAAACCCTTTACCTCAGAAGAGATGAGTTTTAATCATTCTCCTGAAGGCCAAGTGGTCTGACTCCAGTCGGATGGTGGTTGGTAGTGCATTCCACAGTCGAGGTCCTTGGACAGCAAATCTCCGATCTCCTTTGGATTTGTATCTTGCCTTGGGTATTTGCAGTAGGTTTTGTTTTGTGGATCGCAGAATGCGATTTGGGTTATGGGCTTTTATTTTTTCTCATAGATATTGGGGAGCGTTTCCTTGAATACACGTATGTGTTGGGCAGAGTGCCTTAAAAGTGATTCTGTCTTTCACTGGTAGCCAGTGAAAAGATTTAAGTGAAAGGGAGATTGACTCCCATGGTTTTTTGCCAGTCACTAATCGAGCAGCCGTATTTTGAACGACTTGCAGACGAATGATTTGGTATTTGGGAAGTCCTAAATAGAGGGCATTTGCATAGTCGAGTCTGGAATTAATGATTGTTCCCACCACGACTGCAATGTCCTTTTTAGGGATAGAGGGGGTGAGTCAGCGTAGTAGGCACAGCAGATGATGGGATCCGCTGACTACAGACCCTATTTGTGCATTCATTGTCATGTAGGAGTCGAAGATGACTCCGAGACTTTTGACTTTGGTGCTAGGGGTGATATTTTTACCCAGAATGGGCAGTGGGGTCCAAATTGTGGTGGAGTGACTTTTCCGGTTTGCGTGAAACAGGAGAAGCTCTGTTTTCGAACCATTGAGTTTAAGATAACTGGATGTCATCCAGTCATCTATTAGGGTGAGGGATCTCTCTAATCCAAGAGAATGATCCTTTTCATTACTGACATAGAGATATAGTTGAGTGTCGTCTGCATAGGAATGGTAAAATAGCTTCTGGTTGCTGATGATTTCAAAGAGGTGACGGAGATCGATATTGAACAGTACCGGTGACAAGGGAGATCCCTGAGGGACTCCGCATGATACCGTACGCTTTCCTGACAGGAAAGATCCCAATTTCACTGTTTGTGATCGGTTTTCCAAGAAGGAGGAGAAATATGGTAGATCCTCTTCCGCGACTTTGGCCACTTCAGCTAGCCTAGCGAGTAGTAGTCCGTGATCTACAGTGTCAAAGGCCGCACTTAGGTCCAACAGGATCAGGAGAGAGGATTCTCCTTCATCTGCGGCCTCTAGAACGTCATCCCATATTTTTACCAGAGCCGTTTCAGTTCCGTGACCCGGACGGAAGCCTGATTGAAACGTATCGAGTAATTTTTGGGTTTCTAAATGCAGTAGTAACTATTGTACAACTTCTTTCTCCATTATCTTGGAGAAAACATTTAGACCTGTTATGGGCCTCCTATTGTTTGGATCTTTAGGGTCAAGGGTGTTTTTTTTTAGGATCGGTTTTATTGTACCTTGTTTCAACAAGGAGGGCACCATGCCCTCCTTGAATGATTGATTTATAAGCTGCGTGATAGCTGGTGCCAATATATCGGCACTTTCTTTCAGCAGTTTAGTGGGAATGATGTCATTGGGTGCTGTGCTGTTGCGCAGAGACCGAATTATATTTTTAGTGGCCACGATGGAGATGGGTTTTAAGGTGAAATTCTGTGCTTGAGGCAGGTATGTAATGGTAATTGGGTTGGGATTAGGGGCGGGATTCATGCAGATTCCATTTTTCTCAATGCTTGCACGGATTCTTTCAATTTTATTAATGAAATAATCCGATAGTTCTTCATTGACTGTGAAACCAGCTTGAAGAGTTTGCAGGGGCGGTTTAGGGCCTTGGTGATGATGTTGGCGAAATTATTTTTTTTTTGCCATAAAGATTCCTTTATGATATTTCTATGTTATTGTCTTATAAATGATGTGGTTTCTATCTGAAGAGCTCCTTTTCCACGCAGCTTCTGCTCTTCTACGCTCTTGCTTTAGGAAGTCCGCTGGTCCATCCTTCTTTCCCGCATGACCTATGGTGGAGTGTCTTTTGGATGACAAGGAAACCAGTGTCCAGACCTGCAACCAGGGGTTCCTATTTTTTCCTCATAAAGGCCGCGGCTGGGCTATAGCCGATCGCTATTTGCACTTGCCTGTCTGGTAAGCTGCTTGGTTATCTGGTGGTGGGTTTTTCACCTAAGAGTGGCGTTTGCCGTGGAAGTCACGCTGGTGATTGAGAAATCTCCTGTATGATTCCTGATTAATGTTGAACAGAACAATCTATCTGTTTAAAAGAACTGCTGGTTCCGTGTATTAAACCAATATTGTTATTTCTGTGGATCATATATAAATTCTTGTGGACTGTATATGTAAATCTATTGTTCTTATTTGATTTCATAAGGGTCCGGGTGCTATGGCGCAGTTTTTACCCCCTCTTTTTTACAAATAACATGCATGGGAAGATTTTTTTATTTTTTTTTAAATGATTGATCTGTCAATGGGGTCTATGTAAAATGTATTTTCCTAGATTTGTTTCTAGCCAGTTGCAGACTTATTGAACAATCATCATGTAGTATGAGAACCTACCAGAATATAACCTGAACCGATTGTTTGGGAAAGGCCTTGCGCTAAATAGTAGTTGGTAAACCTAAAGGAGGTGGTACAATTAAATTGTAACTTGTGTTCTTTTGACTGTGAAAGCTTTACTGTGGTTGTTTCTTCTTTATTTTTAATTTTTTTCTCAGTTTTTTTTTTGTTCAAATGAACTTTGCAGACTGATATTATTCATGAGGCAAGACGTCTCTTAACAGCGAGTTCTGAATCCAATCAATCATCTCTTCAATGCATCTTGCTGCACATTCCAATTAAAGCTTCTGATGTTCATTAGCAATTAATCATCACAGCATGTATCTCTGGGATGCATAAGGTACTAATGTATTAAAATTAACATGTAAAATGTAGCTTAAATTTTACTGACTGAAAATACTTGACTGGTCAAACCAACATGTCAGTTACTAGGCAAGAATTATAGACAAGAATTATAAGTTTTAAATGTACAAATGGAGAAGTTTTTTTCATTCAAAAGGTTATGATATCACAACCTCTAGACAGAAAAGAATGCACTGTGCTAAGGAGCAATGCTAACCCACTTAGTGGCAAAGTAAATACAGGTGTTTTCCAGCGCAGATTTAAAATTAATACTATGGGCCAGATTCAGGTAGATGGGCGCATCTTTATGGTGGAGTAACATTTCTCATTTACGTTACTCCGCCGAAACTTTAGGAGCAAGTACTGTTATTCACATAGCACTTGCTCCTAAAGTTGCGGCGGCGTAGCGAAAATGAGCCGGCGGAATTCAAATTGGGCGGGTAGGGGGCGTGTATTATGTTAACTATGCGCGATCTCGCGGCGAACGTACTGCGCATGCGTCGACTGTCAGTGCGCATGCTCCAAATTCTGTCAGTGAACGTCAATGACGTCAATCCCCATTCATGGACGTTTTACGCAAACAACGCAAAATGTTTTAAATTCGACGCGATGACGACGGCCATACTTAACATAGGATACTCCACTAGGGGGCTGTTTTTTCTTTACGCCGCGTATCTCTTACGAAAACGTCAGAAAGTGACTGCGTTGGGCCCGAATACGATCGTGAATTGCCGATTCTCGCTGATTAACATATTCTCTGCGTTAATCAGCGGGAACGCCCCGAGCGCCATTTTTAAAATTGCAGTTCCGATACAACGGCGAAATACAATTACGCCGCTTGTATAGAAACTCCAACCCGTCGTTTCTTGTTTTCTGCTTACAGAAAACAGAAAGGCCGGCTCAAAGTGAAAGTTAGGCTGGAGTATCACTGATACTCCAGCCTAACTCTACCTAAATCTGGCCCTATAGGTTTGTTTAAAAAAAAATAACAAACATATCATACCTCCACTGTGCGGTTAGTGTTACACAGTGTGACCCCAAACGCCGTTTTCTTGGGTCCTCCGGCGGCTCTCTTGGCTTCTCCCCGGTTCAGATAACCCCCTCTGGGTATCGCTCTCCAAAGGAAGTTACCTTGCGGGGGCACTTACTAGACCTGCATTCGGCGTCCATAGTCGCAGAGTGCAGGACTCGGCCTGCTTCCCGGCACCTGCGTCATTGTATTTGATTGACAGCAGTGGGAGCCAATGGCTGCGCTGCTATTAATCTTTCCAATGGAGAGCCGCGAAGCTCAGGGAAACATCAAGCGTGTTCTCGACACAGGACTTTCCAGGGCTCAGATAACTAAAATGGGTGGGGGGGGCTGGGGGCCGGTAACAGTCAGAGGTAACATGAGGGTTTACAACACCTTTAACCACTTTCCGCTCACACTATAGCCGAAAGATGGCTACAGCGTGAGCTTACTTTGTCGGCAAGGTGTATTTGAATGTCCTCTCGTGATCCTTCTGAGTCAGCTGATCACAGATTGGGATAAAGGGACAATCACTGCTCCCCTTTACCATGTGATCAGTCGATAACCAGCTTGTGTTAAAGGGACATCTGCACTCATAATCAGGGCACTGATTATTAGTGCAGAACCCAACAGTGCCCACTGGTGCTGCCTATGAGTGCCCATCAGTGTTGCCAATCAGTGGCCATCAGTGCCTCCTTATCAGTGTCACCTATCAGTGCCACCTACCAGTGCCTATTATTGCCCATCAGGGCCAGGACACCCTTAGGTAGTTGTAGGGAAAAGCATCCAGCGAGATGCCACATCTGCACACAGTGTAACAGTTCCTTCTCTTCCGCTACAATCACCATCAATAGAAAACCACACAAACTACAAAGCCCTCACCAAGAATAATCACAAAGCGATCTTTAAAGCAAAAAAAGAGCATTTCTCAAACACCATCGCAAAAGCCCTCAACCGTCCGTGGGAACTTTTCAAACTAGTCACGCAGGCTATGAACCCCACCTGCTTAGAGCCCCCCGCAAGTGAAACTCAAGATGTCTGTAATGAACTATCGGATTTCTTTATTGACAAAATCGAAAATATTCGTGTGATAATTTAACAGAAAAAAACAACAAACCCCACCCGGACAAAGCAGGAAGACGCAAGCAACATAAATAGGCCACATTCGACGAATTTCTCACTGTTCCCAATTACCATCGACACCACTAAAAACATCATCAGAAGCCTCCGAGACAACACATCACCAAATGACATCATTCCTACAAAACTCTTGAAAGAATTTACCGACATCTTGGCATCCACCATAACGCACATCATAAACCATTCGTTCAGGGAAGGGATTGTCCCAATTTCCCTTAAGCAAGGAATAATTAAACCCCTCTTAAAGAAACCCAACCTCGACCCTAAAGACCCAAACCATCACAGACCAGTAACAAGCCTGAACACCATCTCCAAGATCATGGAGAAAGCAGTAGTACAACAACTACAGCCCCATCTGGACGCCCACAAACTCCTAGATCCGTTTCAATCAGGTTTTCGCCCAGGCCACGGGACAGAAACGGCTTTCCTCAAGATATATGATGACGCCCTTGAAGCAGCAGATGACGGAGAATCCTGTCTCCTAGTGCTGCTGGACCTCAGTGCAGCTTTTGACACAGTAGACCACAACACCCTGCTCACTTAAAGAAGTAGCCGGAGTCTCAGACTCGGCCCTACCGTGGTTTGCATCTTTCCTAGAAAATCGAACACAGACCGTAAAATTAGGAGGATTCTCGTCAGGAGCACGCACCACTACATGCGGAGTCCCGCAAGGATCGCCCCTTTCCTCGTACTCTTCAACATTTACATCCGCCCACTCCTCCAAATCATCAGCAAACAGGACCTGCGCTACCACTCTTATGCTGACGACACGCAACTATACTTTTGAATCACCAACAAAAAACACCAGCATCAGGAACTAGGAAAATGCCTCACACTGATCGATAATTGGATGACTGAAAGCTCACTCAAACTTAATGGATCAAAAACAGAACTCCTTATCCTTCACGCAAATCGGAAATCGAATTCTAGGACCACCTGGACACCACCCACCATTCTTGGACAAACCATCAACCCAACCAACAAAGTCAAAAGCCTCGGAGTCATCTTTGACTCAGACATGACTATGGACACACAAATAGGAGCAGTAGTCAGCGGTTCTCACCACTTTCTCCGCATGCTACATAGACTCATCCCCTTCATCCCGGAAGTGGATAAAGCAGTAATGGTTGGTACAATCATCAATTCCGACTCGACTACGCAAACTCCCTCTACATAGGACTACCCAAATACCAGATTTCGCGTCTGCAAGTTGTCCAGAACACGGCAGCCAGACTGTTAACAGGTAAAAAACCGTGGGAGTTCATTGCCCCGATCTTGCGGTCCCTCCACTGGCTAGCTGTAAAGGATCGGATCACATTAAAGACACTCTGCTTCATTCACAAATGCGCACAAGGAAGCGCTCTGCGATATTTAAACGAGAAAATTAAACCCTACTTCACCAATCGGGTGCTCCGATCAACTAACCAAAACCTTCTGGAAATCCCCACAGCCCGCTACAAATCTAAGGGAGAACGTAGATTTTCACTCCAAGGACCTCGGCTTTGGAATGCTCTACCCACGTCCATTCGTATAGAAGAAATCCATCGGTCTTTTAGGAAAAACTGAAGACCCATCTCTTCTGAAGGATCAGCACGACTCTGGATACAAAGCGCCTTGAGGCGATTCAGTTCGCATTTGTCAGCGCTATACAAGTTACTCACTCACTCACTCACTCACTCACTCACTCACTCACTCACTCACTCACTTCTTGTAGTTTTTCAGTCCACGTTTCAGTTCACTAAGCTCCCAGTCTCTGGGATGATTCACTGTCACTGAATCCCTTGAGCTCCTCTAATCTTCACGGTAGTATCTTCCTCAATCTTCACCTCTGCCTCTCTGCTGGGTTCTTAGCTTGGCACTCAAAGTACATCTCAAGCTTCCCCCTTACTAGCCTACTCAGTCCCTGACTTGACACACAAGGCTGCTCTGCAAGTGCCACCTCTGCTGCCTGGGTCCCTGGATTGATGCCCACTTAAGTCTCAAAATTCTTCATCGGTGAGAATACTGCTCCTGTACTTGCTTTAGTTACTCACTGCGTTCCATGCTGTGGTCCACTCCGGATCCCCGAACCACTCAAGGGTTCTCTGTAGCTACCATCTATTATAGCTTCGCTCCACCACAGCGTGGGACATACAGCTACTTAGTGCATGAGGACTAGACACACAGACCTCCCAGAGATTACCTATATGAAGAGCCTGTATACAACCTAAATCTTGTGAGTAGCCCATTATGGGGGCCATAATAAAATGTACAGAGTGAGCTGTGCTTTGGATCAAAAGCTGACGCAGGTGTGTGTACTTTTTTTATGAAACTTATACCATGAACATTTCTGACATTTCTGGGGCTAATGCACATGCGCCGTTTAGCACATGCGCACTTCGGGTCCAGGCCCGGTGATGTCAGATGCATCAGCATCATGGGGGTCGTCGGGCAGGGGCTTTCAAGACACACACCAGTGTATAAATAGACAAGGTGATGGCAGCATCACCTGTGTGCTTTTTGGGGGATGTGTGTTCTAAACAGCAATTTTCAAGGTAAGAAAGCCATCTTACTACACATACAGATAATCTAATATAAATGAATATGCATGATCTGTGTATATATAAAAACAGACGTTCATTTGTATCGACCAGATACGCGGTGACGTAGAACACAACGACGTGATGAAAAAACGAAGTTCAATGCTTCCAAGCATGCGTCGACTTGATTCTGAGCATGTGTGGGTTTTTGGTCCGATGCTTTTGCGTACTAACCATCGAACCTGTCCGATGGACAAATTTTGAAGCAGGTTTTAAAAATTTGGTCCGCTGGACAACGGTCCGTACAGTTTCATTGGACCGGTCTGATCGTGTGTACACGGCCTTAGATAAGTTGCATGTCTGGCTCTGAATATACTGTACATCTTCTGTGTATATAAAATATGCCATATTTAGAACTAATGCATATGCCATATTTCCTAGATCTACCCTTTCCATACGTAACCTACTATAGCAACTTTGAGCCTGCAAAATTGTGTAAATATAACCCCCCTTATTTATGTAAATCTTAGTAATACTCCTATAGAAACAAGTATTGTACCATACATATATCATCTTATCCTTTAAACTAGATTAATGATAGCTTTTTTTTTTTGTCTCTTGAGGGCTTCCGTGCCCTCCATGGGTGGGTCACCTCTTTCTCCTGGTCCCTGGTTTCTTTTTGACGCCCCCCTTCTGGTAAGAGATGTGAATGGAGGTTGGAGTATTCACAACAGATGCCTTTATTTTTATATGAACTATGACCATGTGTACTAACAAAATGTACTTTATTAATAATATGTATATGTTTTTTTCTACTCTTGTAGTTACATGACAATCTTTTTCTGCATGCCATCTGACTATAGAAAGCTATAGAAAGCTCCTAAAGAAGCGGTTAATATAAACCCACAAAATATGTAGAGCAACCAATATATGGATGGTATCTATGTTCTATCTGTGATGATAGGATGTATAAAATGTATGTTCACTCAATTGTCATGATTTATTTTTTATTTTGTGAATATGTTATTATATATATTTTTGTAATAAAAACTTTTGTAATTATCTTAATCCTGTGCAATATTAGTTTATATATGATACCATCAAAGTCCAAATATACAGTAGTCTCTCCCTTTCTTTATCTACATTATTTATAGGTAGTGTAAATTTCTTCTAAATGGGCACTATTCAAGACATGCATGCAGCCAGTGACATCACTGGCGAATGCGTTCTGAAAGAATGGCCACCTGTGCCATTTCTTCAAAGCCCTGTGCCGTAACCGGCGGCTCCCGCATGCATGTGCGGGAGTAACATCATCTCGGCTCTGCTCAGTCACAGAGCCGGAGTCCGTGAACCCAGAAGCAAGACGGGTGAAGATGGGATCGTGCCTGCAGCTCTGACATTTCGCCACTAGAAGGGCTTTGTTTTAAGGTATGTTTAACATTATGTGCTAGTATGCAATGTTTGCAGGGTGCAACAAAAAAAAAAAACATACACACAGGAAACAGTACTTGCATGTATAATGGACAAATATGGATGCCCTCATGTACATTTATAATTACAAACTATGCAGACAAACAACTTTCCCAACATTAACACACTCATACAAACTTTTATATTAAGCTCAACATGACAATGTTTCAAAAACACATTAAAAAGATTGTAGTTGCACTTAAAGTGATGTGGAGGTCTACGTGGGATGAAGGTATTTTTAGATGGAATTAAAATGAAGAGAAGTATCTCACTCTTACAAATTAGACATCTTAACACTCAATTTAGCCTTCACTTTTTACTTTGATGTCTGATGTTAAGAAATCAAAAATAACCAGGGGGTTGTATCTTCTCAGACATGACAAACATGACAGCAGTGTATTTTGAAATAATAATAATAATTACAATGGTTTACTAGACAACTAGAAAAAAACGACTTGCTTATTACAAAAAGGCTAAAACAGAGTTATGAGTGAAACCTTTCAAATGTTCTGCCAATGATTTGACCAGTATACGTACATAGGGGGAGAATTTCCTTTACATTTACCTTCAACTATGTACTGCAAGAGCCTGCCTGATTGCATACAAATTGAACGTGTTTAGGTTTGACCTCATATTATAAGGTTTTGGTAAATCTAAAGGAACATTTTACAAAAAAATTGTATATTGTATGGCCAGCCTAAAAGTAGACACCACAGGGTGCCTATAATTACCATGGTTAGTCAGAAAACTTCTTACGTGTGCCCTTCTGAACTTAGTTTAAATTTGTACTTAGGCCTATCTCACACTGGCAATCCTGTCGTTGGCGACAACTTGTCAGCGACAAGATCATTAAGAGGCGCATAGAAAACCTGAGGGAGACCCATTTGCTCCTAGAGCATCACTTCCTTTCTGGGTGAACTATAGGTGTCCACCTATTTTTGTTCTCACGTTTGCAACAAAGACTCTGCAGCATTTTGGCCAGTGAGGTAGTGATGTATGAAAGGATTGCTAATGTGACATGGCTCTAAAGGTTCAACTTTCCTGAATTTGAGATTAAGCAATGGCCCTTGAAGCCTAGCCATCCTCCTGTCAAATGGTGTAGTCTCCAAACAGTACTTTGTTTGGGTGGGTGAGGTTTAGCTCTGAGTGTAAGGAATGTCAGATTTACATCAGTTAAAGGGCTTGTAAAGGAATTTTTTTTTTCATAATAAGCATCCTTTACCTGCAGACATTCTTCTTTTCACTTCCTCATTGTTCGTTTTTTCTCAAAAGTTGCTCTATTTCTTCTCTGTTCAGTTCACTTCCTATTTGTCTGATTGTAAGGCCTCGTACACACTATAGGTTAGCCAGAGGACAACGGTCTGATGGACCGTTTTCATCAGTCAAAACCCATCGGGCCAGATTCAGAAACAATCGCCTATCTTTAGGCGGGCGTAGCGTATCTCAGATACACTACGCCATCGTAACCTAGTGAGGCAGGTTCCTTATTCAGAAAGAACTTGCGCCGTAAGTTACGACGGCGTAGTGTAAATGGGCCGGCGTAAGCCTGCGTAATTCGAAATAGGCAGGTAGGGGGCATGTTGTATGTTAATGACTCGTGACCCTACGTAAATGACGCGCCGAACGAACGGCGCATGCGCCGAACGAACGGCGCATGCGCCGTCCATGGGCGTATGCCAGTGCGCATGCTGGAAATCACATTGCAAATAGTCAATGCTTTCGACGTGAACGTAACTCACGCACAGCCCTATTCGCGAACGACTTACGCAAACACCGTAAACAACGGAAAATGTTACGCTGTCCAGATGTCCATACTTAACATTGCCTGCGCCTCATATAGCAGGGGTAACTTTACGCCGGTCCGACGCCTTACGTAAACTATGCAAATAGATACGCCGGGCGCAACTACGTTTGTGAATCGGCGTATCTACCTAATTTGCATATTCGACGCGTAAATCTACGGAAGTGCCACCTAGCGGCCAGCGTAAATATGCTATAACTAAGATACGACGGCGTAAGAGACTTATGCCGCTCGTATCTTAGCAAAATTTCGGCGTATCTTGCTTTCTGAATACAGAAAAAAGATACGCTGGTGCATCCTAGAACTTACGCAGAACAGATACGCCGATGTAACTTCTTTCTGAATCTGGCCCATCGTGTGTAGGCCCCATAGGTTATTTAGCCTTAGGTTAAAAAAAAGCCAACTTGCTTTAAAATTAGCCTAGGTCTAAACTGATCGTTAGTAGGCACGACCATCGGTTAAAAACCCACGCATGCTCAGAATCAAGTCGACGCATGCTTGGAAGCATTGAACTTCATTTTTTTTCAGCACGTCGTTGTGTTTTATGTCATTGCGTTCTGATACGATCGTTTTTTTTAACTGATGGTGTGTAGGCACATCAGTCAGCTTCATCGGTTAACCTAAGACAACTGTCCTTCAGACCGTTCTCATCGGATGGACTGATCGTGTGTACAAGGCCATACTTACCACCGTGAAGGGAGGCTCTGGTGGTCAGTCATACCTCCCAACACGCACAGATTCTGAGGGACCCAACAGCTGTCCTGCAGTGGATTTTTTAAATGATGGGAGGTATGGGTCAGTGACGTGCTCGCCCCCTCCTGGGAACTACATCTGTGCGTCAGGACGCTCTCTACGTGTTAGATACTTCAAGGAGGTGTGAATTACTGGGCGTGCCACAATGAATACTGGGAAATTTAGTTCTTACATGACTTGCCTTTTTGACTCTGCTGTCACCTTTTGCCTTGCACCCTGTTTGCTTGGCTGTTACTGACCTCGGATTGTTTCCTGGACCCAGTCTTTGCCTCATGATTCTGTACCACATTACTTAGATGTTACTGACTTCAGCTTGTTACCTGGACCCTGTCATTGCCTCCTGATTCGATACATTACCCAAATCTTACTGAACGTGGCTTGATTTATGGACTCTGTCTTTCTCTCCTGATCCTGTATCACATTGTTCCTGTGTAGTTCTACATATCTGGCGGCAACACAGACCCGGTCTGGCCTGCAAAGCCAGCATTCGTGCTACTCTGTGCCCTCACATTCTCTGTCACCACCATCAGGTGTGTTGGGCAGGAGTTGCAAGAGGTGCCCCAGTCTCTACTCCTCTGCCTTGTACAAGATATTGGGGTTACAGTTAACCCTTAAAGTCTAAGAAGTTATGACTTTAGTAACAATGTAGAACCAGAATCAGTATCAAATATGTTTCTCTGGCTAATAAAGGTGATAAAAATGTTTGCTCTCAGGCCAGGGTACAAGAGAAAATAAACTTTTTTAGACCTTCAAAAAATTTATCTGTGCACACTTCTTCTGCTTGTTTTCTACATTCATTACTACAATAATATTAAGTTGCATTTACAGAGTTATTTTAAGCCATTTTAAACAGTGACCTGTTGTTACGACAGCTATATTTAATTTGTGTATTAAAGGATCTCCCCTAATTGTCATAGAAAGCAGCTTGAAGCCAAGAAAGTGAGAGACCAAAATAAACTGTTGCTGAATAAGCCATTCACTTGAAAAACATATGGACACCACTTGCAGCATTCTACATTTTCTTGTAAAATTTAAAAATCACACAGAAATAACAGAATAGACATTTGAAAAGGTTGTCCAATAAATGCACAATTATATTTATGTGTACAGGGCTGTATTGAGGAGTTATGTTGTTGCAGACATTTGTGACTTGGGCCTCTTCACCAATCATGTACCAATAACTATTGATACATAAGGCCGTGTACACACGATCAAATTTGTTCGCTGAAATTGGTCCGACGGACCAGTTCAGCGGACAAATCCGATCGTGTGTATGGGCTAACGGACATGTCTGACCGGCGGACAAATTTTAAAACATGCTTTAAAATTTGTCCGCCGGGGACATGTCCGTCGGATATGTCCGCTGGTCAGTACACTCACCAGCGGACATATCCTCCCGCACAAGCGTCGTATGGATGCGACGCATGCGTGGAAGTTGTTTACTTCCTGGTGTGGTGACGTGGCGGTGTCAACGTCACCGCCACGTCACCGCGCTGTCTGCCGGCGGGGATTTTGATCCGATGGTGTGTACACGCCATCGGACCAAAATAGCCCGGCGGACATATCCGATGAAAGCGGTCCGAGGACCGTTTCCATCGGATATGTCCGTCCGTGTATACGACAGGTCCACGTCCACTCTTCGTATGCAAAGCGGACACAGACACAGCCCACTCTACTCTATGGGCCCTCTCACCTGATCAAATGGAAGGGGACAGATGCACTTCTGTTATTTTAGCAGATCAGATGGGAAGTAGGCAGGTGTAATCAGACACAAGTCAGTTTACATCTGCCACTCCATAGAGGTTAATGGAGGGTCTGATTGGGTCAGACAGATCATGTTAACCCTTTCACGCCGAGCGTACGTATATATGCGTCCTCGGCTTTCAGGGGTTATACCGGAATGATGCCTGCAGCTGGCAGGCATCATCCCGGTACTGTTGTTTAAAGCATCCCCCCTCTCGCCGCTTCTCGCCGCTCTGACCGGGCCTCCCATCCCACCGGGAGACCCAATCCTCGATCCGGCGCCTGCAGTGTCCAGAGAAAGACTGAATCAAAGCCCTAAATGGCTTTGATTCAGTCTCCGCAATGTAAACACTGCCAATGGCGCCGGATTAAAAAAAGTACACAGTATTCATAATCGCCGTTTTTGGCGATCTAAATACTTTGAAGTGCAAAGGAGGGATCGGGGGTTCCCCCAATCCCTCCATAAAGAGTACCTGTCACCACCTATTACTGTCACAAGGGATGTTTACATTCCTTGTGACAGCAATACAAGTGATCAAAATGTAAAAAAAAAAAAAACACACAATTTAATATTATAAAAATAAATAAAATAAATAAGAAACATTTTTTTTTAAAGCGCCCCCTTTCCCGTGAGCTTGCACAACAAAGTAAATGCATACAGAAAACGGTGTTCAAATCACACATGTGAGTTATCACCACGATCATCAGAGCGAGAGCAATAATTCTAGCACTAGACCTCCTCTGTAACTCTAACCTGGTAACTGTAAAAAAAAATTAAAGTGTCACCTATGGAGATTTTTAGGTACCGTAGTTTGTCGCCATTCCACGAGTGCGTGCAATTATAAAGCGTGACATGCTTGGTTTCTATTTACTCGGTGTAACATCATCTTTCACATTACGCAAAAAAATTGGGCTAACTTTTTACTTTTTAATTTTTTTTTAATTCACGAAAGTTAATTTTTCCCAAAAAGTTGCATTTAAAACACTGCCGCACAAATACCGTGTGACATAAAAAATTGCAACAATCGGCATTTCATTCTCTAGATTCTCTGCTAAAAAAAAATATATATTTAATGTTTGGGGGGTCTAAGTAATTTTCCAGCAAAAAATACAAATTTTAACTTGTAAACACCAAATGTCATAAATAGGTTTAGGCATGAAAGGGTTAAAGGGCGTCTAATGCCGCGTACACACGATCATTTTTTGCGATGAAAAAAAATGACGTTTTTTCAAACGTCATTTAAATTGATCGTGTGTGGGCAAAAGTCGTTTTTTGTCTTAAAAAAAAAACGACCAAAAAAAAATTCGAACATGCTTGAATTTTTTGTGTCGTTTTTCAAAACGTTGTTTTTTTGTGTCATAAAAAGTGATGGTGTGTGGGCAAAACGACGTTTTTAAACCCGCGCATGCTCAGAAGCAAGTTATGAGACGGAGCTTCAATGGAAAAGCGTGCCGTCGAACGTGGTGTACGTCACCACACTTTGCTAGAGCTTTGTAGAAAAACGATGGTGTGTACGCAACGTCGTTTTGGAAAATGAAGTTTGAAAAACGTTGTTTTTTTTCATGATTGAAAACGTTGTTTTTTTTTCATCGCAAAAAGTGATCGTGTGTACGCGGCATAAGGCTACTTTTACACTGATGGTCTGCAGTCTACCCACACCCTGGATGCAGCGCAGTGCACCTGTGGCTTTCCTGCAGGTTAGCTGTACTTTGCCATAGAATTCTATCATATCCTGCAGGTGTGGTGCACTTTCTGAAAGCGCCCAAAACCACAGGTAAAACCAGAAGTCTATGGCTCAGTGCAGGTAACCTGCAGGCACTACACCTGTGGATCAGTTTGAAAGCAGCCCAGTACCACTGCAGAACAGATGGGTCCATATCTACACTGTGATTTTAGTAATAAACTTTCTGTCCCATGCAGTGTGCATTTGGTATCACTCCACCTATGACAGGAGCCAGTGCTATACAGGAAGCATTGGCTTATGCGGCTCTGCTCTGTTCATTCACAACACTGATGCTCTGGGATGGCGGGTAGACAACCTGCGATCTGGGCTTGCCAACCCACCATCCCACAGCAGGAAGTCGCGGGCCATATCAGAGGGCTCTGCTGGCCACACGTGGCGAATCATTCATTTGGGAAAAGCCAAACAATTATAAGCAGCAGGAACATTTTAAATGGTTTTAAAGCCTTAAAGCGGAGGTTCACCCTAAATATAAGATCTCTCATGTGATCCAGCATACTGGCGTCAGCGCCAGTATGCTGGTTTTTTTTTATTTTTATCGCACACTTACTGTATTATAGTGGAATTCCTTTTTTGTCCCCCGCGGTGGACGGCTGTAGTATTGCTCGTCACATCTTCCTAAAATACCCGATATGGACTCGGGTAATCTCGGCGAAAATGCGGCGCCTGCGCACAGACCTAGGAGCTGACTGCGCAGGCGCCGTATTTCTCCGAGTCCTATTTCGGAGGGCGTGACGCGCCATAGCCGTAGGACTCGGAGAAATACGGCGCCTGCGCAGTCAGCTCCTAGGTCTGTGCGCAGGCGCCGCATTTTCGCCGAGATTACCCGAGTCCATATCGGGTATTTTAGGAAGATGTGACGCGCTATACTGGCGCCGTCCACCACGGGGGACAAAAAAGGAATTCCACTATAATACAGTAAGTGTGCGATTAAAAAAAAAAAAACCAGCATACTGGCGCTGACGCCAGTATGCTGGATCGCATGGGAGATCTTATATTTAGGGTGAAATACCGCTTTAAGGTTTTTTACCTTAATGCATTCTCCCTTATACTAACCTGAGATCTATTTCAATCCAGTGCTCTGCACCAGAGCAGCGGCTCTCCACCTCCTCACAGGGCAGATTGATAGCAGTGGGGTTGGGCCTATGAGCACAGCCAGTGAAGCTAGGGATCGAGCTCACATAGTACCCCTCTCCAGGGTTGCCAACTTTCAGTAAATTTATGAACAGTTTGTAAAATCTGTACTTTTTGCATCTATTCATGAATGTCCATTATAGACATGCAGGCTGCATGTTCATAACTGACAGTCATGGACAGATGCAACAATTATGGATTTTACAAACTGTTTTTAAATTTACTGAAAGTAGCTGCTCCCTCTCCCCCGCAAGTGGCTTGCTGGGGGTACCCAAAAGGCAGGAGAAGCCAAGAGTGCTTGCGTGGGGCCCCAGAAGAGGAGGATCAGGACTGCTCTGTGCAAAACTATTGCACAGAGCAGGTAAGTATGACATGTTTGTTATTTTTTTTAAAAGAGAGCAGGGTTTAGAATCACTTCAAACTGTAATGGCATGTAATAATTGTAATTAAATAAAATAAAAATAAAGGCTTATATTCGTTTGTGGGGACAAAGCTTGGTGCAAGTTGATCTGACACTTAATAACGTAAGTGTAAGTTTCCTTAGTACTAAAGTCTAGGTCAGAAATAAAAAGAACTTTCTACCTGTTGACCAAAAACTGAAACTCACCAATCCAATTACTTCCCTTTATAAAAAAAAAATATGATTTTATTGATATAAAAAAAACGTTATTCTCACATAAAATAGATGCATAGATGTCATCAACACAGGTTCAAAATATCATGAAATTTCAGCTGGCAGTAAACCACATCAAATGATGAACCTAGAAGACTGTGGGTGGTCATTCTGTACATTACCCTCACCTAGGCAGGTAGGAAGAGGCAGAAGGTGAACACAGCACTGTAAAAGTTAAAAAAAAGTATTCTCTTGAAGGAAATGCTGTAAAGTATTTGTGATTGTGCAATGGTTAGGCCCCTTTCACACTGGGGCAGGGGGCGGCGTCGATGGTAAAGCACCGCTATTTTTAGCGGCGCTTTACCGTCAATTTCACTGCGCTATTCGGTCACTATTTGTGATTGGTTAAGAATCTGTTTTATGATTCCAATTTAGGTATTTCGTTAAATTTAACTTAAAGCGGAGTTCCACCCAAAAGTGAAACTTACGCTTTAAGAACATTAAACTTTTGAACATTCACAACGCGCACCTTGACTCGCACATGTGCAGTACGTGCCTGGCTGTGAAGCTGCAAGTCCATACTTGCAATGCCGGCACAGCAGAGAGGAAGAGAAAAGCAAGGCCAGTGTCTGTTTATTAAAAGTCAGGAGCTACACTTTTTGTAGCTGCTGAATTTTAATAAACACAGACATGGGTGAATCTCCACTTGGTTGTAAACCCTCTCATACTGTATACCTAGTGAAGTGACTGGCCTTAGGTAATACACAGAGAATAAACAAATCCTCCTACATACTATGTATAGATATACGTAGATAAAATCACGCACTTCCAGGACTCGTGGGATGCGATGATGTCAGTGCGTGGTCCTCTCTACGTGTTTCGTCAGGGATTGACGTCATACTGGGGCACGTCAATCTCTGACGAAATGCGTAGCGTGGACAACGCGCTAATATCATTGCATCCCACGAGTACCAGAAGTGTGGGTGTTTACCAGAAGGTGAGTTCTATGCGTGCTTTTATCTAACTGTAACTTTATTTTCTTCATAATAAATTGTCAGGAACATCTTTTATAGGCTCTAGCAGGGTAATCAGTCAAAAGCGTCAATGGTCTTTTGTAATAAAGACGTCCAATACTACTGGTAAGCAGGCATTTGTATCATCCTAGATGGTGGTCTTTCTGGTGGTCAGTTGCACACGGGACTATTCCTTACTCTGATTGGGATCTATGTGTAGTATAGTGTCTGCGACCACCTATTGGGAACTCTCCTTCTATGTTGGACTATGTAGGGTACATATTATAGCTTTATGCAGCCAACTCCACACAAAACTCTTCAAGCCATTATGGTCCAGATTTGTGGTCCTCAACTATACATGAAGAGATTAAGTACATAGCCGGCCCTGGACATATACATACTGTAAACACTTTGGGCCAGATTCACAGAGCCATTACGCCGGCGTTCTAGGAGATGCGCGGCATAAGTCTAAATGTGCGCATGCGTATGGATGCGCTGCATCCCCAAAACGATATACGCATGAAATCTATAGAAATCGATAGACCGGCGTATCCATCCGCGCAAAACTGCGCTAGACACACCATTGATTTGCTATTCAAATATGCAAATGAGGGAGTTACGGGGATCCACAAAAGAACGTTGTTGCAGCGCAGGCTACGCGCTGTGCGCAACAGCTGCACGTCCTGTCTAAAATTAGACCATATAAAAGGTGGAATAAAATTAGACAATCCGTCTACATGTCAGCTAAAGCAACACTGTTAGTGAGGAGCTGAGCAGTCACACTTGCTGGACAACAAACTTTATGACAACATGCCAGGGGCATCCTTGCTCATAGCTATACTAATGATTTTAGAGGAGCAAAGTAGGAGGAGGGCACGGAGGAGGGCATGGAGGAGGGCACGGGAGAGGATATACCGCACACGCATAGACATCTTTGGCATGAGTGATTCTGAGGTGTATCGCATCTTCAGATTTACCCCTCATGCCATCATGGAATTAACCACAACCCTGCAGGAGGACATCACCAGCCCAACACACCGCTCACATGCAGTGCAGCCACTGGTCAAGGTCCTGGAAACACTCCATTTCCTTGCCAGTGGCTCTTTTCAAAGAACAAGTGGAGTGGTGGCTGGGATGTCACAATCCTCCATGAGCAGATGTGTGCACCAGGTTATCCCTGCAATTCTCAGACGCATGGCCAACCAAATCATCAAACCAACCACTGAGGACCTGCGGCTGAAGGCAATGACATATTTCTACAGAATTGCCAGATTCCCATGCACTGTGGGGGCCATTGATTGCACACATGTGGCACTCCAGCCCCCCCATGAGACAGAGCACATATAAAGCAATCCATCAACGTACAGGTGATAGTCGATGCCCAAGGCCTCATATGGCACGTATGTGCCAAACACCCCAGATCCAGCCATGACAGCTACATATACAATCAGAGCCCCATCCCAATGGAATTCGAACAGAACTTGTATGGGGACACATGGCTGGTTGGTGAGTGACATGGGTGGCAGGCATGACTGTCCGCCCCCATGATGCACACATCACAAGGGGCACATGCATGACTAACATCCTCCTGTCTTTTCCCTTACAGGTGACTCTGCATATGCACTGGGACCCCATCTCATGACTCCTAACCGGAACCCCCAAACCCCAGGAGAGGAAAGATACAATGAAGCCCACGCCCAAACACGTGCAGTGGTGGAACACACCTTTGGCCTCCTGAAGTCACGTTTCCGATGCCTGGATAAGTCTGGGGGGACCCTGTTGTATTCCCCAAACTTTGTGTGCCAGATCATCGGTGAATGTTGCATGCTGCACAACTTTGCAGTGAGAAAGGGCCTGCAGATTGACATACGTGATGACCTGACCCCCCTAACCGAGGATACCCCGTCTTCTGAGGGAAGAGCAGCCAGGAGACAGCTCACATTAGACATCTTTGCACGTTAAATACATACATTAATCATGGCACAATGAGAATGCATGCATGCACACCACTGTGGTCCCTAGCACAGACACATCACATCCTCATCAAATTGGATTGGCACAAGCCCACCATGCAGGACTTGTGAGCAGCAACACCACGCCAGGGCTCCAATTATTTCACTGTACATTCATACACCATTCACACGGACCTGGGGATCACTTCTCCCTGGTCCTGGGGAACCCTTCTCCATCACAAATGAGGGTGACACCCCTTTTCAGCAGGAATGTCACCCCCACATTCCAAATTCATTCACAACCCCAAAAAAAAAAAAATTGTCCAGCAAACAAAAAAAAAAGTCCAGCACAAAAAAAAAAAATTGGGGGAAACCAAATTAATGCCGCTGGCATGACCCACGCCTGGGGCACCCATGGCCCCCGCCCCAGCTCCTCAGGGGAGACTCATGGGGGGGAGTAATTCCGGGGAAGGAGGAGCAGCCCCTGGTCTCTGCCCACCTGGCAGCCTGCCCTCCAAGGCCACGGTAATTCTGTTCAGGCCAGCACTTAGTGTTGCCGTATTGGCCTGGATAGCCTGGGTGAAGGCCCTCACATCCTGCCCAACGTCTGCTGCAGTAGTCTGCAGTTCGTTTAGGCAGTTTGTAAGAGCCCGGGAGTGGCAGTCCAGGTCCCCAAGCGTATCCTTTATGGAGGACAGGCTCTCCTCCATCCGCATCAAAGTCTGGCTGACCTGTCCCAGATGGTGGGTCTAAAGGGCCTTGTCCCTTCTGAGATTGGCGGGCAGAAGCTCGGCCAGCCCCCTGGTCTTCTGGGACGACTTCTTGCCTTCAGCTGATGCTTGTGGCCGGGGAGAAGGGGAGGCCCTTGGGAGGGGAGCCCTGTTGGGGGAGGAGTGGGAGGGGCTACCCCTTATGGAGGGCTGGCTGCTGCCAGCCAGAGGGGAAGACTCCTTCAAAAATAACAATCCACTGGCTGACATGACCTCCTCCTCCAACTCAAACTCCTCCTCCTCAAACTCCTCCGAGGACTCTGCCTTGTCTGGGGGTCCTCATCAGGCTGGTGTCCCGGGGATGGTGCAGTCAGGACAGATGGCCCAGCACCCTCCTGCACATCTGTGGATGACACAAAACATTCACAGGTTGGAGGATCCACACCCTTGCCACATATTCCCTTCCCCCCTCCCCCACACATGCTACACACCAGATAGGAAAAAAAAAACCTTACCTGTCGTCACAGGCTCCTGACTGGAGTCATAGCCAGGCAGGCCTCCACTTGTTGCCTATTAAAGGTCTGGGCCACCACACGCTCCTCCGCTGTCAGCCTAACAGGGCATGGTGGGCCCCCTCCAGTGCCCCTGGCATGGGCTGCCATTTTGCCCAGCTTCTTTCGGACCAGACGCCGGAGATCATTGATCTTCTTGACGATCCCCTCGCGTATCCGGGTCTCCCCCCCCCCCCAATGAATTTACCTGGTCAATAATGTTCTGCAAAATCTCCTTCTTCCTGGTCGGGGTGGTGTTGGCACTCTCTGGGCCGTGCAGGAAACGCCCATATTGGGTAAGGGCCCGGGCAATAATTTGTTTCTCCCCCAAAGTAAAATTGCTCTTGCGCTTCCTCTCAGTCATATTCATACAACAACTCTCTCCCAAACAATCACCAAAAATCACTCACAAAAACAAGCAGGAAAAATCAAGCAACAAAACAAACAAACCAAAATCTATCAACCAAAAAGTCTCACAACCAGTCACCAAAAGACACTATCAAATATATTCTACAAAACACTAGCTCAAACAGTCAACAAATATCACAAAGACAAGTCACAACGCAACAAACGCGAACACACAACAGAACAAAAGCACCTTGCTGTATAGGAAGGGATACAAAGGGATGTACTTTTGCAAAGGAAGGGCGTTTGTGTCTGTCTATTTAAGCTCTCTGCGTAGTTCACTAAGTTGCCCAGGTCCACTCCCAATTTCACTGATTGCGCCGTTCCCGAGTTGTGAGCATGCGCAGAGAGGTGCTGACCATGGTCTGCTTCATGTGCGCATGCGCGATCCGGCCGGCCCTTCATTTGCATGGGGTCACGGCTCATTTCAATGTAATACGCCCACGTCCTTCCCAATTTGAATTACTCCGCCTTACGCCTCGGAATTTACGTTACACCGGCGCAAATTTCTGCGCAAATACTACGAGGACATGGTGATTGCGTCGGTCTAACGTAAAGGAGGTGCACTACGCCGGTCAAAATATGCGCCGATGTACGTGAATCTGGCCCTTTAGTTTTAACTTGGTTTCTGTGCTGGTTTTGTTAGTACATGGAGCCACCATCTTTGCCACATTAACCACTTGTCATCTGCCTACCGTCAAATGACGGCGGGCAGATGACTCCATTATCCTGACATCACGTAATATGACGTGATGTCCCTTTAAAGCCGCGCGCGTCGCCGGCGGCACGCACGCGCACCCGCCGCTCTGCGGGGATCCCGTGCGAGTGCCCGGTGGCAACGATCGCCGCCGGGCACACGCGATTGCTCAGTACCTGAGCGGGGACGTGGAGCTCTGTATGTAAACACAGAGCTGCACGTCCCTGTCAGGGAGAGAGGAGATCGATTGTGTCCCTTGTACATAGGGACACAATCGGTCACCTCCCCCAGTCACCCCCCCTCCCCCCACAGTTAGAACACTCATAGGACACACATTTAACCCCTTCCCCGCCCCCTAGTGGTTAACCCCTTCACTGCCAGTCACATTTATACAGTAATCAATGCATATTTATAGCATTGTTCACTGTATAAATGTAAATGGTCCCAAAAATGTCAGAAAAGTGTCCGAAATGTCCGCCATAACGTCGCAGTCCCAATAAAAAAATCGCAGATCGCCGCCATTAATAGTAAAAAAAAAAAAAAATGCCATAAACTATCCACTAATTTGTAAACGCTATAAATTTTGCGCAAACCAATCGATAAACGCTTATTGCATTTTTTTTTTACCAAAAATATGTAGAAGAATACGTATAGGCCTAAACTAAGGGAAAAAATATTTTTTTTATATATATTTTTTGGGTTATTTATTATAGCAAAAAGGAAAAAATATTGAATTTTTTTAAAAATTGACGCTCTATTTTTGTTTATAGCGCAAAAAATAAAAACCGCAGAGGTGATCAAATACCACCAAAAGAAAGCTCTATTTGTGGGAAAAAAATGACGCCAATTTTGTTTGGGAGCCACGTCGCACGACCGCGCAATTGTCAGTTAAAGCGACGCAGTGCCGGAAGCTTATATTTTGTCTGGGCAGGAAGGGGGTGTAGGTGCACAGTAGGCAAGTGGTTAAAAGAAAGTCAGCAAATATTATAAGTTCACTTTGTAATGACAGAATAGGAATGTGAAATAGGCAATTTTGAGAGGCACATTGATGATTTGATGTTAACAAAAAAGAATAGAATTGCAACTTTCCAATTTATTCTGATTTGATATTATTATGACAGAACAGGCTTGGAATTTTTAATTTCCTGTTGCTAGTGTTTTTTTTTTTTTTCCTTATCTCCTATTCTGGATATCTCTCTGTGGTCTCTTTGGGGTGGGTGAGCCCTATATTTAAATTTACATTGTTATATATAACAAATGTAGCAATAGTTTGTGATGAAAAGAGCCAGATGGCTGGATTAAATTGAGTAATTTGTGCAAGATACCGGAGAGAAGCACTAAAGGGATTCTTGTCGTATTTAAATAGCAACAGATGTTCATTAAAGAGGTTCTCCACTTTTAGAACAAGGAGACCCCCGCTTCAGACACTTCTGCGTGGCTACAACTCATCTTGCTTAGATCCCCACCATCTGGAGTTTTAAGCCCCTTATGTGGCAGCTGTATGGGTGTTGCCTCCTTACCTAACCTAATTCCTGGAGTCGGTACAACCTTTTCATTCACCATGTCTTTTCTGGATCCAACTTTATTAAGTTGTTTGGCTGCATTTAGTCTCATTACACATATGTATACATATATACTATCCTTGGCTGTCATGGGGACAGAGAAGGCAACAGTGTGCCAAATCAAAATCTAAGGGCCAGATCCACATACGTTGGCCGCCCACGCGGCGTGTCCCATTTACGCTACGCCGCTGTAAGTCACAGCGGCGTTTTCCTTATCCTCAAAGAAATGCCGCTGTAACTTACGGCGGCGTATATTAAATGGGCCGGCGTTCGCGGGTGTAATTTAAATTTACTAGGGGGGGCGTGTTTTATTATAATTATGAATGACCCGACGCAAACGACACGTTTTTTACACTGCGCATGCACCGGCCATGGACGTATCCTAGTGCGCATGCGTGAAATCACGTCGCAAATAGTCAATGAAAATGCTGTGTACGTAACTTACGCAACTCCCTATTCGCGAACGGGTTACGCAAACGACGTGAACAACTGGTGATCATGTACCAACCTTCCAGAATATGTATAGGTAGTTTGTGTGCTTTAAATTGGCTTGCTAAAATCACTGGGACTATATTATATTTCACTAGGGATTAGAAAGTTGAAGCAATTTTCCTAGTTGTTAGGCTTGCAGCAGAATTTAAATAGATGTTCTTTACACTGAAGATATTTGGCTCTATCAGGAGGAACTCAGGAGGATCATTTCCTAATTTAGGGGCTACTTGCCCCCCTAGACTACCAAGTACTTTAAATATGAGCTATTTTAGAACACAACCCTTTCCTTGCTAATCAAATGCAGTTAAAGTACACATTTTACCATGGAATACCTCAACACACAGCACTGCACTGTATTTTGTATGGTGAAATAATTTATTTTGAGAGGCACACTACAATAGGTGCTGGTGTACAATGCACATGCTGGCCCAGATTCACGTACATCGGCGCATTATTGGACCGGCGTAGCGCACCGCCTTTACGTTAGACTTGCGCCATCTAGCCGCGTAATCCCCCGATTCACGTAGCTTTTGCGCAGGAAATTGCGCAAGCGTAAGGTTTTTTCCAGAGGCGTAAGGAGGAGTAATACAAATTGGGAGGGACGTGGGCGTGTTACATTGAAATGAGCCGTGACCCCATGCAAATGAAGGGCCGGCCGGCTCGCGCATGCGCGCGTGAAGGAGACCATGTCAGCTCCGCTGTGCGCATGCTCACAACTCGGAAGCGGCGCAATCAGTGAAATTGGAAATGGACTAGGGCAACTTTGTGAACTACGCAGACAGCATAAATAGACAGACACAAATGCACTTCCTTTGCAAAAGTACATCCCTTTGTATCCCTCCCTCTACAGCAAGGTGCTTTTGTTTGTTTGTGACGTGTCTTTGAGATATTTGGGGACTGTTTTGCAGAGTGATTTTTGTCTTTTATGTGTTTTCTTTGTTGTTATTTTGTTTAAATTATATTTTTGCTGGGCATTTTTTTTTTTTTTTGCTCGTCATTTATTTAATTTTTTGGGTTCTGTTTGTGTATGATTTTGGAATGTGGGGGTGATATTCCTGCGGGAAAAGGGGTGTCACCCTCATTTGTGGTGGAGAAGTGATCCCCAGGTCTGTGTGAATGGTGTATGAATGTACAGTGACATAATTGGAGCCGTGGCATGGCGTTGCAGCTCACAAGTCCTGCATGGTGGACTGGTGCCAATCCAATGTGATGACGATGTGGTGTGTGTGCTAGGGACCACAGTGGTGTGCATGCATGCATTCTCATTGTGCCATGATTAATGTGTGTGTTTAACGTGCAAAGATGCATAATGTGAGCTGGCATGAGATGGGGTCATGAGATGGGGTACCAGTGCATATGCAGAGTCACCTTGAAGGGAAAAGACAGGAGGATGTTAGTCATGCATGTGCCACTTGTGAGGTGTGCATCACGGGAGGGGATAGTCATGCCTGCCACCCATGTCACTCACCAACCAGCCAGCTGTCCCCATACATGTTCTGTTCGAAATCTGTGGGGATGGGGCTCTGATTGTATATGTAGCTGTCATGGGTGTCATGGGTGGTGCCATGTGTTGGGCTGCTGATGTCCTCCTGCAAGGTTGTGGTAATTCCAGGATGGCATGAGGGGAGAATCTGAAGATGCGAGACACCTCAGAATCACTCATGCCAAAGATGTCTATGCATGTGTGATATATCAAGTGAAGAGTGAGGGGCTTGTATCAGATAAGGATATTGTATTAGATTAGATTAAATTGTAAATTTTATATAAGCAAATAAAAAATAAAAAAAAAACATCTCCCGTGCCCTCCTTAGTGCCATCCTCCGTGCCCTCCTCCTTCTTTGTTCATCTAAAGTCAGTAGTATAGCTATGTGCGACGATGCCCCTGGCATGTTGGCATACAGATTGTTGAGCAACACGTGTGACTGCTGAACTCCTCACTAACAGTGTTGCTTTATCTGACAAGTAGACTTTTTTTCTTTTTTTAGACCAGCTTTTATCAGCTCTAATTTTAGACAGGACATTTTGCTGTTGCGCACACTGCGTCGCTTGCGCTGCCCCAACGTTGTTTTGTGGATCCCCGTAAGTCCCTCATTAGCATATTTGACTAGCAAATCAATGGTGTGTCTATCGCACTTTTGCGCGGACGGATGCGCCAGTCTAACGAAATTACGGGGGACAAAAAAAAGACGATTTTTTGCGTATCTCGTTCTGGGGATGCCGCGCAACGAAACGCACGCGCACATTTAGACTTACGCACGCGCATCTCCTGTTGCGCAGGCGTAATCGCTCTGTGAATCTGGGCCGCTGTGTCTATGGGGTTATCCATGGTTGTCAGTCACAGACTACAGTAGACTTCAATGAAGTTTTGAAAGGATAAGAGCACCACTCCAGCTTGTACAGACCTTTTTAAAATATTTTTATTTAATAACAGTCAATGCATTTTTCGGGGCTCAGCACTCCTCCTTCATCAGGGATAAAAACTAGACAATAGATGAAATACAAAAATTCCTTAAAATGTGTTAAAAACGATCAATATAGAAAGGTAAAAAATTACAAATACCAGAGAGACATTACAGGCAAACCTTGTTTCTTCTTTATACGATAAGGTGACCAGATTTTTAAAATGAAATCCGGGGACATATTTTTTGTTTACTAGTAATGGCAACAATCAGCGACTCTCTGCCCATTGCCGCCCGCCTCACAGCCTCTCAAGTCTTACTCTTCGTGCCCCGGCTACTACTGGGTGGGGAGCGGAGGAAGATCACTCCCCCAGGGAAGGCAAGGAGATAAGCAGGTGGCTGGCCAAGATTTGTGCCAAGGCAGAAGAACATGCGAGCGAAGCTAAATGGGCATGTGCCCGAAACTGAAGAAATATTCCCTCCACTCCGACCAGCACATGATCATCAGAAAGGGGCACAGATAATGGGAAAAATCCAACCCCCCTATGCTAGTAGGCACGGCGGAGCGGGGGGGTGTAATTCTAATTTTATTTTAATTCTGCACTGACTGTCTTTGAAATTGCCCCTGTCCCCTATTAATTCCAATCTGGGGACAAAACCAGGGACAGACTTGGTCCAGGGACAGTGTCCTCAATCAGGGGACTGTCCCCTGAAACTGGGGATGTCTGGTCACCCTATTATACGAGGCCCGGGTACCAACCATCTTAGGCCGCGTACACACGACTAAACAAATCCGATCAAATCGGTCTGACAGACCGTTTTGATCGGATTTGTCTCCTGGGATATGTTGGTTTGATCGTGTACACACGATCAAACCAAAATCCCCGCCGGCAGACAGCGCGGTGACGTGGCGGTGACGTTGACGCCGCCACGTCACCGAACCAGGAAGTAAATTACTTCCACGCATGCGTCGAATCCATTCAAAGCATGTGCGGACAGATATGTCCGCTGGTCAGTGTACTAACCAGCGGACATGTCGGACGGACATGTTTCCAGCAGACAGATTTTAAAGCATGCTTTAAAATTTGTCTGCATGAAAAAACCTGTCTGCTCGCCAGAGGCGTAACTAGAACCTTCAGGGCCCCGGTGCAAGAAACCATGAAAGGCCCCCCCCCCCCACAGGCCCATAGCAGTGTAGCAAGTAAAGAAAGTCATACGCTTGGGCAGGCATACACATGTATACAATATATGTGTGTGTATATATATATATATATATATATATATATATATATATATATATATATATATATATATATATACATACATATATTTTGTTACATTTCTGAGTGCAGATCCTCCTTGCATCAGGGTCCCCAGAGAGCCAATTCCTTACATCAGGGTCCCCAGAGAGCTTCCCATACATCAGGGTCCCCCCATACATCAGGGTTCCCAGAGCGCCCCACCATACATCATGGTTCCCAGAGCCCATTCCATACATTAGGGTCCCCAGAGAGCCCCCCATACATCAGGGTCCCCAGAGAGCCCCCCACATACATCAGGGTTCCCAGAGAGCCCCCCACATACATCAGGGTCCCCAGAGAGCCCCCCACATACATCAGGGTCCCCAGAGAGCCCCCCACATACATCAGGGTCCCCAGAAAGCCCCCCACATACATCAGGGTTCCCAGAGAGCCCCCCCATACATCAGGGTCCCCAGAGAGCCTCCCACATACATCAGGGTTCCCAGAGAGCCCCCCACATACATCAGGGTCCCCAGAGAGCCCCCCACATACATCAGGGTCCCCAGAAAGCCCCCCCCCCATACATCAGGGTTCCCAGAGAACCCCCCCATACATCATGGTCCCCAGAGAGCCTCCCACATACATCAGGGTCCCCAGAGAGCCTCCCACATACATTAGGGTCCCCAGAGAGCCCCCCATACATCAGGGTTCCCAGAGAGCCCCCCACATACATCAGGGTCCCCAGAGAGCCTCCCACATACATCAGGGTCCCCAGAGAGCCTCCCACATACATCAGGGTCCCCAGTGGGCCCCCCAAATATCAGGGTCCCCAGAGAGCCTCCCACATACATCAGGGTCCCCAGTGAGCCCCCCAAATATCAGGGTCCCCAGAGAGCCTCCCACATACATTAGGGTCCCCAGAGAGCCCCCATATATCAGGGTCCCCAGAGAGCCTCCCACATACATTAGGGTCCCCAGAGAGCCCCCCATACATCAGGGTTCCCAGAGAGCCCCCCAATACATCAGGGTCCCCAGAGAGCCCCCCACATACATCAGGGTTCCCAGAGAGCCCCCCACATACATCAGGGTCCCCAGAGAGCCTCCCACATACATCAGGGTCCCCAGAGAGCCCCCCAAATATCAGGGTCCCCAGAGAGCCTCCCACATACATCAGGGTCCCCAGTGAGCCCCCCAAATATCAGGGTCCCCAGAGAGCCTCCCACATACATTAAGGTCCCCAGAGAGCCCCCATATATCAGGGTCCCCAGAGAGCCTCCCACATACATTAGGGTGCCCGGAGAGCCCCCCATATATCAGGGTCCCCAGAGAGCCCCCCATATATTAGGGTCCCCAGAGACCCCCATATATCAGGGTCCCCAGAGAGCCCCCCATACATCAGGGTCACCAGAGAGCCCCCCCCCATAAATCTGGGTCACCAGAGGCCCCCCCATACATCAGGGTCACCAGAGGCCCCCCCATACATCAGGGTTCCCAGAGAGCCCACCCAATACATCAGGGTTCCCAGAGAGCCCACCCAATACATCAGGGTTCCCAGACTTAAACACCCCCCCCAGAGCTTCCCCTGTACCTGGCTGGCTGGCTGTGCACCTCCAACCCCCAGCACAGGGGGAGGTTTGAGGTGGAGATCGGCAGTTCTATGATGTCCATTTGCATGGGGATCGTCCTGGGGCTTGTAATTCTCTTCCTGGGTCTGTACAGTGGAGAGGGGAGGGGCCACTGACCCGAGCAAATCACTCTACACTGAAGAGTAAAACTTGTAGCTGCCTGGGTCAGAGGCTCCTCCCCCTCCACTCCTCCCCCTCCACTGTACACATGCCGAAGGAGAAAAACAAGCCCCAGGGAGATGCCGCAAGCACCATACAGCTGCCGAACGCCGCCTCCCGCTCCCCTCACTGCATCCCAAACTAAAAGCCAGAGGTGCAGGGGGAGATGCCGGGTCTTGGGGCCCCCCCCACAGCGTCAGAATGGCAGGGCCCAGTCGCAACTGCGACTGCAGCAACCATGAAAGTTCCGCCACTGCTGCTCGCCCGTACACACGGTTCGTCGGACCGATTTCAGCAGATAAATTTGATCGTGTGTATGCGGCCTTAGGCTTTTGATATCGGCATGAGGAATGGATCCGGTTATAGCTGCTAGGCCTCCGCAGCCAGACCATCAAAAGAGCATTTTTCTTCTAAGCACATGTTAAACGTGACCAACCACCTTAAACACTGGTGAAAAAAACTCTCCATTTGGGAGGGGTTATATAGGAGAGGGACTCAATTTTAATTAGGTTTGACAGTGCCCAATCACCTGTGGTGACTACATAACCCATTAGGTAATTAAGGCTCTGTGTCCCGTGATGTATAATCAAGAAACATATTCTTATTAGGGCAAAAAAACAAAAGACGTCCACAGCGCAGACCTGAGGTGCCCGATTGACGTCTTTGGACGTCATGGTGTTGTAATTCCCCGCGCGCGCCACTGGGTGGCGCGCAGCGGGAAAAAACAGTGCCGTCGCATCGCTGAGGATCCGATGCGTGTACCCGGCAGCCGCGGTGTCCGCCAGGTACATGCGGTCGGCGGTGACAGAGCAGGGACGTGGAGCTCTGTGTGTAAACACAGAGCTCCACGTGCTGTCAGAGAAGAGGAGACAGATGCTGTTTCCCTTGTACATAGGGACACAGCATCGGTCACCTCCCCCAGTCACCCCCCTCCCCCCACACAGTTAGAACACACTCAGGATACACATTTAACCCCTTCCTCACCCCCTAGTGTTAACCCCTTTAATGCCAGTCACATTTATACAGTAATTAGTGCATATTTATAGCACTGGTCGCTGTATAAATGTGAATGGTCCCAAAAATGTGTCAAAAGTGTCCGATGTGTCCGCCGTAATGTTGCAGTCCCAATAAAAATCGCAGATCGCCGCCATTACTAGTAAAAAAAAAATGGAAAAAAAAATCATAATTCTGTCCCCTATTTTGTAGGCACTATAACTTTTGCGCAAAGCAGTCGCTTATTGCGTTTTTTTTTTTTTTTTTTACAAAAATACCTAGAAGAATACGTATCGGCCTTAACTGAGAAATTTTTTAAATTGGGATATTTATTATAGCAAATTGTCGCTCTTTTTTTGTTAATAACGCAAAAAATAAAAACCGCAGAGGCGATCAAATACCACCAAAATAAAGCTCTATTTGTGGGGAAAAAAGGACGCCAATTTTGTTTGGGAGCCACGTCGCATGACCGCGCAAATGTCAGTTAAAGCGACGCAGTGCCGGAAGCTGAAATTTCGCCTGGGCACGAAGGGGGTTTATGTGCCCAGTAAGCAAGTGGTTAAATATGCTTTAACACAACAAATGTTATCATAAAAAATACTACATAGTAACATGCATGCAGTATCGTGGAAAGGGACCCTCAGTGGGTCTTAGCGGTTAAGGTTCAAAGCTACCTTTTTGCTGCTTTATCAATCCTATATTGTGGATTCTTTATTTCAACAAAATTACAAAACGTGGTTATCAAACTAATTATATATCTAAACTATGTGAGTAATTGAAAAAGTTTGCACTTTCCTAGGCTTATAGCAAGGTTAACTCTTGTATTTTTCATATGACCCCTTTCCATCTATGCACAGGAGGATGGTAAATTGCAAATATGCAAGACTTTTTGGCAGGCCAGTGCAATTATCATGCATGGTCCTTATGGAGGGGAATTGACACGTTATACCTGGAAATTACTCTTCATTTGTTAAGGGGTAGATGGAGAGAGGAAACATACTGGATTTTCATGCCTGTTTGGATGTGGTGCAAACTGGGATTTTCAATACAAACATATTTGCCTACTTAGGAGTGCAAAAAAGCTTGGCTTGCAATTATTTTATGTACACTAAAATGCAAAGCAATTAAAATATTCAAACTAGAACACCTAACACATGAATAAGCCATATATTTATCCCCTTACTTTCCAAGGTCTTTAATTATGTAATGAGGGTCAGAAAAACAGTTGAGCAGCAGCACTTTGGAACATTTGATTTAATTAGTGGATGGCTCTCCATTGAGTTTCCAGACTTAGTTTAAGCACAGGCATGGTAGTCAGGTGCCCTCGATATCCATGGACGGAGTCTGGTTTTAAAGTTAATTTGCAAAAAGCATTCTGTAGACATGGCTGCATTTTGCAGACAGAGCTGTGTCTACAGTTCCTCTGTAACATCAGCCATTTAAACACACATCACAGCACAGTAGGAGCATCTACATTTTATTTAGAAAAATAGAGCTAAACATTGGTCAAGAGTAAAGATCATATCTGCTTGCTGGACTATCAATAATTTGTTTTTCTTTTATAAAATGTGCTTTCCATCTTTATAAAAATAGTTTGTTACATTGTCTATTAATGGCTCATCATCTCTTTGTTTCAGAGACAAGGCAGTATGTACTGCAGTATCCAATTTGTCAACCTGGTCTAAGGACTGCCCCCTTAGGAAAGAGCGAGTGGAAAGACAGAACAGGTGCCCACCTTAGGTGAATTTAGGGTTACTGATAGGCTGACCCCTGCACTCTGTACATTATGCTATGCACTTCTTAGGCCACGTACACACGCTCGGTTTGGGCTGATGAAACTGGCCTTAAGGCCAGTTTCATCGATCCAAACCGAGCGTGTGTACGGCCCATCGGACCATCGTCCATCGGACCAAAGTTTTAAAACTTACTTTAAAATCGCATGCTCAGAATCAAGTCGACGCATGCTTGGAAGCATTGAACTTATTTTTTTAGCACGTCGTTGTGTTCTACGTCACCGCGTTCTGACCCGATCGGATTTTGGACTGATGGTGTGTAGGCACATCAGACCATCAGGCCACTTCAGCGGTGACACAAGGAAAACAGTCCGTCGGACCATTCTAATCGGGTTGGACCGATCGTGTGTACGCGGCCTTAGTCCTGGTTCACACTGGTGCGACATGTGCTCTAACTTTGAGAATTGCGGCTCATTAAGTGCAATGGAACCGTTCTAATAGGAGCAACTTGAGTTGCTCTGACTTAGGAAAAGATTCCTGCACTACTTTTGGTGCGTTTTCAGCACGACTTGCATTGACTTCTGTTGAAGAACTTGTATGCAATTTGCGCTTTGATGTCGGCTTTGAAGTCGCGGCAGTGTGAACTGTGCCTTTGCTTTCTGCACTCCTGATACCTGCTTTGTACTCTGTACATTACATACACCTGACACCTGCACTATGTACATTATATACACCTGCACTATGTACATTATATACACCTGACACCTGCACTATGTACATTATATACACCTGACACCTGCACACTGTATATTACATATTTCTGATTCCTGCACTCTGTGCATAGGCTTAAGTTCTAGATCACAATGTTAGCTCTGTGCGTGAAGCCATTTACATACAGTTCTCTTCTGGGTGACCAAGAGGGTGTGGAGAGGGGCCTTGCCAGGTAATCTGTACAGGACCTCATGATTTCTAATAGTGGCCCTGGGTGCATCAGTTGGGGGGGAACGGGGAAAACAACAGAGTGCATAATGAGGCTCATAAAGTAAGGACACTTACCTGTCCAGGGATCCAGCTCTATCTTCATATGGGCCGGTTATTTGCCAGTCTTCAGGTCCCTGGCAGGTTTACTAAGGGTCACTGGCTGTAACTCATTAAGGCTTCTCGCTGCAGATGCGCGAGTCACGCTGTGCTGTATGAATGGTACCGCAGCCTTCTGGGACCTATGACGTCCAAGAAGGTTGGGGGGGGGGGCTTCTGCTCCGATCACCTGGGAAATGGGAGTTGTGGGTACCTGCTAAAACTCCCCAAAAAAAACTAAACCTCCAAAAGTGGGAGAAGGGGGGGGAGGTGTTAAAGTGGAACTTCCCTTTTAGGGTGAAGTTCCACTTTAAATCCGCTGACAGCATGATCACTGGAATATGAGTTTGTCAGCCAAACACATCTCTCTCCTCTTATACTTTAGTCAATTTATTGACTGAATTAACGAAAACAAACGTTTGCCCTTCATGCTCACCAACTGTTGGGCAATAAATCTGTTACGTCCAGAGCTTTTTTTCTCAGAAAATAGGTGCAGGAACTCAACCACGACCCGTTCAGATTTCACAAACAGTAGAAGGGTCTTAAAGGGGCATTAAATACCAGAATTGCATTACATACAGTGTGCAGAGTTCAGGGGGTTACAAAGCAGTCACTTGTAAACACAGAAACCAGACTTCTGTGTTTACAAGTGATTGTGGTGAGCGGGCACCAAAGGGTCTGAGCCAAAGGTGGTGGAACTGAGTTCCACCAAGTTCCCCCAGAAAAAAAGCCCTGGTTACGTCGATTTATCCGATCGTGTGTACGCAAGTCCGTCCAACTAAAATCCAAAGTACAAATATGCATGCTCGGAACAAATGCTAAACATCAGACAACAATAGCAGATGTTGCCCAAAGGGTGGCGGTAAAAAGCTGAAAAACCACATGGTTTGGTGAATGTTGGCTAAAAATGTTGTGCCGTGTGTATGCAGAACAAGTTTGCGGCCAACGCCCTTCGGACTAAGATCCACGCAAAAGTCAGCTGGATGTCTGATCGTGTGTACGAGGCTTATAGTCAATTAAACTCCTGGGGTATTGATCTCGTCAGTTAAGTAGCAGAGGGGGAGGGGTATATACAGAGGGGGTTGTTAGTCAGTTTCAGCTGCTTTGGTGTTAATGACATACAAAAGGTGCACTGCATGGACAACAATGAGACAACCTCCAAAACAGGAATGGTTTTACGGGTGGAGCCCACTGATATTTTTTTCCCTACTCATATTTTCTCACTGTTTTTCACTTTGCATTTGGCTAGGGTCAGTGTCACTACTGGTAGCATGAGGCAATACCTGGACCCTATAGAGATTTCACAGGCAGTCCAACTCCTCCAGGATGGCACAGCAATACCTTCCATTGCCAGAAGGTTTGCTGTGTCTCCCAGTCTCAAGAGAATGAAAGAGATTCCAGGAGATAGGAAGTTACTCTACGATAGCTGGACAGAGCCGTAGATGGCCCTTAACCCATCGGCAGTAATGGTATCTGCTCCTTTGTGCAAGGAGGAACAGGATGAGCACTGCCAGAGCCCTACAAAATTACCTCCAGCAGGCCACCGGTGTAAATATCTCTGACCAAACAATCAGAAAGAGAATTCATGAGGGTGGCCTGAGGGTCCGACATCCTCTAGTGGGACCTGTGTAGACTGCCAGGCACCATGGAGCTTGATTGGTATTTTTCATTGAACACCAGAATTGGCAGGTGAGCCACTGGTGCTCTGTGCTTTACTGTGGCAGTCCAGATTAGTAGGGCGGGAAGTATATTTTCATAATAATGTATTTTTAATGTGAGTTGGAGCAGAGGTAGAAATACCATTGTTTGGATAAATGACACTACTGTGGTCCATGGAAGCGATCAGCCTGTTGCACTGCTGAGGTGTTATGGAAGACCAGAATGCTTCAATAGTGGCCTTCAGCTCTTCTGCATTGTTTACTCTCATGTCTCTCATCTTTCTCTTGGCAATGCCCCATAGATTCTCTATGGGGTTCAGGTCAGGCGAGTTTGCTGGCAATTCAAGCCCAGTAATCCCACGGTCATTGAACCAGGTTTTGGTGCTTTTGGCAGTGTGGGAGGTGCCAAGTCCTGCTGGAAAATGAAGTCAGCATTCCCATAGAGCTCGTCTGCGGAAGGAAGCGCGAAGTGCTCCAAAATCTCCTGGTACACGCCTGCATTGACCCTGGACTTAATGAAGTACAGTGGACCAACACCAGCAGATGACATGGCTCCCCAAATCAACACAGACTGTGGAAACTTCACACTGGACTTCAAGCATCTTGCAGTGTGTGCCTCTCCATTCTTCCTCCATACTCCGGGTCCTTGGTTTCCAAATAAGATGCAAAATTTGCTCTCATCAGAAAAGAGGACTTTGGACCACTGAGCAACAGACCAGGTGTGTTTTTCTTTAGCCCAGGTAAGACGCTTCTGATGTTGTTTGTTGTTCAGGAGTAGTGTTGAGCGGAATACGCCATATTCGATTTCGCGATATTGAAGAATATTCGCGAATATTCGCTAATATCGAATATTCGTGATATTTTATCCAAAAAAAATTTTGGGAAATTTCGCTAATGCGAAATTTCGCTAATGCGAAAATGATTGCGAAATTCTCATAAACGGAGATCATTTCCTGTATTACTAAACTAATATGCACTAAACACTAACTCTACACTAACTCTACTTAAAAGAAAGGAGAATAAGGGGCAAAAGAAGGGCGGAGAAGATAATCGCGCAATATTCCTATTGCGCGATTATCTTCTCCGCCCTTCTTTTGCATCAGAGCCAATAAGAATAACTCGAATATTCGGCAAAAGGTATATGGCGCAATATTCCTTTTGCGGAATATTCGAGTTATTCTGATTGGCTCTGATGCAAAAGAAGGGCGGAGAAGATAATCGCGCAATATTTCGTTTGCCGAATATTCGAGTTATTCTGATTGGCTCTGATGCAAAAGAAGGGCGCATCAGAGCCAATCAGAATAACTCGAATATTCGGCAAAAGGAATATTGCGCGATTATCTTCTCCGCCCTTCTTTTGCATCAGAGCCAATCAGAATAACTCGAATATTCGGCAAAAGGAATATCGCGCAATATTCCTTTAGCCGAATATTCGAGTTATTCTGATTGGCTCTGATGCAAAAGAAGGGGCGAGTAGCTGATGCGAATTTTCGGCAACATAAGAGAATCGCATCAGCTACTCGGCCCAGGGTCTCTCTCTAATCATACCAGCAATGCTTTTAGACGTCGATGGAGATCAGTAGGATGTGATCTGTTTTACAAATAAATTTGAAAAAATACGAATATTCGCCATAGCGAATATTCGCCGCAATATTCGAGTTATTCGCAAATACTCGAATATGCAATATTCGTAGCGAATATTCGCAATGCGAATATTCGTGAGCAACACTATTCAGGAGTGGCTTGACAAGATGAATACGACCTTTGAAGCCCATGTCCAGGATCCGTCTGTGTGTGGTGGCTCTTGATGCACTGACTCCAGCCTCAGCACACTCCACTTGTGAAAGCCATCAACACTTTTGAATGGTCTTTTCCTGACAATCCTCTCCAGGCTGCGGTCATCCCTGCTGCTTGTGCACCTTTTTCTTCCACACTTTTCCCTTCCACATAACTTTCTATTAATGTGCTTGATACGGCACTTTGGGAACATCCAACTTCTTTTGCAATTACCTTTTGAGACTTTCCCTCCTTATGGATGTTGTCAATGATGATTTTCTGCACAACTGTCAGGTCAGCAGTGGGACCATTTAAAGGCTCAGGAACCCTTTACAGGTGTTATGGCTTAATTATCTGATTAGAGTGGGACACTTTGACCCAGATTCACAGAGCAATTACGCCTGTCTAACTGGTGTTAGGCGCCGTACACACGGCCGAGGTTCTCGCTGAAAATCAGCGAGAACCTCGCTGGAATGCACATTCCAGCGAGGACCTCGGCCGTGTGTACGGTCTCAGCGAGCTTCCCGTTGGGAAGCCCGTCGAGCCGAAATAGAGAGCACGCTCTCTATTTCCTCGACGGCCCGCCTGGAAGAATGGCTGGTTGCCATTCCCGACGGGCGGGTCGCCGAATTCGACGGCCGGGAGAGAACCTCGACGGGCGGAACGATGTGTTCTGCCCGTCGAGGTTCTCTGCCGTGTGTACGGCGCCTCAGACAGGAGTAATTTTAAATTTTGCGCGCCGTATCACTAGTTTGAATCCTCAAACCATGATACGGCGGCTTCGGGCTTCGATCCGAGAGGCTTACGTCTTCGTAGGCCTTCGGATCTACGCTGCGATATTTTTGCGGCCGCTGGGAGGAGTTTGCGTCGTTTTCATGCGTCGGGATATGCAAATGAGTTTTTACGGCGATCCACGAAGATACGAGCGGTCTTCGCAATCGCTTTCGTCTATTTTTTTTATACGTACTGTTAGACCAGCTTTTTGCTGGTCTAATGTTGCGTAGCCCATGTTAAGTATGGCCGTCGTTCCCACGTCGAATTAAATTTTTTTTTTTTTTTTTTACGTAACTCGTTCGGGAATAGGAATCTCCGTAAACGACGCTACTCAAGAAAAAATGACGTAACGACGTGATTTCGCGCAATGCACGGCGGGAAATTTGCGAACGGAGCATGCGCAGTTCGATCGCCGCGGGAACGCGCCTATTTTAAATGATTCACGCCCCCTACTCGCGCGGATGGATTGCGACGGGAGAAATACACTACGCCGCCGTCGTTTACTGGACAAAATCTACCTGGATTCCACGTAGAGCCAGGTAAAAAACGGCGGCGTAGTGTATTTCTGATACTCTACGATGGTCTAATTCTATCTGAATCTGGGCCTTTGAGCCTAGAATGTTGTACCTTTTCACAATATTCAAATTTTCTGAGATTGTGGATTTGGGGTTTTCATGAGCTGTAAGCCATAATCACCACAATTATGACAAATCACAGCTTGGACTCTTGCTTTGCATGTAATGAGTCTATTTCATATATTAGTTTAACCACCTTTTAACCACTTAAAGGGTCACTAAAGGAGTTTTTTTTAGCTAAATAGCTTCCTTTACCTTACTGCAGTGCTGTTTTCATGTCCTCATTGTTCGTTTTTTGCTTTGATGTTGCTGTAATTCTGCTCTGATCTCAACACTTCCTGGCTGTCTGTTTCCTTATAAACACAGTGCTGTGGTCACTAATCAATGAGGTGTGATTACTGTGTGTAAACTGAAACTGGGTTGGTGCTGAGGGGTTTTAGACAAACCATCACTGCCCTCTCTGGCTCTGTACATCAGAGAGACAGGAAATAACAGCAAAAACTAAACTAGAACTATAGGTTGATTATATGATTGATTCTTATCTATTTTTAATCATTTTTAACCACTTAAAGACCCCCGCACGCACATATACGGCCACAACATAGCTCGTACAGGCACAAGGGCGTAAATTTACGTCCCCGCCTGAGTGCGATTCGGGGGTCCCATCGGGACCCCCTCCGCGGCGTGCGGGGGTCTCCCTACCTCTGGGAGCGATCCGGGATCTGCGGGCGGATGTCCGTGTTTTCCGCCCCCCCCGCGATCGCTCCCAGCCAATGGGAGCGCGCTCCCAGCCTGTCACTTCCTCCTCCTGTGTTTACACAGGAAGGAGGAAATGATGTATTCTCTCATCGCAGCGCTGTTTCCCAGCGCTGCTGATGAGAGAAGACATCACAAGTAAGTGTGCACCAACACAACACTGACACACACTCACATAGGCATATTAACCCCTTGTGATCGCCCCCCCCACCCCCGTCACAGTGTCACTGAATGCAGTGATTTAATCACTGCATTTAGTGTCAGTGTGACAGGCACTGTAAAAAAACAGTTAGTGTTAGGTTCAGGATAGCCCCCCCACCCCCCCTAATAAAGTTTTAACCCCCTGATCACCGCCCTAGTTAACCCTTTCACTCCCTGTTGCCAGCGTCACTAAGCGATCATTTTTCTGATCGCTGTATTAGTGTCGCTGTTCCCGCTAGGTAGCTATTTATTTTTATTGCGATTTTTTTTTTTTACTAAAGACATGTGGCTAAATAAATTTTGGCCTAAATGTTTGACTAAAATTTAGTTTATTTGATTTTTTTTTAACAAAAAGTAAAAAATAGTGTTTTTTTTTCAAAAATGTCGCTCTATTTTTGTATATAGCGCAAAAAATAAAAATCGCAGAGGTGATCAAATACCACCAAAAGAAAGCTCTATTTGTGGGAAGAAAAGGACGCAAATTTTGTTTGGGAGCCACGTCGCACGACCGCGCAATTGTCTGTTAAAGCGACGCAGTGCCGAATCGCAAAAACACCTTGGGTCATTTACCAGCGTATTGGTCCGGGTCTTAAGTGGTTAATAGGAATCAGTTAACTTGTACAGTTAGGGCCAGATTCAGGAACAGTTACGCTGGCGGATCGAGTGATCCGCCAGCCTAACTGTGACTTTGAGCCGGCGTTTCTGTTTTCTGTAACCAGAAAACAAGAAACGCCGGGTTGAAGTTCCGATGCGAGCAGCGTAACTGAGTTTCGCCATCGCATCGTTACTTCAACTTAAAAATGCCGCCGGGGGCGTTCCTGCCGATTTACGCTCAAAAAATATGTTAATGAGCGGAAATCGGCAATTCACGATCGAAATCCGGCGCGACGCAATGACGATACGACGTTTCCGGACGGGATACGCGGCGCATAGATATACCTACATAGGGTAGGAGTATCCTATGTTAGATATAGGCGTCGTCATCGCGTCGGAAAAAAAAAAAAAAAAAACGTCGCTTGCGTAAAACGGTCATGAATGGGAATGTGACGTCATTGACGTTCATTCACAGATTTTGGAGCATGCGCACGGGGATGTTTTGACACTCGACGCATGCGCAGTACGTTGGCGGCGGGATCGCGCGTAGTTAGCATACTACACGCCCCGTACCCGCTAAATTTGAATTCCGCCGGCTCATTTGTGATGCGCTGCCGCAACTTTAGGAGCAAGTGCTTCGTGAATGACAGCACTTGCTCCTAAAATTTCGGCAGCGCAACGCAAATGAGAAGCGTTACTCCAGAGCAAAGATGCTCTGGACTACCTGAATCTGGCCCTATGTCTCTATTCCCTGTAAACAGTCATTTCAGCCCAAATTTTTTTTTCCTTTAGTGACCCTTTAAGGACCTTGTTTTTGATGTTTTTCAGATTTGGTGTTTACAAGACTAAAACATTTTTTTTTTTGCTAGAAAATTACTTAAAACCCCCAAACATTTTATATATTTTTTCTAACACCCTAGAGAATAAAATGGCAGTGATTGCAATACTTTTTGTCACGCCGCACTTTTTTTTGGAAAAAAATCACTTTTTTAAATTAAAAAATTAGTTAGCCCAATTTTTCTATATATTGTGAAAGATAATGTTACGCCGAGTAAAATGATACCCAACATGTCACGCTTCAAAATTGCGCACGCTCGTGGAATGGCGTCAAACTTTTACCCTTAAACATCTCCATAGACGACGTTTAAAAAATTCTATAGGTTGCATCTTTTGAGCTAAAGAGGAACTAGAATAATTGCTCTTGCTCTAACGATTGCGGTGATACCTGACTTGTGTGGTTTGAACACCGTTTTCATATGCGGGAGCTACTCACGTATGCGTTCGCTTCTGCGCGCAAGCTCGTCGGGATGGAGCACTTTAAAAAAAAAAATGTTTTTGTTTTCTTATTTATTTTTATTTATTTTATTCATTTTTACACTGGAAAAAAAAAACGGATCACTTTTATTCCTATTACAAGGAATTTAAACATCCCTTGTAATAGAAAAAAGCATAACAGGTCCTCTTAAATATGAGATCTGGGGTCAAAAAGACCTCAGATCTTATATTTAGACTAAAATGCAAAAAAAAATAATAAAAAAAATGTGGCCATTTGAAAAAATGACAACAAGAAAATATTGCTTTAAGAAGCATGGGTTGAAGTGACGTTTTGACGTCACTTCCGCCCTGCTATGCTATGGGGATGGGTGGGGGCCATCTTGCCCTTACTCATATCCCAGCCGAGCAGGGGACAGTACGCGATCGCCTCTGCCGTTACCGACGTCTCCGGTAAGCAGTGGAGGACACGGGAGAGTGGCGGGAGGGGGGCCCTCTCCCGCCGTCGATAACAGTGATCTTGTGGCGAATCCACCACAGAGACCACCGTTATCGTTTACAGGACCGCTCAAGGAAAAGATGGATATCTTGGTTATGGCAGCAGCTGCTGCCGTTACCGAGATATCCATCTTTAAAACAGGACGTATATAGTTGTGAGCGGGTCCTTAAGTGGTTAAGTTGCATTAGTGAAATAAATGGACTTTTGCACGATATTCTAATTTTTCGAGTTTCACCTGTATATTTCATTAATTAATACTATGCATGCTATTTGCCATTCCGACCCTGTTTTGAATTATTAGTCAACTTTGCTCCTGTTTAGTAAAATTACAAGTTACAGTTACTCCCTTGTCTGAATATTCAGCCAATTTCCCATTCTGTTACAGGACTTTGTGTGCTGGAATTGCAAGAGGTTTATTAGCTGGCCAAAATTCATATAAGCTTTAAAATGTCAACGTCATTACAAACTTTTTTTTAACCACTTGCCATCTACCTCACGTACATATACGTCGGCAGAATGGCACGGGCATTGCTTTGAATCTGCCGTGTAGCAGGCATGTGCCCACTGCGAGCTCCGTGACCGTGGGACCTGGGGACTCGATGTCCACCGGTGTCTCGCGATCGTGTCACGGAGCTGGAAAACGGGGAGATGCCTGTGTAAAGGCATTTCCCTGTTATGCCTAGTGACAGGACAGTGTTCTACTGATCCCTGTCATCGGGAGCAGTGATCACTGTCGTGTCACTGGTAGTCCAGCCCCCCACAGTTAGAATCACTCCCTAGGACACACTTAACCCACTGGTTAACCCCTTCACTGCCAGTGTCATTTACAGTACATAGTAATCAAAAGCGTCCGATGTATCTGCCGCAATATCGCAGTCACAATAAAAATTGATGATTGTTGCTATTACTAGTAAAAAAAAAAAAAAAAAAGCCATAAAATTATCCCCTATATTGTAGACGCTATGGCCCAGATTCACGTACATCGGCGCATTATCGGTCCGGCGTAGCGCACCGCCATTACGTTAGACTTGCGCCATCTAGCCGCGTAATCCCCCGATTCACGTAGCTTTTGCGCAGGAAATTGCGCAAGCGTAAGGTTTTTTCCTGAGGCGTAAGGAGGAGTAATACAAATTGGGAGGGACGTGGGCGTGTTACATTGAAATGAGCCGTGACCCCATGCAAATGAAGGGCCGGCCGGCTCGCGCATGCGCGCGTGAAGGAGACCATGTCAGCTCCGCTGTGCGCATGCTCACAACTCGGGAGCGGCGCAATCAGTGAAATTGGAAATGGACTAGGGCAACGTTGTGAACTACGCAGACAGCATAAATAGACACACACAAACACACTTGCATTGCAAAAGTACATCCCTTTGTGTCCCTTCCCATTTAACCAAGTGCTTTTGTTCCTGTTGTTCGTTGCAGTGTGTCTTGTAGTTGTCAGATTAGTGTTCTGTGTGATCAAGTGCTTGTTGGTATATTTGTGAAAATGTTTTTTGATAAGTGTTTGAGAGACTGTTTGTTTGATTGATATATTTCTGAGCGTTTGTTTTCTTGCTTTATTTTTTATTTTTTATTTTTTTGTGACTGTTTCTTGCTGAGTGCTAGTGTGATTTTTGGGTGTTCGTTTTCTCTTTGTGTGTGTTCTTGCCTGATTGGTTGTGCTTGTATTTGTGACTGATTTTTGGTGACTGGTAGTGAGTTTGTTTGGAAGTATGACAGAGAGAAAAAGAAAGCTGAATTTTACTGTGGGGGAAAAAAGAATTCTTGCCCGGGCCATTAGCGAGTATGGGCGTTTTCTCCACGGCCCGCAGAGTGCCACCACCACCCCGGCCAGGAGGAGGGAGATTTTGGATAGGATCACGGAGCAGGTGAATTCATCGGGGGAGGGGGAGACACGGACCCGGTCTGGGATTGACAAAAAAATAAATGATCTCCGGCGTCAGGTGAAAAAAAAACTGGCCGCAATGCATGCCCATGCCAGGGGCACAGGAGGGGGCCCACCATGCCGTATTAGGCTTACAGCGACGGAGCATGTGGTGGCCCTGACCTTTCACCGGCATGAAGTGGAGGGCCTGCCAGGCTTTGACACAAGTCCGGTCCCCGTGGTGCCAGGTAAGGTTTTTTTTTCTATCAGGTGTGTAGCATGTGTGGGGGAGGGGGTGAAAGGGAATATGTGCCAAGTGTGTGGATCCTCCAACCTGTGAATGGTTTGTGTCATCCACAGATGTGCAGGAGGGTGCAGGGCCATCTGGCCTGACCGCTCCAACCCCAGGACAGCAGCCTAATGAGGCCCCCGCAACAAGGCCACAGTCCGCGGAGGAGGTTCAAGAGGAGGAGGACGATCATGAGGAGGAGGACGATCATGAGGAGGAGGATAATCATGAGGAGGACGATCATGAGGAGGAGGAGTCAGGCACTGGACGAGTGGTTTGTGCGGACTCTTCCCCTCTGGCTGGCAGAAGCCTGCCCTCCCTAAGGGGGAGCCCCCCCCCTCCTCCCCCAACATGGCTCCCCTCACAAGGGCCTCCCCTTCTCCCCGCCCACAACCATCAGCTGGAGGCAGGATGTCATCCCAGAGCACCAGGGGGGCGCCCAATCTCCTGCCCGCCAGTCTGCGAAGGGACCAGGCCCTCCAGACCCGCCATCTGGGACAGCTCTGCCAGACTTTTGGGCGGGTGGAGGAGAGCCTGTCCTCCATGAAGGATACGCTGGGTAACCTGGACTCCCACTCCCGGGCTTTCACAACTTGCCTAAATGAACTGCAGACTACAGCAGCAGGCGTTGGGCAGGATGTGAGGGCCCTTACCCAGGCTATCCAGGCCAACACGGCAACATTTGGTGCTTCCCTGGACAGAATTGCCGTGGCCTTGGAGGGCAGGCCGCCAGGTGGGCAGATATCAGGGGCTGCTCCTCCTTCCCTGGGTTTGCCCCTCCCCCATGAGTCTCCCCTGAGGGGCCGGGGCCGTGGCCGGGGGCGCCCCAGGCGTGGCTCACGCAGAGGGCAATAATTTATTTTTCCCCTTTTTTTTTTTTTGGCTTACTTTTTTGGCTTTTGTTTTGTTTTTTTGCTGACATTTTTGGCATTTTTTTTTTTTTTTTTTGCTGACATTTTTTTTAAATTTTGGGTTGTGCATGCTGTTTGAATGTGGGGGTGACATTCCTGCTGGAAAAGGGGTGTCATCCTCAATTTTGGTGGAGAAGGGTTCCCCAGGACCAGGGAGAAGTGATTCCCAGGTCCGTGTGAATGGTGTATGAATGTACAGTGACATAATTGGAGCCTTGACGTGGCGTTACTGCTCACCAGTCGTGCATGGTGGACTGGTGCCAATCCAATTTTATGAGGATGTGCGGTGTGTGTGCTAGGGACCACAGTGGTGTGCATGCATGCATTCTCATTGTGCCATGATTAATGTGTGTGTTTAACGTGCAAAGATGCCCAATATGAGCTGTCTCCTGACTGCTCTTCCCTCAGAAGACGGGGTATCCTCGGTTAGGGGTTGATTGTCTGGTTGGGGGGTCAGGTCATCACGTAGCTCAACCTGCAGGCCCTTCCTCACTGCGAGATTGTGCAGCATGCAACATGCAACGATGATATGGCACACGAAGTTTGGGGAATACAACAGTGTACCCCCAGACTTATCCAGGCATCGAAAACGTGACTTCAGGAGGCCAAAGGTGCGCTCCACCACTGCTCGGGTTTTGATGTGTGCTTGATTGTATATTTCCTCCCCTGGGGTTTGGGGGTTCCGGATAGGAGTCATGAGATGGGGTCCCAGTGCATATGCAGAGTCACCTGGAAGGGAAAAGACAGGAGAATGTTAGTCATGCATGTGCCACTTGTGAGGTGTGCATCACGGGAGGGGATAGTCATGCCTGACTCCCATGTCACTCACCAACCAGCCAGGTGTTCCCATACACGTTCTGATAGAATTCCATTCGGATGTGGCATTGATAGTAGATGTAGCTGTCATGGGTGGATCCGGGGTGTTTGGCACGGACGTGCCATATGAGTCCTTGGTCATCAACTATCACCTGTACGTTGATGGAGTGCCAATTCTTCCGATTGCGGTACATGTGCTCTGTGTCATGGGGGGGCTGGAGTGCCACATGTGTGCAATCAATGGCCCCGATGGTGCGTGGGAATCTGGCAATTCTGTTGAAATCTGTCATTGCCTTCAGCCGCAGGTCCTCAGTGGTGGGTTTGATGATTAGGTTGGCCAAGCGTGTGAGGATTGCTGGGACAACCTGGTGCACACATCTGCTCATGGAGGATTGTGACATCCCAGCCACCACTCCACTTGTACACTGAAAAGAGCCACTGGCAAGGAAATGGAGTGTTGCCAGTACCTTGACCAGTGGCTGCACTGGATGTGAGCGTTGTGTTGGGCTGGTGATGTCCTCCTGCAGGGTTGTGGTTAATTCCAGGATGGCATGAGGGGGGAATCTGAAGATGCGATACACCTCAGAATCACTCATGCCAAAGAGGTCTATGCGTGTGCGGTATACCCTCTCCCGTGCCATCCTCCGTGCCCTCCTCCTTCTTTGGTCATCTAAATTCACTAGTGCAGCTATGAGCGACGATGCCCCTGGCATGTTGGCAGTCAAATTGTAGTGCAACACGTGTGTGTGGTCTGCTCCTCAGTAACGGTGTTGCTTTCTGTGAGATGTAGACGTTTTTTCAAAATTTAGACCAGCTTTTATGTGCTGTAACTTTAGACAGGACCTTTTGCTGTTGCGCACATCGCGTAGCCTGCGCAGCAACTGCGTTTTTTTGTGGATCCCCGCAACTCCCTCATTAGCATATTTGACTAGCAAATCAATGGTGTGTCTAGCGCATTTTTGCGCGGACGGATGCGTCTGTCTAACGAAATTACGCCGGACCAAAAAAAGTAGATTTCTGGCGTAAATCGTTTTCTGAATCGCGCGCATCTAAACGCACGCTCACATTTAGACTTACGCACGCGCAACACCAGTTGCGCAGGCGTAATCGCTCTGTGAATCTGGGCCTATAACTTTTGTGCAAACCAATCGATATACGCTTATTTTGTTTTTTTTAACAAAAATATGAAGAAGAATACATATCGGCCTAAACTGAGGAAAAAATTGTTTTTATATACAGTGCCTTGCGAAAGTATTCGGCCCCCTTGAACTTTGCGACCTTTTGCCACATTTCAGGCTTTAAACATAAAGATATAAAACTGTAATTTTCTGTGAAGAATCAACAACAAGTGGGACACAATCATGAAGTGGAACGGAATTTATTGGATATTTTAAACTTTGTTAACAAATAAAAAACTGAAAAACTGGGCGTGCAAAATTATTCAGACCCTTTACTTTCAGTGCAGCAAACTCTCTCCAGAAGTTCAGTGAGGATCTCTGAATGATCCCATGTTGACCTAAATGACTAATGATGATAAATAGAATCCACCTGTGTGTAATCAAGTTTCCGTATAAATGCACCTGCACTGTGATAGTCTCAGAGGTCCGTTTAAGGTGCAGAGAGCATCATGAAGAACAAGGAACACACCAGGCAGGTCCGAGATACTGTTGTGGAGAAGTTTAAAGCTGGATTTGGATACAAAACGATTTCCCAAGCTTTAAACATCCCAAGGAGCACTGTGCAAGCGATAATATTGAAATGGAAGGAAGGAGTATCAGATCACTGCAAATCTACAAAGACCTGGTCGTCCCTCTAAACTTTCAGCTCATACAAGGAGAAGACTGATCAGAGATGCAGCCAAGAGGCCCATGATCACTCTGGATGAACTACAGAGATCTACAGCTGAGGAGGAAGACTCTGTCCATAGGACAACAATCAGTCGTATACTGCACAAATCTGGCCTTTATGGAAGAGTGGCAAGAAGAAAGCCATTTCTTAAAGATATCCATAAAAAGTGTCATTTAAAGTTTGCCACAAGCCACCTGGGAGACACACCAAACATGTGGAAGAAGGTGCTCTGGTCAGATGAAACCAAAATCAAACTTTTTGACAACAATGCAAAATGTTATGTTTGGCGTAAAATCAACACAGCTCATCACCCTAACACACCATCCCCACTGTCAAACATGGTGGTGGCAGCATCATGGTTTGGGCCTGCTTTTCTTCAGCAGGGACAGGGAAGATGGTTACAATTGATGGGAAGATGGATGGAGCCAAATACAGGACCATTCTGGAAGAAAACCTGATGGAGTCTGCAAAAGACCTGAGACTGGGACGGAGATTTGTCTTCCAACAAGACAATGATTCAAAACATAAAGCAAAATCTACAATGGAATGGTTCACAAATAAACATATCCAGGTGTTAGAATGGCCAAGTCAAAGTCCAGACCTGAATCCAATCGAGAATCTGTGGAAAGAACTGAAAACTGCTGTTCACAAACACTCTCCATCCAACCTCACCGAGCTCGAACTGTTTTGCAAGGAGGAATGGGCAAAACTGATAGAGACATTCCCCAAGCGACTTACAGCTGTAATCGCAGCAAAAGATGGAGCTACAAAGTATTAACTTAAGGGGGCTGAATAATTTTGCACGCCCAATTTTTCAGTTTTTCATTTGTTAAAAAAGTTAAAAATATCCAATAAATTTCGTTCCTCTTCATGATTGTGTCCCACTTGTTGTTGATTCTTCACAAAAAATTACAGTTTTATATCTTTATGTTTGAAGCCTGACATGTGGCAAAAGGTCGCAAAGTTCAAGGGGGCCGAATACTTTCGAAAGGCACTGTATATATATATATATATTTATTGGGGATATTTATTATAGCAAAAAGTGTCACAAAAAATTGCCCGGTCATTGGGCAGCCAAATCCTCTGGGGCTGAAGTGGTTAAATGAATTAATATCTGCATCTTTCACTTGGTGATCCTGTCATGACAGTCCTTGTTCAAGCACTTCCTGTTAAGGAGTGATAGCTGTCTCCTAGTAGTCCTTTTGCATTGTCAGTCACCTTGCCATATGCAACCCTAATGCATATTTACCAACATAACAGTCCCAGTCCCTGGGACACTGTCACCCCCAACTTTGGCCTATCTTCAGGGTAGTTTCACCCAATAATGCTCACTTGATAATAAATATGCAGGGACCAGCCACCCATGACCAGTAACTCAGTAACTGCAGATGCTCAGTAACTCAGTTAAGGTTAATACTGTGATCCCAGAACACAGCCCAGGACACAGCACCATGGGACAGAGAACCAAGATGCAAGACTGCAAATCCAGGACAGTTAGCAACTATGTTAATGAAGATTACAAACAGTTGGGCCAAAACACATTGCACAGACATGGTCCACCATTGTCACTATCAGGAAGCTGGTTCAGAGCAATAAGCTGCAGGCAACATTGCAGTAAGCAAATGTAGAAAGGAAGTGGTTGAATGAGACTGGAGAAGATCTGCATCATTGAAATAAAAAAATATGAAAATTGTGTAGCGCACCCCCTAAGGAGCCACAGATGAACTGGAATCCCTCACCCTGCACAGCCAGGCACACCGAGCTTTCACAGGCACTCCAGAGCCAGAGAACAGTCCACAGATTTGTTTTTGTGCTTTATTGGTTTAATAACTTGGATGGGGATGGGAGATTATGGGATTCCCACTTAACTCTTGCAACAGAACTCTGGCAACAACTTCAGAGACATCTTCCTATACACAGTCTATGTACAATCTATATACAGGCTCCATGACACTGCTCCTGCACTTTACTGGCTTGCAGACTCCATCTGGATCACATCAAAGTGGAATGCCACCCAAAAATGGAACTTCCGCTTTTCAGAACCCTCCAGACACCTGTGTAATATATTTTGCTCCCACTTCCGGGTATAGATACCCGAGTCATTCGCGGGTATCTATGCCACCTCCCCCCCCCCCCGTTGTCTTCTGGGAGACACACAGGTCCCAGAAGACAGCAAGTTCCAGTGGGATCGTGCAGCACGAGTCACGTATGCGCAGTGGGGAACCAGGAAGTGAAGCTGCAAGGCTTCACTTCATAATTCCCCTACCAAAGATGGTGGCGGCAGCATCCGAGAGGCGAGCGACAACTTGGCTTCGGGTGCCGACATCGCAGGCACCCTCGACAGGTAAGTGTCCTTATATTAAAAGTCAGCAGCTGCAGTATTTGTAATATTCCAGGCAGTCCTCCTTACTCTCACCCTCCAATTCTGGAGGTTTCTACAAACTTCCAGACCAGGGGGAAATGCCAGAGAGAGCTGCCAGATGAGTCATCCAGCCCCAAGTCACTGAACCCTGACCCAGATTCACTAACTAAATTTACGTATGCTAACAAATGTACAAAAACCTAACCTACATCTATTACACAATAGAGGGTGCGACAATTGTAATAAAATAAAACCTACTTGTATATCAAGACATCAATTGTATATTAAGACAAAATGTATTTAAAAAATTAGCTTGCCTTGCAAATGCTCTCAAACCAAGTTAAGCCCTGTACACACGATCGGTCCATCCGATGAGAACGGTCTGATGGACCGTTCTTATCGGTTAACCGATGAAGCTGACTGATGGTCAGTCGTGCCTACATACCATCGGTTAAAAAAACGATCGTGTCAGAACGCGGTGATGTAAAACACAACGACGTGCAGAAAAAAATAAAGTTCAATGCTTCCAAGCATGCGTCGACTTGATTCTGAGCATGCGTGGATTAGGTTAGGTATCCATCGGTTAAATTTAAAACAAGTTTGCTTTTTTTTAACGGATGGATAACTAACCGATGCCGCCCACACACGATCGGTTTGGACTGATGAAAACGGTCCATCAGACCGTTGTCATCGGTTTAACCGATCGTGTTTACGCAGCCTTACTCTCAACTCAAGGCTTAACTGTATATTAAAAAAAAGAAGGAAAAACGTGTCAGTGGATTCTGTTATAAAGGACTGTAGTAAACAAAACATCATCCATTTAGGGTTTACATCTACTTTCATGATTTCATTGTCTTGCATTTCCATCTTATCAATTTGTTTTCTAAAAAGAAGGGCTTGGCCTTTTATTGTTCATTAGAAAAGTTTAATATCAAAAATACAGTAATCAAATAAATTCTGCATTTGTTTTTACTCTCGGATATTTCATTCCTAACTCAAAAAAACATAAACAACATTGCAGCGCGCTGGGGGAGCACAGAGTGGCTGGCGGGATTCCCGATGAAATTGTGCTCTGCATGTTTAGCATTGTATAATGGACAATAAACGCCTTACAGCCTGTAATAAATAAAAACACTCACAGTGGCTTATTGATGGAACGGAGCAATTTGTAACTTATTGCCCTGTATATTTTTCTTATTCCTGCCTATGTGCTATTGTAACACATGTAAGACAGTTAATGCTGAAAAGGTGCATTTAACACCCCCTTGGAGGATATAAAAATAAATCATTTCTATCCTCTACCACTTGTCATACTGGTTGTGCATTATATAATTTGCCATTAAGTCACCGGTATTTCTTTATTAAAAACATCACATCAACTCTCAGTGCTGCAAGCATTTAGCAAGGCCAAATCCAGGTACCCAGGCAATGGCAATTCAAGTACATCCTATAAAATACTTCTATAAAGCTCTTGTAGAGTAAGTGGCATAGTGTGGTGAAAGGATTGTGTGTATACATTTAAATATCCAGAAGAAGGAGTAGTAAAGATTATGTTCCAAACGTATAAATTATTTAACTACTGAGTGGCCACAGTAGCAATGGGAATGCTTTATAAACACGGATCCCTTTCTACTGCATGCTCCTAAGTAAATGTCTTTCATGCATCCATTTACAAGTACAGAAACACCTTGGTTTGCGAGCATAATTTGCTTGTAATCCAAAGCACTTGTATATCAAAATGAATTTCCGCATAAGAAATAAAGGAAACTCAAATGATTTGTTACACAATCATTTATTCATAGGTCCTTCAGGTTATAGTCCATATAAAAAGATTATAGCAATGTGATAGGTTGTGTAACCACAAAATGTCCATCCACAAAGGGAAGCCTCCACAAGGGGATTAGAAGCAAAATCCAACAGGAGCTACAGAGTATAAAAGAGAAGAGAGGTGCCTCTAAAGCCCTGTACACACGATCGGTTTGTCTGATGAAAACAGATCGATGGACTGTTTTCATCGGACAAACCGATCCTGTGTGGGCCCCATCGGTCTTTTTTCCATCGGTGAAAAAAAATAAAATAATAAATAAATAAATTATTCCTATGTATAAAAAAACTATAGAAAAATCCGATCGTCTGTGTGGAACTCCACCGGAGAAAAACCCACGCATGCTCAGAATCAAGTCAACGCATGCTCGGAAGAATTGAACTTTCTTTTTTTTCGGTGTTGTACATCACCGCGTTTTGCCACGGTTGGATTTTTGACTGATGGTGTGTAGGCAAGACTGATGAAAGTCAGCTTCATCTGATATTCGACGAAAAAATACATTGGATTAGATTCCATCAGATATCCGATCGTGTGTACAGGGCTTAAGTGTAGCAATAAGTTGCTAAATGTTGTATCTTCATTAAATGTAACCATATTGCTACACTTAGAGGCCCTTTTCTTATCTTTAATACACAGTTGTGACATGACGCTACTTTTATCTCAAGCTTGTATTCCAAGTCAAAATGTATTAAAAAAATGTGTTTGTCTTGCAAAACGCTCTCAAACCAAGTTACTCTCAAACCAAGATTTTACTGTATCTGTGTCATTGCATTATTGTATCATTATCATTTTTGGTAGCAAATGTGACACCCTCACCCATTGGGTACCAGCTGGTTATCACTTGATGGTAACCACTTCACAAAAACACTGTTGAGAATTCAAATTAAATCTGTAGCATTCTGACGTAAGCAAAGAATTGAGTTAAAGTGGAGGTCCGCCTAAAATAAATAAATGTTAAAAGCCAGCAGCTACAAATACATAAGTTGCTGACTTTTAATAAATGGACACTTACCTGTCTAGGGTGCCTGCAATGTCGGCAGCTGAAGCCGAGCAATCCCTCAGCTCTCGGCTGTCCCCGCCGCCATCCTCGGTGAGGGCATCAGGAAGTGAAGTGTTGCAGCTTCACTTCCCGGTTCCCTACTGAGCATGCGCAAGTCACGCAGCGCGTCCTTACTGGTCCCCGCTGTCTCCTGGGACCAGTGTGTTTCCCAGAAGACAGCGGGGGGGAAGGGGCGTGACTCCCGTGGGAGTCTATGCCCGCAAGTATTATACAGGTACCTGTACCCCCAGAAAAGTGCCAAATGTGACACTGGAGGTGGGAGGGTTCCAAAAAGCAGAGGTTCACTTTTTGTGTGGACCTCCGCTTCAAAATCTAAGAAATCTAAGAACGAAAATGTAATATATTGCCGTTTTTTAACGGTGGCTGCAGTCGTTTTATTTCAGGCTAAGAAACAATTAACAGAAAAATACTTTTTGATTCAGCCACAAAAATCGTGTGCTTGTAACATCCTGTGGACTGAACTGATACAGTGCCTTGAAAAAGTATTCATACTCCTTGAAATTTTCCACATTTTGTCATGTTACAACCAAAAATGTTAATTTATTTTATTGGGATTTTATGTGATAGACCAACACAAAGTGACACATAATTGTGAAGTGGAAGAAAAATGATCAATAGTTTTGATTTTTATTTTTTACAAAAAAATATGTGAAAAGTGCATTTTGTCACAAACTACGGTGAATGGAGTGAACCAAAACTGCGGTTAGCGAAAGAATTTAATGCACCTCTCTATGTTATGTGAGATTTCAGTATTGGACCCCAGGCGTCACTCCAATCAGAAAAACAGAGTTTGGGGGTTCACTACAACATCTCTCTCACATATAGGAATGAGTTGAGCTACTAGGGGTGGTGGTATTACAACATGCCTCCAACCCGTAGCGTTAAAAGATTATGGTAAACAGGAATGAGCACAACTGCATTAAAGATTCCAATGCACTTCTCTATGCAAGTGATTATCAGTACCAGACCCCAGGCATCACTCCCATCAGAGAACAGGAGTTTGGGGGTTCTCTACATCATATCACTTTACATAAAGGAATGCATTGGGCCACTAAGGGAGCAGGTATAAAATACCTTTAACCCTTAGCATAAAAAAAGTTAGAGTTAACATGTTCAATATGTTAGGGCGTAAGCCCGTATACATTTAACAACACATGTCAAGCACGTAGCATATGAGAATATTGTATGCAACTAGCATTGGCGTAAGAGAGGCAATTATAGCTCAGATGGTTTTAGAGTGTATGTCCCTTTTAGATATTGCAGAGCTGTCAGCTGAAGACCCACTAAGTAAACTCAAGCAGCAGGATACTATTAATTATACCAGATCCAAAGACAGCACTTTGTAAAGGGTATATAAGAATTGAGTAATTCTAGAGCAGTAATAGTACCTATCCGTTTGCAGGGATGAGAGTTTTCAGTAAGCTAGTAGCAGCCTTGGGATTCTGTAGTGCTGGGTCTCCTGAAGGAAGATCTGTTTAGGGTGTCCCAGCAATGGCAATCTGCATTAGCTTGATTGAGCTAGGGATCCAGCGTGGCATGGTTTGCAGCTTAGGGATTGATGGTACCCATAGTTATGTAGTGTGGCCGGCTACGGCTGACAATAATAGAACAGCGTGTATACTACACGCTGCTCTGTTTATAGAGGCATGTGTGCAGAATAGAGCGTTGATTACGCTTGGCACTTCCGCCTTCCAGGGTGGAATGCACACGGCACCGGGCGATGACGTCATCGCGCGGTCGCCGTGGATTTAGGTCTGGACTTTGACTGGGCCATTCTAACACATGAATATGCTTTGATCGTAAACATTCCATTGTAACTCTGGCTGTATTTTTAAGGGTCGTTGTCCTTCTGGAAGGTGATCCTCCGCTCCAGTTTCAAGTCTTTTGCAGACTCACACGATCACTTTTTGTGATGAAAAAAAACAACGTTTTCAAAAACGTCATTTAAAATGATCGTGGGTGGGCAAAACGTTGTTTTATGTCTTCAAAAAAACGACCAAAAAAAAATGCTTGAATTTTTTGTGTCATTTTTCTAAATGTCATTTTTTGTGTCATAAAAAGTGATGGTGTGTGGGCAAAACGATGTTGAAAACAAAGTTTTTAAACCCGTGCATGCTCAGAAGCAAGTTATGAGACGGAGCTTCAATGGAACAGAGTGCCGTCGAACGTGGTGTACGTCACCACGCTTTGCTAGAGCATTTTGGAAAAACGATGGTGTGTATGCAACGTCGTTTTGGAAAATGAAGTTTGAAAAACGTTGTTTGGTTTCATCACATAAAACGTCGTTTTTTTTCATCACAAAAAGTGATTGTGTGTATAACCGATTTTTCTTCTAAGTTTGCGCTGTATTTGGCTCCATCCATCTTCCCATCAACTCTGACCAGCTTCCCTGACCCTAGTGAAGAAAAGCATCCCCATAACATGATGCTGCCACCACCAAGTTTCACGGTGGGGATGGTGTGTTCTGGGTGCTGTGCAGTGTTAGTTTTCTGCCACACATAGCGTTTTGCTTTTAGGGAAAAAAAGGTTTAATTTTTGTCTTATCTGACCAGAGCACCTTCTTCCACGTGTTTGCTGTGTCCCCCACATAGCTTCTCACAAACTGCAAATAGGACTTCTTATGGCTTTCTTTCAACAATGGCTTTCCTCTTGCCACTCTTCAATAAAGGCCAGATTTGTGGTGTGCGCGGCTAATAGTTGTCCTGTGGACAGATTCTCCCACCTGAGCTGTTGATCTCTGCAGCTCTTCCAGAGTTAAAATGGCCTATTGGCTACTTCTCTGAATAATTCTCTCCTTGCCCGGCCTGTCAGTTTAGGTGGACGGCCATGTCTTGGTAGGTTTGCAGTTGTGCCATACTCTTTATCCATTTTTGGATGGTAGATTGAACAGTGCTCTGTGGATCTCTGCAGCTCCTCCAGAGTTACCATGGACCTCTTGGCTGCTTCTCTGTTTAGGTGGACGGCCATGTCTTGGTAGGTTTACAGATGTGCAATATTCTTTCCATTTTCGAAAGATGGATCGAACAGTGCTTTGTGAGATGTTCAAAGCTAGGGATATGTTTTAAAACCCAACCCTGCTTTAAACTTCTCCACAGCTTTTTCCCTGACCTGTCTGGTGTGTTCCTTGGCCTTCATGATGCTGTTTGTTCACTAAGGTTCTCTAACAAACCTCCGAGGGATTCACAGAACAGCTGTATTTATATTAAATTACACACAGGTGGACTAATTACTAATTAGGTGACTTCTAAAGGCAATTGGTTCCACTAGATTTTTGTTAGGGGTATCAAAGTAAAGGGGGCTGAATACAAATGCACGCCACACTTTTCACATATTTATTTGTAAAAAAAAAATGAAAATCATTTATCATTGAATTTCCACTTCACAATTATGTGCCACTTTGTGTTGGTCTATCACATAAAATCCCAATACATTGTTTCTTAGCCTGACAAAAGAATACATTTATGTTTATGTTTTTGGTTGTAACATGACAAAATTGTGGAAAAATTTGGAAAATGTCAAGGCACTGTATCTTCAATTTTTTTTCCAATTCTTTCATTTCCAATTGTCTTCTGTTGACCCCTCTTGATTATGCTATGGAGATGATGTAAGGAGGGGTGTTTATAGTCCATTTGGGGAGCAACCCATAATGAAAACATACAAGTGAGTGTGCATTGTCACCCTGGGACAGGAAGGGGTTTACTGTCAGAACCACCAGGTGAAAATTAAAGGGGTTGTAAAGGTACAATTGTTTTCCCTAAATAGCTTCCTTTACCTTAGTGCAGTCCTCCTTTACTTACCTCATCCTTCCATTTTGCTGAGAAATCCTCATTTCCTGATCTTCTGTCTGTAACTCCACACAGTAATGCAAGGCTTACTCCCTGGTGTGGAGTGTTGTGCTCGCCCCCTCCCTTGGACTACAGGAGAGTCAGAATGCCCACTAACACACAGCTCCTTTCTCTATCTTCAACATAGAGAGTGTCCTGACTCTCCTGTATTCCAGGGAAGGGGGCGAGCACGACACTCCAGTCCACCAACTGTAAGGACTGGTAAGCTGCAAAGCATTACATTTTTGTTAACATAAAGCCATCAGCCTAAAAAGCAAGGCAATGTATAATAGTCATTTAAAAGAAAAGAAAAAACGTAAAAGTAACAATTTTAACTAATCCTATTGTAAGTCGTCATTTTGCTAATAGAAGCTAAACAGATTTTTTTATTTTTTCCTTAGATTACAGTCGATCAAGATTAGGATTGGATCCGGGCTTATTTTCCTAAATGGCCATACATGTCACTGCTTCCATGTTTTGAAATTCCTATTTGAATACTATTCAGCTGACTTTAGATTTCATCAGAAACAGCAACAGATGCAAAGACGAAAGAATATGGTTGCTACACACAGGCTTCAATACTGCAACCAAAATGATCAGACCTAAATAAAAATCAGTTATAAGTGATAGAAAAGGCATGAATATATTTTTCACTCACACAAAGTACTGAGCTATGCTCATCATACATAGGACAAGTGTATGGCAATTAAACCACTTGTAATCAACTTTTAAATTACGAAATGCTAAATGGATAAGGACAACCTAACCTACCTCCAGGAATGAACTGGCCATTGGGACTACCGGGAGTTTCCCGGTGGGCCGATGGCTCAGTGGGCCGGATTCAGTGACAGCGGACCGCCGCCTCCCTCTGCTCCTCTGTCTTTCTCTCCCCGCAGCGCTCACCTTCTCTCCCTCCCTGCAGTGCTCACCTGGGGGGGAACAGGGGGAGGACCAGAGGAGCAGGGGGGATGACAGAGGAGCATGGGGGGGACCAAAAGGAGCACGGGGGAGGGGACAGACAGCTGACTCAACAGCTATGGCCTGGGGGTTTTTCACTTCTGCCTAATCTTGTCCCATGGGGGGGGGGGGGGGGACACACCGAATGGATCCTTTCCACTGGGTGAAATAATGTCTAGCTTCCCCACTGGTACTGCCTATAAGAGAATCAGTACCAGCCATTCTACTCTAATTAAGTAAAACGGCTAGTGGCTAGTGAAGGGGAGAAGGGGCTTGGGGGGCTAAGGGGGAGTTGTCCGGCCGCCATAGAAGAGACCTGTCAAAGTGGGCCAGTCTAGATGAAGTCCAGGGCCAAATTTTTGTCCCAGTCCAGCCCTGCCTACATCTAATAATTTCCACTGAAGCTAAGAAAAAAAACATAGGAGTCTGCCTTGACAATTCAAACATTTTTGCGACAGAAAGCTGGTTGAAATTGCTGTAGAATTGCTAAATGTGTGGTCACCTTTTAGTTACCAATGATGAGGCACCATTTATTACACTGACATCAACAGTGGGGTATAATTTCACCCACTGTTACCAAAAATGGGCCAATATTCCTTCCACTTACACCAACAATGGGGTACTATTATTTTCAATGATGCCAACAATGAGGCATTATTAGTTCCACTAACACCAACAATGGGGCGTAATTCCTCCCACTGATATAAATCATGGAACACTATTCCTCCCACTGACACCAATTATGAGGCACTATCATTCCTACTGGCCCCAATGATGGGGCACTATTCCTCCTACTGATACAATGTCCTTTTCCCCCACTGATACCAATGATGAGATACCATTAATTCCACTGGCGCAAACAGAGAAATATAACTCCTACCACTGACACCAACGATAGGGTACTATTACTTCCACTTACACCAACTATGGTGTCCTTTTAATTCCACTGACACAAGCAATGGGGCGCTATTACTTCCACTGATAACAACAACAACAGGGCATAATTCCTCCCACTGGTACCACTTATGGGGTACTTTTCCTCCCATTGACACCAATGATGGGGCACTATTGCTCCTTCTACTGATTACAGGTGCTATGTAATTTTGTATTACTCCCACCGACCACCAAAGCCAAAGCCACTGATGTTGGGGCATTTTCTTCACCCATTGGCCCCCCTTTAAAGTCTGAAGAACTTTGTTTAGAAAGTTTGTAGACCCTTGCTTTAAAGCTTCAGTACACACAAAATGTATGTCAGATATTGGTAGATGCTGGAGAGTTCAACCACTCTTCTGTCCCATACACACGGTCTGACTTTTTGACAACAAACTTCAAAATGAGCACGTTTTCAAAAAAATCTGACCGTGTATACGCTTCAACGGACACACTTTTTAGGTTTTCATCGGACAAAAATTCGCTCTGCAAACTTTTCAGCAACAAAAGTCCTACAGTGCAAAGTCCTATGGCGTGTACAGAAATCCATCGGACTTTAGTCCATAGTAAAAACACGCATGCTCAGAACCAATGTTAAAATCAACCAACACTAGCAGAAGTTGACCAAAGGGTGGCCGTAAAGAGCAGAAAAAAGCTGAAAAAAACCATGTGATTTTGGGAAAGTTTGTTGAAAAAGTCCTGCGGTGTGTAATGCATACCAAGTTCACGGCCAACGCCCTTCAGACAAAAATCCACAGAAAAGTATGTTTGAAGCCCGACCGTGTGTATGAGGCTTTATTGGTGACTTCCCAGGTTTGCACACCTGCTGCTGACATTATGACAGGATTCCACTTTCCCGATTTATTTTATTTTATAGAGACTGCAACCTAACCTGCTGAAAAATGCAAGGGTTTAAAGGGTCACTAAAGGAAAACAATTTTTTTGCTGAAATTACTGTTTACAGGGTATAGATATATAAAAGCTAACTGATTCCTTTTAAAAATGATTAAAAATAGATAAAAAATCAATCATATAATGTGCCTGCAGTTTTAGTTTCACTTTTCAACTGGTTTCATGTTTCTGTGAAGTAAAGAGACACACAGAACAAAAACAAACAAATCCAGGGCAGTGTTTTGTTTTTAAAATGAATGTGATTGGTTCTGAGGAGTTTTAGACACACAGTCATGACAGCTTGGACCACAGTGAAAAGCTGCCATGAGATTTTTTATAAGGAGCCAGACAAGCAGGAAGTGTGGAGATCAGAGCAGAATTACAGCAACTTCAAAGCAAAAACGAACAATGAGGTCATGAAACCAGGACGGAAAAGGAAAAAGTAAGGTAAAGGAAGCTATTTAGCTAAAAAAAAAAAAAATTCCTTTAGTGATCCTTTAAGGTAACATCCCAAACTCCCAGGTGCACATGTACAAGGGTTGATGCAACTGTTGGCATATAGAAACCCATGGGGCTCACTCAATGCAACAGGCTCCACTAACAATTGAATATCACTTTGTGAAGATTTGCCGTTTAAGCTAATTAAATTCATAATAAAATTACCTTTAAGCGAATCAACATGAATTTGTGGCCAATCATACCTACACACATCATTCAACACATGCAAATTTGCTTTGGGCACTTGGATTCAGTTATATCATACAGTATGTGACCCCCTATTGCTAAATGTATCAATTAGCTGATTGTCATAGAACTATAGATCTCTGTGCTCTCCAGGAAGAATAAAGCAAGGCCATTCTGTTTTCTGTTTGCAGACGTATAAATAGAGAGAATGATTTTTGGATTATATCAGCTTATCCAATTTTCCTTTTTACATTCAGAATGATTTATTTACTTGGAAATGACTGTGTAATTGTTCAGGCATGTTATCATGAGCTAGCTTTGCACTGCAGGAATCTTGGCACTTTATTTCCAGACAGAGAGCAAGGTTTTTATTAGCTATCCTTTGCAATAAATGTTTTCTGAGTCACCCTAACATAAACAATTATTGTTCATGAAAGCACAAATCATACATAAAACCAACATTGAGGTAAGAGGCAGATGTGTTTATATAATTTACTTAAAAGAGAAATCGAAAGTATTTCAGGAAATAACTGCCTCCATTTCCAGGATTGCACTTTAAAGGGTTAATCTATCCAAAACTGACATTTCAATCACACAGTCACATAGTTGGTAAGGTTAAATAAAGACATCAGTCCATCCAGTACAACCTACGTGGGTGTGTGTTGATGTCTCCATCATTCCACATATACTTGTATATTGTGTTTGCTAAAATGTCCCATCTAATGCCCAGGAGTATTTTGAAACTATTGACACTTTCCACCAGTGGCAGGTGGTGCTCCAAATTTTGGGGGGTGCAAACAACCTGAAAAAAAAAACATTAATTGCAGCCACTGTGCCCAACAAATGCAGCTACTGTGCCCATCAATTGCCACCACTGTGCCCATCAATTGCCACCAGTTTGCCCCACTAAATGCCGCTAGTTTGCCCCATCAATAGCCGCCAGTTTGCCCCATCAATTGCCACCAGTTTGCCCCATTAATAGCTGCCAGTTTGCCTCATTAAATGATTGCAGCTTGCCCCATCAAATGCTGTCAGTTTGCCCCTTTAAATGCTGCCAGTTGGCCCCATCAAATGATGCCAGTTTGCCCCATCAAATGATACTAGTTTGCCCCATCAAATGCTGCAAGTTTGCCCCATCAAATGATGCCAGTTTGCCACATAAAATGCAGCCAGTTTGCCCCATCAAATGATGCCAGTTTGCCCCATCAAATGATACTAGTTTGCCCCATCAAATGCTGCCAGTTTTCCCCATCAAATGATGCCAGTTTGCCACATAAAATGCAGCCAGTTTGCCCCATCAAATGATGCCAGTTTGCACCATCAAATGCTGCCAGTTCGCCCCGTCAATAGTCGCCAGTTTGCCCCATCAAATGCTGCCAGTTTGCCCCATCAAACGCCTCCAGTTTGCCCCATCAAATGATGCCAGTTTGCCCCATCAATTGCCACCAGTTTGCTCCGTCAATAGCCGCCAGTTTGCCTCATCAAATCATACCAGTTTTCCCCATCAAATGCAGACAGTTTGCCCCCTTACCCCCCCCCCCCCTCGCCCAGCACTTACCTTTCTCAGGTCAGTGCCATCCTCCATGCTCCCTCTGAGTCCTCAATGTCTTCTCCCATCCTCCTCATGTCATATCTGCTATGATTGAACACCTGATAGGCTTCCAATCACAGTGCCTGTTGCTTCAACCAATCAATCGATGAGCGGTAACCAGACTCAGTGCACCTGATTGGCTGAGAGGCAGATCAGTGTTAGGGAAGCGATTCCCTAACACAGCACTGTTTAAACAGCGAATGCACAGCAGTGTGCCCGCTGTTTAACCATTTGGAAGCGTATTAGAGCCCACAGCTCTAATCAGGCACTTCCAAAACACCCCCACCACTGTAATTTAGATATCCGGTGCTTGAATGGCGACAATAGATAGATTCATGAAATGCATGAATCTATCTATTGTTGATAGATGGGTGCAGGAGAGAGGGCGGCTCCTGCACCCACTATGGATGCACCGCTACTGCTTCCCACTGACACCACCGATTGTGGAGGGGAATTCCACATCTCCTTAAATTTCATTGAATGGCCACGTGTCTTTGTAAGCTCCCTGAGAATGAATAGCTTCCTCCCTTTCTTCTTAGATTTCTCTGTATTTGGCTTCATCCATCTTCTCATGAACTCTGACCAGCTTCCCTGTCCCTGCAGAAGAAAAGCATCCCCACAACATGTTATTGCCACCACCTTGTTTCATGGCGGAGATGGTGTGTAGATGGTGTGTTCAGGGTGCCACACATAGCGTTTTGCTTTTAGGCCAAAAAGTTCCCTTTTGGTCTCATCTGAAGTACCAGAGCACCTTGTTCCACATGCTTGCTGTGTCCCCCACATGCATGGGCGTCCGCTTCATAGGGCAAGGGGGGTCGTTTGCCCCCCCCCCCCCTGGGATCGCCAGGGAGAGCCAGGAGCAGGGCTGAACTGGCCTGGGGGCCGATTTAAGCAGTGACTGCAGCACTCCCCTTCCCTCTAGTTGTCCCTTATTTAGAGTGCCTGTCCCTCTTCTGGAATCAAATCCATTTGTCCCTCATTCCAAATGGTTCCTCTTTTAGACCTGAAATAAATATAATGTCAATATAGTGCAGTGTTTCAGTCAAGGAAAGGGGTGCTGTGTAATGTAAAGGGGGCCAGTGATGCAGGGTGCTGTGTAATGTAAAAGGTTCCAAAGGTGCAGGGTGCTGTGTAATGTAAAGGAGTGCAGAGGTGCAGTTGTGGAGAGGGGGTACACAGTAGTGACAAAGAGATATTGAAAGATGCAGGGGGCACAGTGGGGTGTTTTTACATTTTAACGTGGGGGGCGCTTTTAACCCCCGCTAGTGGTCGAAGAAAGGGTACAATGCGACTGTATATCGCTGCTGCCGAAGTGCCCCCCTCTAAAAAAAAAATCAGCGGATGCCCATGCCCACATGGCTTCTCGCAAACTGCAAATGGGACTTCTTACGGCCTTCTTTAACCACTTGTCCTCTGCCCACCGTCAAATGACGGCGGGCGGAGGACTGCATTATCCTGACATCACGTCATATGACGTGATGTCCTTTTAAAGCCGCGGGCGCACGCCGCTCTGCTGGGATCCCGTGCGAGTGCCCGGCGGCAACGATCGCGGCCGGGCACACGCGATTGCTCAGTAACTGAGCGGGGACGTGGAGCTCTGTATGTAAACACAGAGCTCCACGTTCTGTCAGGGAGAGAGGCTGTGTCCCTTGTACATAGGGACACAATCGGTCACCTCCCCCAGTCACCCCCCCCTCCCCCCACAGTTAGAACACTCATAGGACACACATTTAACCCCTTCCCCGCCCCCTAGTGGTTAACCCCTTCACTGCCAGTCACATGTATACAGTAATCAATGCATATTTATAGCATTGTTCACTGTATAAATGTAAATGGTCCCAAAAATGTCAGAAAAGTGTCCAAAGTGTCCGCCATAACGTCGCAGTCCCAATAAAAAAAAATCGCAGATCGCCGCCATTAATAGTAAAAAAAAAAAAAATGCCATAGACTATCCCCTATTTTGTAAACACTATAAATTTTGCGCAAACCAATCGATAAACGCTTATTGCATTTTTTTTTTACCAAAAATATGTAGAAGAATACGTATCGGCCTAAACTGAGGAAAAAAATATTTTTTTTATATATATTTTTTGGGTTATTTATTATAGCAAAAAGTAAAAAATATTGAATTTTTTTTTAAATTGACGCTCTATTTTTGTTTATAGCGCAAAAAATAAAAACTGCAGAGGTGATCAAATACCACCAAAAGAAAGCTCTATTTGTGGGAAAAAAAGGACGCCAATTTTGTTTGGGAGCCACGTCGCACGACCGCGCAATTGTCAGTTAAAGCAACGCAGTGCCGGAAGCTTAAATTTTGTCTGGGCAGGAAGGGGGTGTAGGTGCACAGTAGGCAAGTGGTTAAACAATGGCTTTCTTCTTACCTCTCTCCCATAAAGACCAGATTTGTGGAGTGCATAACTAATATCTCAAACATTTCATACACACGGTCCAATTTTTCGACAACAAGCTCACATCGAACATTTGTTATTGGAAATTCCGACCGCGTGTACGTGGCAAAAGTGTTTTTTTTTATTTTTTTAATATTTGAAAAACGTAAAGGCTTTAAACACAAAAAAAAGTAAAAGCATGCGCTTTCCTGCACACATTACTTAACTATTCACTGAAAAAAAAAATGTTGTTGCAATTAAGCAAGCAACAGTATGCAATGGAATTTAGTTAAATGCCAAACGCTATTGCTTGCAAGTTAGTGGACATTATATTTTACAAATTTCGTTATTTTCACGATCTCTGCTCAGTGAAGAAAAGCATTGTTTCTCTTTTATTAAAATATAAACTAAAAACAACACAAAAAAAAAAAGGGAAAGGGAAAATGCATTCCTTCCAATTTTATTTATTTATTTCTACTTTGCTGGAGTTAAGCCGCAGAGAAGTTTCCTCTAAGCCGTATGCTGGTTTTCAGCCTCAGGCTGGTGGAGGGAGGGTGGAGGGAGCTGTACCACCAGCTCACAGAATCAAAGTTCCATGTGGCAGAATGAATGCTGGCTATCTGCCATGCTAGCTTGTTCCTGTGTCTCCGCTCCAGGCACAAAGGTGACCTCCATATGTCCCAAAAATGAAAAATGAAAATAAATATCAGTCACAGAAGAATACCCCACATTTCTGAGTTTCAACATGCTACTAGTTGAGACAGGATCCATGTCCTTATGGGACTTTATTGATTCTATGGTTATATAAAAATAAAAAAAAATAAGCAAAATGGAGCTTGAGATCAGATTTAACAATTATAAGCCATCTGCTATATTTCTTTCAACACTGATGAAATTTTGAATACATTTACAATAATGACATGCTTTGAGATGTTCGCTTAACAATAGTGCATGCCACATACAAGAGACAGCTCTTCTTTGTGCACTCTCCTGTGCATATAATATACTAATATTTTTAAAATTTTTATTTAAAGATAAGACACAGATACAAACATAAAATAAAACTTTGTATTACATATAGATTAGATTGTGATAAACATATCAAGTATAACCACTTAAGACCCGGACCAAAATGCAGGTAAATGACCTTGCCCCTTTTTGCGATTCGGCACTGCGTCGCTTTAACTGACATTTGCGCGGTCGTGCGACGTGGCTCCCAAACAAAATTTGGGTCCTTTTCTTCCCACAAATAGAGCTTTCTTTTGGTGGTATTTGATCGCCTCTGCGATTTTTATTTTTTGAAACAAAATCAATATTTTTTACTTTTTGTTATAAGAAAAATCAAATAAACTAAATTTTAGACAATCATTTAGGTCAAAATGTATTTAGTCATATGTCTTTAGTAAAAAAAAGTCGCAATAAAAAAAAAATAGCTACCTAGCGGGAACAGCGACACTAATACAGCGATCAGAAAAATGAAAAATGATCGCTTAGCGACGCTGGCAATAGGGAGTGAAAGGGTTAACTAGGGTGGTGATCAAGGGGTTAAAACTTTATTAGGGGGGGTACAGGGGCTACCCTGAACCTAACACTAACTGACTGTCACACTGCCTGTCACACTGACACTAAATACAGTAATCATACATGTATGATTACTGCATTCAGTGACACTGTGACAGGGGGAGGGGGGGCGATCGCAAGGGGTTAATGTGACTGTGTGTAGTGTGTGTCAGTGTAGTGTTAGTGCAGACTTACTGTGCAATGTGATCTCTCCTCAGCAGTGGTTGAAAAAAACGCTGAAGGAGAGATCACATCGCTTCCTCATTCTTGTGTTTACACAGGAGGACGAATTGACAGGGCGGGGGGCGCGCGGATTGGCCTAGAGAAATCCGGAGGGGGCGGACAAAAACGAATAGCCGCCCCCTCATCCCGGATCGCTCGCCCAGCTACAGGGACCGTGGTATGTACGGGGGGGGTCCGATCGGACCCCCGAACCCCCTCAAGGCACCAACGTATATATACGTTGATGTTCCTGTTGGTGCCATTCTGCCGACGTAAATGTACATGCGACGGTCCTTAACCAGTTACTAACCATACGGAACAGTTGCATGTGAGTAAAGGTTCCTATTCAGTCAGACTCATACCACTCTCTGAAGTCTAATATATGGTAAACATAAACATCTGTGCTCATCAAATTTTGTTTCTTTTTTATTGAAAGTGAGAAATGGGAAAGGAAAAAATAGAGAAAGTGAGAGAAAGAGGGGCGAGAAAAAAAACACACAAAGACCTCAAGGGGGGAGGGTAGGGACAATTGCCCCCAGGGAGCCCAGATTGGTAATGGTGGGGATCCTAAACAGTGGATCCTGCCATGTATTGGAGGAATTCATCAGAGAAGTAAAAGAGGTGGATCCATCTGGACTTATGTTTCTCTGTCTTATCTCGCAGCGCAGAGGTCAGATCTTCCATTTGCTCAATGTCCTTTACTCTTGCGAACCATTGGGCTACCGTTGGCGGCTTAGTGCAGACTGATGCTTCCAGAGAGGTGGGATGCTGGCCCGGGCAGCATTAAGGAGATGCTTAAGGGGGGATTTATGGTAACGTTTCCTTGATAGGGGAGTAGGGTTTAGGAGAACCGCAGCTGGGTTATCCTGATGGAGATGTCCGTGAGTTTCTGGATGAGCTTAAGGACCGGCTGCCAAAAAGTTTGAATATAATAATATTAATCTATATCAACTTATCTGTTAATATAAACATATACTGATATATGTATAGACCTCTTGAGACTGTGCTAGAAACATTTGTTTCATACAAGGATTGACAACCCATAAATTAAGCCTTTGAACCCCATCTTCCCCTTACCACACCACCCCCCGACCTACACCCATATTTTTTTTTTAAAGATATTTCATTTATGGATATTTTGGCATTTTTAGCAATAAAGTTGAAAACTGAAATAACCTGCTGCTGTTTAATGTCATTTATTGCATACGCTCACACATACTCATCAGTCCTCTCTTTCCTCCCTAGATCTCATATAGATTAGATGGAAGTCAAAACGCAGTCATTATATACTTAGAAAGTCATGGAACAAAGCATTAACATATCTAGAACAAATGAATACCCAGTTTAAAACTGCTATCAGCTAAGGCCCTCAAATTTTGTCAAACTTATTTAGGCAATTCCTTAAAAGATAGAGTTGTGTATATTAATGCAATATCTCAATAACGATAGTAACAAATGTATCTGTATCCAGCTCTGAGATCTTCTTTTCATTTTAGTAAAAATACCTTTCTGGCATAGAACAACTCTTATTAGCTGTTTGGAAAACTTGCTCAGTACACAATTTTGGATAAAGGCAAGCAAGTCAATTTCCAGGAGGTATGGCAATTTCTGATCCAGTTACTGCCAGCCAAAAAAGGATGAAAGTTTAACGCATGTCCAGAAAACATGAAATACATCCAGTGGTTTTTAAGAGCAATGATAACCTTGAGCCCAGTGACTGATTATTATATTCAGGCCCGTTGCGACAGGACAGGCAAACCAAGTAATTGCTTGGGGCCCCGAGCTGGCCTGGGGCCCCCACCTCTCCACTTGATGCATGGGAGGAGGAGGGACTCTGCCCCCACTTTTCAAATTGAATAAACTCAGCAGCACAACACCCCCGCTTCTCAAATTGAATACTTGAATGAACCCCCCGTTTCTAAACTGGAAAAACTCAGCAGCCCCCCCCCCCCACTTCTCAACTCTTGAAAATAACCCCCCGCTTCTCCACGTGAAAACAAATGTTGTTGTCCATTTTGCTTGGGGCCCCCAAATTCCTTCAAACGGCCCTGATCATATTGTATATCTTGTAGGAAGTATAATATTATCTGTGAATAAAGTACAATTGTGAGTAAAGATCCTGTGTACTGATAAATGCAAAGAAGAATTCTTCCACTTCTTCGAACCCTGTTCTGTTAGGGATGGAAGATCACTGAGACCAAGTCTTGTCAAAGGGAGCTTTTTGTAGAAACCACTAAATGGTAAATGCGTGTCACCTGTTTGGGGACAGCTGACAATTGCAGGAGATTTTCAAGAGGAGAGATTTGTATAGTGATCCAAATTGTGTTTGGATAGAAAAGAAGAAACGTGTAAATGTAGTGATTGTTTGCCTCAAGGTTTTTTTTTAGGTGTTCAAAGGCTTGTCAGTCACCGGCTCTCTGCTTTCCCCCTCCAGTGATCAATGCACTGGGATGTGGAGAGGGAGCGTCTGGCTCAGGCTCTCAGTGGCTCGCTGAGATGCTAACCATATGGTCGGGATCCACCCAGAGGCCTGAACTGAATCTGTGATGTCAGCTGACAGCAGGCTTTAGCCCACTTTCGGCTGAAAATGGGTCACATGAGTGCAGAACAATGTGCATTCCTGTGATCTATTGGAGAAGAAAAGCCAAAAAGGCTTTGGATATACTTCTCCTTTAGCTCCTTTATGCCGACCGTTTGCACATATGCAACCTCGGCTTTCAGGGGTTATACCGGGATGATACATGAAGTTGCAGGCATCATCCCGGTACTTCTAACCTGGTAACCGTTATCTTTTTTAAATTGCCGCCTATGGAGATTTTAAGGTACTGTAGTATGTTGCCATTCCAGGAATGTGTGCAATTTCAAAGCATGAGATGTTGGGTATATATTTACGCATTCATTTAGGAAAGTGTCTTTTTCCCTAAAAAAATGCATTTGAAAGACCGCTGCGCAAATACAGTGTGACATAAAATATTGCAACAATCACCATTTTATTCTCTAGATACTCTGCTAAAAAAATACATATATAGGGCCAGATTCAGGTAGATGAGAGTATCTTTCCTCTGGAGTAACGCTTCTCATTTACGTTACTCTGAAGACCCTTTCAGCGCAAGTCCTGTAATTCACATAGCAGTTGCTCGTAAACTTGCGCCAGAGTAACGATAATGCGCTGGCGTAACCCGACGCAAGTGAAACTGGGTGTGATCATATGTAAATGATGGGCGGAGCCCAGCGCAGAGGCTTACGTTCAGCGCATCATCCACGGAGCATGCGCAGTGAGTGCGGCTCCACTCGCCCCCTTGTGCGCATGCTCACAACTTCCGTCGGCACCACTTCCTGGGAAACGTCAGCGCAATGCGTTCCGCTGGGCGCTTAAAAGCGCTGGCGGAAACGCCATTCCGGCGCAAAAGTAGTTCCATTTCCCCCCACCCCAGGGAAGATACTTTTGCCCTGTAATGGCTGCTCCCGCTGCCCCCAAAGAGAGGAGGAACCTAAATTATAATGCCCAGGAGGTCACAGTGATAATATCGGCTATGGAGGCATTTAATGATTTTCTCCATGGTAAAAAAAGCAGGAAGACCAGCCGGGAGAGAAAGCAGGCCATCCTGGACACCATAGCTGCCAGGGTCAATGTGCTGGGGTACTCCACCCGGAGTGCTTCAGACATTCAAAAAAAAATCAATGACCTGCGGCGCAAGGTGAGGGGCAAGGTGTCCACCATTAGGAGCCATGAGAGGGGCACAGGTGGTGGTCCCCCATGTCCTGTCACCCTGACCGCGGAGGAGGAGGTGGTCGCCCGCTGCCTGGACAGGGAGCAGTTGGAGGGGGTCCCAGGCTATGATTCCGTAGAGTAAGGCTCCAGGACAGGTAAGTGATTTTTACCCCCTTTTTGGTGTGTTGCATGTGGGGCGGGGGTGGGTACATGTGCCAAGTGTGTGGGACCACCAACATGTGTCTGCTTTGTGTCATCCACAGATGACGGTGCTGGGCCATCTCGTGCCGGCCAGTCCACCCCAACCCCCCAACGGGATGCTGAAGACGAGGCCCTGGGTGCTGGAGACACCGAGGTGGAGGAGGAGAGTGCCCACACCACTTCAGCAGAGGTGGTTGTGGAGGAGCCTGTCCCTGAACAGGAGTTCATTTTAATGTTGGAGGAGTCCTCCTCCTCTGCAGGGCCCTCTGTGATCCCCTCCCCCATCCTAGGTAGCCCCTCAAGGGCGACTCCATCCCCACGGGGACAACCTTCCTCTGCCCCCAGGAAGGCCACCCGGAAGACCAGGGGGGTGTGTGATTTGGTCGAAGACCAGGTGCTTTTGGACCACGCGAAACAGACCCAGCAAATGGGGGAGATGGCTGGCCACCTAGACAGGGTCGCAGACAGCCTGGGCTCTATGTCACAGCTGCCCAGTCGCGTGCAGGGCGTTGTGACCAGCCTGGGGGAGGTGCAGGCTGATATCCGGCACTTGACAGCAGCTGTTCGAGACAACACTGCTGCCATTCGGGAAGAGGGGAGGCAGCGGCAACGTGACCAGCGGCATCAGATCACCCGCCAGCTGAGGATGCAGGCCCAAACAAATTTGTATCTGAGCCGTATCGCTGTGGCATTGGAGGGCATGCAGCCAACAGCTCCCAGGAGTGGCCCACCCGGGGATCAGCCTCCTCCTGATGCCCCCCCACCCCCACCACCACCCACTCCCTCCAGGCAGATGAGGAGCCCGAGAGTGCCCCCAAGGAGGAGCCCCCGTCATCCCAGATGAGGGTTTTTTGTTTTTTTGGTTGTTATATATTTTTGTTTATACTCAGGACATGAGTTTTTGTTTATTTTTTATTATTATTGTTTATACTCAGGACATGAGTTTATTTATTTTATTTATTATTATTGTTTATACTCAGGACATGAGTTTTTGTTAATTTTTTTGGTTCTCAGGTTATGAGATTTTATTTATTTTTTTTGATACTGCACACGTTGCAGTGTGAATGGTGTGTGAATGTGAGAGGGTGGCACTCCTGAAAGTAAGGGGTGTCACCCTCGGCCGTGGTGGTGAAGTTAACCCCACGGCTGAATGAATGACGTGTGAAAGGTGTGTGAATGGACAGTGACATCATTGGGGCCTTGACGCTGGCGTTGCTGCTCCCAAGTCCTACATGCTGGACTTGGGCTAATCCAATGCGATGTGCATGTGATGTGTGTGATCTAGGGACATCAGTGGTGTACACGCGTGCACTGTCTGTGTTAGTAATGTTTTGGTTTAGTGTCCAAAGATGCCTACGGCGAGGACCCTCCTGACTGCTCTTCCATCAGCAGACTGGGTGTCCTCTGGCAGGTGGGGACTGTGTGGGTCGGGGGTCAGGTCATCACGTATGTCAATATGCAGGCCTTTTCTCATAGCAAAGTTATGTAGTATGCAACATGCAGCGATGATCTGACACACAAAGGTAGGGGAATACAATAGGGTCCCCCCAGACTTATCCAGGCAGCGGAAACGGGACTTCAGGAGCCCAAATGTTTGCTCCACCACTCCACGGGTTTTGATGTGTGCTTCATTGTATTTTCTCTCTCCTCTGGTTTGGGGGTTCCGGAAAGGAGTCATTAGATGGGGTCCCAGTGCATATGCAGAGTCACCTGTAAGGTAAAAGACAGGAGAATGTTAGTCATGCATGTGCGACTTCTGTTGTGCATCACGGGAGGGGATAGTCATGCCTGACTCCCATGTCACTCACCAACCAGCCAGCTGTCCCCATACATGTTCTGTTTGAATTCTGCTGGGATGGGACTCTGACGGTATATGAAGCTGTCATGGCTGGACCCGGGGTGTTTGGCACGGACGTGCCATATGAGGCGTTGGGCATCGGCTATCACCTGTACGTTGATGGAGTGCCAATGCTTCCGATTGCGGTATATGTGCTCTGTGGCACTGGGGGGCTGTAGGGCCACATGTGTGCAATCAATGGCCCCGATGGTGCGTGGGAATCTGGCAATGTTGTAGAAATCTGTCATTGCCTTCAGCCGCAGCTCCTCAGTGGTGGGTCTGATGAACTGGTTGGACATGCGTCTGAGGATTGCAGGGACAACCTGGTGCACACATCTGCTTATGGAGGACTGTGACATCCCAGCCACCACTCCACTTGTACGCTGGAATGATCCACTGGCAAGGAAATGAAGTGTTGCCAGGACCTTCACCAGTGGCTGCACTGCTTGTGAGCGGTGTGTCTTGCTGGTGATGTCACCCTGCAGGGTTGTGGTTAGTTCAAGTATTACATCTGGGCTGAATCTGAAGAGGCGATACACCTCCTCATCCCCCATGCCAAAGAGGTTCATACGAGTGCGGTATATCCTCTCACGTGCCCGCCTCCTCCGTAGCGAGGGACCCAGTACTAGTCTTAGGACCACGAGTGCCCCTGGCATGTTGGCACACAGAGGTGTTGTCCTTGCTAGTGTTGTTGTTCAGCTTGCTAGTTTCGTCGGTAACGCTGCTGTAGCTGCTCTCCTGCTGACCTGTGACCGTCTGGAGTAAAGATAAAGCAGCCTTTTGTAGAAATAACTTTGCGCCGGACGGACCAGATACGCGCGGCGCATGTAGCCAGCGTATGGTGCTAATCCGTTCGCGAATTGGGAAATCTCCCTCATTTGCATATTTGCAGGGGAAATCAATGGGCGCGACTGATGCGCCCAGCGAAAATAAGCGCTGACGATACTCTGGCGTCGGAACGTTCCGCCGGTCGCAAATGACCCGTTATTGGGCGCATCTAGTTTGGTGGGTACGGGCACATAGAAAAGACGGCGCATCATCACAGTTACGCGGCGCATATCCAAATACTCCAGCGCAAGTGTTCGTGAATCTGGCCCATAATGTTTGGGGGTTCTAAGTAATTTTTCGGGCAAAACATATGGATTTTAACTTGCAAGCAACAAATGTCAGAAATAGGCTTAGTCATGAAAGGGTAAAAGAACATTGACTTGAGGTTTAACCTTTTAGGCTGTTATGCCTTTCTCTAAAGGTGAATGCTTGTTACAGTGATGTAAGGAAGCAGGGCCGTCGCTACCACTAGGCGGATTAGGCGACCGCCTAGAGCGCACTGCCGCCTAGGGCGCCACGCCCGTCCGCTATTACTCCCGTCTCCTGCACTGTCCTCCACAAAATGCTGGCAGCGCCCTCAGCCCTGACATGGCAAGCAGCGCCGCCCGGTAGGCAGACCCCCCTCCCCCCCAGCGCGGCTCGAGTTCTCCACTCGCCTCTGAGTGAGTCTGACATCAACTTACCCTGCTCCTGTATTATGCACGTAAAATAATAATTCTGTCATCTAAGAAACTGGTGGTCCTTACCATTGTGGCTTGGAAGGCATTAATAAATAACACCTTACCATTGTACAAAGCTACTGTACATATCTTAGTAGAGGGGTGCCAACTAAATTTGAAACAGTGTTGAGCGGTTGGATGAATTATAGTTCTACCGCTTTGGATAAACTGCTTATTGGTTAAAAGTTTATACTGTGGGCAAAATGCTAACTATATGCAAGCCTTGGTGTGCACCTGTCCCCAATACCTGTTGATATCCTAGGGGTGATGCGATTTGAATCGGTAAATGCGTGTTTTATTTTCCTTTTATTTCCAGAAACTGGTCACTGGTATGGTCTGGAGCTACATTGTTCATTGGTGCTGGTGTATTGTAGTGCTGACTGTTGACTTTGTTTTAATATTTGTAACTTTATTATGAAAATTTCAATAAGAAGAATATTGAAAAAAAAACTATGATTAAATATATAATATACAGTATATATGGCAGTATTGTCTATGTGGCCACGACTTTCTGTATTCACAGCATGTCCACAGTCTTCCAGGTTGGGCAACATCTCATGGCACAGAGAGATATTGCGGGAGTGCCATGCTCAGGGAGTAAGTCTATGACACGGTGCACTCACAGGAAGTCCTACTCTAGGTCGAGTGATGCCAGTCATGGCCAAGTATTAATACTGCAGGGAAAAACACTAAATCAAAGGTGAGTATTGCAGCAAGACTTGCTTCCTTTAAAAAAAAAAAATAATCCAGGGGAACATTTTTAAAGAAATTTGCCTGAAATTGTCCTTAAAGACCCCTTCACACCGATATACGTCGGCAGAATTGCCGTGGGGTCACACGTGCACGTGACCCGGTCTGAAGATCCATGACTGCACACCGCGGGACCCGATCGCCGCCGGTGTCCCGCGATCTGTCACCGGAGCTGAAGAACGGGGAGAAGTGTGTGTAAACACACCTTCCTTGTTCTTCACAGTGGCACTGTCATTGATCGTGTGTTCCCTGATATAGGGAAAGACAATCAATGACATCACACGTTCAGCCCCGCCCCCCTACAGTTAGAAACACATATGAGGTCACACTTAACCCCTTCAGTGCCCCCTAGTGGTTAACTCCCAAACTGCAATTGTCATTTTCACAGTAAACAATGCATTTTTATAGCACTTTTTGCTGTGAAAATGACAATGGTCCCAAAAAACGTGTCAGATTGTCCAATGTGTCTGCCATAATGTCGCAGTCACGAAAAAAATCGCTGATCGCCGCCATTAGTAGTAAAAAAAAAATTATTAATAAAAATGCATTAAAACTATTCCCTATTTTGTAAAGGCTATACATTTTGCGCAAACCAATCGATAAACGCTTATTGCGATTTTGTTTACCAAAAATAGGTAGAAGAATACGTATCGACCTAAACCGAGGAAAAAAAAGTTTTTTTTATATATTTTTGGGGGATATTTATTATAGCAAAAAGTTAAAATTGTCATAATTGTCGCTCTATTTTTGTTTATAGCGCAAACAATAAAAAAACACAGAGGTGATCAAATACCACCAAAAGAAAGCTTTATTTGTAGGAAAAAAAGGACGCCAATTTTGTTCGGGAGCCACGTCGCACAACCGTGCAATTGTCACTTAAAGCGACACAGTGCCTAATCGCAAAAAGGGGCAAGGTCCTTAACCTACATAATGGTCCGGGTCTTAAGTGGTTAAAGCACGTGCACCCATAAGTGACATATTTATTTTGGGTGGGTTGACACTGCAAGTCACTTATTTCCTCTGTTGAATATAAAAGTTTAGTTTCTGTTAGATTTAACTCTGCAGTATAACTGCCCATGGACCTTAAACACAATCATAACAGCTATATTCTGCTTTATGCCTTTCTTGACTTTTTTATGTGATAATGCTCTGCAGAAAACTCTTGCCCTTGAGCCCCAGGGAATGAGATAATACAAGAGAGAATAACAGCTAATAGCAGTTCTAGGCATTGTACTGAAGTGTTTGATATAAATAAAAAATAATGAGTTTTCTCACCTAATATACTGAATGACCATATTTGTTGAAGCTACTCAGTGCCTCAGCAATTTTATCTATTTGTGTACCTACTATGCCAGACATCTAATAATTGTACATTGAAGTGTTTCCTTTTAAATCAGCTATTCACAAAGGTGAAAGGCCTTTCCCTGGTCTAACACTGCAGAGTGCTTTCCTCAACATTTCTATTAAAGCTGACTGATGATTACACTTGTTTTCTTTAAAGGGTCATTCCAGTAAATCTGAAGAATTCCAATTTTATTTTTTATATTTAAGCTGATTTCACGCAATAACTGTAATTGATTGTTACATGTTTTTGTGGGCTCCCAGTATATCCAATACCCAGGAGTGCCTGTTCTTCTCCAGTGACAGCTGAAAAGAAATCTCTCAAGGTGGATGGCATTCAGGCAGAATTAAATGGCAGGCTCCGATCACTAGTACATCTTTGCCTAGAAGCATTAGCATTAGAACAATGCACATGCGCACAAATATGAGCATAAGCCGTAACTAGTTTTCTGGTGCTGGGAATCTGGTATACCTTAAAGCAGGGGTGCCCAACCAGTGGCTGGGGGCCACATGTGGCCCTCGGAGCCCTCTGATGTGGCCTGCGATCTCCTGCTGGGATGGAATAGAATACTGTTATTAAAGGTAAGTTTATTACTAAAATCACAGTGTATTCATGGGCATATCTGTCTGCAGTGGTTACTGGGCTGCTTTCAAACTGACCCGCAGGTGCAGAGCAGTGCACCTGAGGGTTACCTGCACTGAGCCTTAGGCCCCTTTAACGCAATCAGTCTGACCCAATTGGCCCCTCCATTTACCTCTAAGGAGTAGAAGATGTAAATGGACTTGTGTCTGTTTACAAACCCCTATCTCCAATCCGATCCGCAAAGAGTGGACTCTATAGAGTTGAGAGGGCTGCCATCCACCTCCTCTGTTCATTGTGGCCCGCGACAGGTTACCAAGTTACTTAGGTGGCCCTCGCTCTTCAAAAGGTTGGGCACCCCTGCCTTAAAGGGATCTTTCAAACAATTAAGCACAGTAGATAGAGGACACTATTCTCTTTAGCAAAATTGCAGAAATAATTTAGTCTCTCACAGCTGGACCTTATAAGACAGTTGTTAGGCTGAAGCAGTCTGTAAACTCACAGTGACAACCGTGAGGTAGTTTGTAGCACAAGTAGTCATGATGACTGAATGCAGAGCTTTTTTTCTCAGAAACTAGGTGCAGGAACTCAACCATGACCCGTTCAGATTTCACAAACAGTAGAAGGGTCTTAAAGGGGCATTAAATACCAGAATTGCATTACATACAGTGTGCAGAGTTCAGGGGGTTACAAAGCAGTCACTTGTAAACACAGAAACCAGACTTCTGTGTTCACAAGTGATTGTGGTGAGCGGGCACCAAAGGGTCTGAGCCAAAGGTGGTGGAACTGAGTTCCACCAAGTTCCCCCAGAAAAAAAGCCCTGACTGAATGAATGAATGAATGAGAACTTATATAGCGCGGCACATGCGAACTGAATCGCCTCTGGGCGCTTGTTGTTCCTGTCTCCTTTGATATCAAAAGAGAAAAGTCTTGACCTTTTTCCTAAATGCTAGGTGGTTCTCCTCCAACCGAATGCTGGTTGGTAAAGCGTTCCATAGTCTGGGACCCTGGATCGCAAATCTTCTTTCTCCTTTGGACTTGAAGTTGGCTTTCGGAACCTGGAGCAGGTTCTGATTCGTGGATCGCAAAACGCGATTTGGATTATGCGCTTTTATTAATTCGCATAAGTAAAGCGGGGCATTCTCATGGACACATCTATGCGTAAGACAGAGAGCTTTAAAAGCGATTCTGTCTTTAACTGGCAGCCAATGAAGGGCTCTTAGTGAAGGTGAGATAGATTCCCAGGGTTTTTTCCCAGTCACAAGTCTGGCGGCCGTATTCTGAACGACTTGCAGACGAGCGAATTGGTATTTGGGGAGACCGAGGTAAAGGGCATTTGCATAATCCAGCCTGGAGTTTACAATAGCTCCCACCACGACCGCTAAATCTTCTTTAGGGATGACTGTAACACAGTTGATGATAATGACTCCAGCACAAGTACAGTTAGACTATAGGTTGATGGCTGGGGACAATGAAGGAAGATAAGCACAGGTAAATGTAGACTAGAACAATCTATAAGTTCACAGATGGGGATCATACAGCAAGTAAGGCACAGGTAACTGTAGACTGGAATAGTCTAGAGCAGAATTCTGCATTGCTCAACTGCAGGAGACCAGATCTCACAGATCCACATCAACCAAGCACACTGCACGTTCTTCTAGAATAGATCCTCTCGCTCCAGAAGTTCAACATTAAGCTATAAGATAATAGAGGCCTGCGCTGATGCGGAATCAAAAAGATTGCAAACTTCCTTTACCATAAAGGAAGCAAAAATAGAAACACAAAAGGCAAAGATGCAAGCAGAAATGGAAGCTCAACAAGCAGAGGCAGATTCCCAAATAAAGGTTCTGCATAGGGAAAGGGAGGAAGCAGCTGCCCTAGCAAGGCTGATGGTCCTTGAACAAGCAATGGGAGAAAGTGCTAACTCCAACTGTTCCATCCCAGTGGAACTGCAAGACCCAGTTGAACACACCAGTGAATATGTACTAAAGCCTAATGTTTGCAATGACACAGGGTCATCTCCTGTACTTCCTACTAACACTGTTCTGACTCTCAACAATTTTTCTCCATGTACTTGAAATACTGCACTATGGGCACTGAGAGAAAGGGTGAGAGAAATGTTGTATCTTATGACTACTGCTTCTGGCTTTTCATTTTCTCTTTTTGTTTGCATTTTCTTTCTTTTTGATATTTTTAGATTATGCTGCTAACTCAAGTTGCATTACCCCTTCCCTGAAAAAAGAGGCCATACAAAATAAAGGAGCCTTGAAACGTTGGAAAATCTGTCTTCACTTCATAGACAGTTTTTCGGGTTTTGCAATTCAATTCTTGTTGGTTATGTTTTGTTATCATTTCTAATTGAATATTTTTGCCGTCGACAAGTGTATTTCCCATGTTGATTCCCCTCAGTCACTTGGATGCTGTTTCTTATGTCAAATCCTGGCCGTCATTTGAGTGATTATCTCTTTTTAATCAATAAATTCATAAAATTGTTGATATTTCTTATGACCAATTGTCGTCACTTAACAAACCCAGTCTTCCAATCTAAAGTCCCGTTGAGGAAAACACGCCCCTTGTGGTGTACACAGATAGTTCAAATTTAGGGATGTGGTAAGACTGATGTGTTTTTCTTACCAAATTTGGACACCGATATCGTTTTTTTTTTGTTTTGTTTTTTTTGACTCTCAACAATGAGACCTCTCAGCTCCAAATGCCTAAACCTCTTTAAGTCTACAACCCAAGTACTTCTACGCAGCAAACCGCATCACCTCTTGCTGACAACAAGGTGGCTTTCAGTGACAAGCCAAAGCGCCACAGTTAAACGCTCTTGCAACATCATTTTATCCTGGTAAACCTCACCCTACTTCACCAAAGAACTTTCACACCCGAGGGGTTCCACAAGTTACTTTGGCACCAAATAGTGAGAGATCAGTCTTGAATGACTTTGCCAGATATATGATACGCAGTGAGCTCTTTAACACTACCCTCTCAAGGTTTGATGACTGTCCAGGGAGCTACAGGGCCTGGAGATCAACCTTCAAAGCTTCTATTGCTGATCTCAACTTTACTGCCCAGGAGGAACTTGATTTGCTCATAAAGTGGCTGGGGCCAGAATCTACAGATCGTGTTAAAAGACTGAGAACAGTGCATGTTGACCACCCAGATGCAGGTCTTGTCGCTGCATGGGCAAGACTTGAGGAAACCTATGGTAGCTCTGAAGCCATAGAGAGCTCTATTCAAGAGTCTTCAAAACTTTCCAAAAATAGGGAACAAAGACTTTTGCAAGCTTTAAGATCTGAGTGACCTTCTCATGGAGCTAGAGTTGGCAAAGACAGACCCACGTCTATCTGGACTAAGCTTCCTGGACACTGCTCATGGTGTCAATCCAGTGGTGTCTAAACTGCCATACGGCTTGCAAGAGAAATGGTCACAACAAGGCTCAAGGTACAAAAGAGACTACAACGTATCTTTCCCTCCATTTGCATATTTTTGCAGGTTCATCAGTGATCAAGCCTGGATGAGAAACAATCTTAGGTTCAACTACAGTGAACCCAACTTTCCTGCTTCATCATCTTCATCAAGGTATGATAACACAGCAGCTAAACGTAAATACTTTAATACAGCAATATCTGTTAAAAGGACAGACATCCCCTGCTCACCATAGCAAACCGGGTGACAGAAATAAAGACCCTAATCGTCAGTGCCCTATTCACAAGAAGCGTCACCCCTTAAAGAAATGTTGTGGGCTTAGGGCAAAGACGTTACAAGAGCGCAGGGAGATTCTTCAGAAACTTGGAATATGCTACAGGTGCTGTGCTTGTTATGGACATTTTGCTAAAGACTGTAAAGTTGTCATTAAGTGCACAGAATGCAGTAGCGACAGACATGTTACAGCCATGCATCCGGGCCCACCCTCAGACAATTCACAGCAGCCTCCTACCTCTAGCCCTTTCTCAAATCATGGCAGGGAGCAACAAGGTCATGCTCCAGCCACAGCTAATGTTTCTTCTTCATGCACAGAAGTCTGTGGAGAAGAATTAGATCACAAATGTTGTGCTAAGATATGCCTAGTCAAGATATACCCAAAGGGCCAACCTGAGGAAGCTATTAGGATGTATGTCATAATAGATGAACAGAGCAACAGATTCCTGGTTAAGCCTATATTCTTTAAGATCTTTGGTATAGATGGACATGCATCACTGTATACTCTCCGAACCGGTCTGATCGTGAACAGACCTACGGTAGAAGGGCCAATGGGTTCATGGTCTCTCATGTCAATAATCATGCCACAGGGTTTAAAGACTTAAAGTTGGGAATGGAAATACCACCTGTACAGAGAAGTCTGGGCCTACGGTGGGACCTAATAGAAGAAATCTTTGGCTTTCGAGTCAGCTCTGTAGACAAGCCATTTACCAAAAGTGGTGTTCTGTCAGTGGTGAACAGCCTATATGATACAGTGGGATGTCAGCAACCATGTAGAAAATCATCTAAACCTGAATAATGGCATTATGTTCCATCTGAAATTAACCCTGCAGATCATGCCACCAGGCCAGTGTCTGCGAGTGTCTTTGCAAATTCTTCTTGGTAAACAGGTCCTGAATTCCAGCTGGATCATCCAGAAGAAAACAAAGCTGATGTCTTCAGTCTTCTAGAACCTGACAAAGATCCAGAGACCCCAACTATCCTAACCCCAGCTACTCTTCTTACCCAGAAGCTTGGGTCTGTTCCTGTTCTACCTGGAAACTTTAAAGCAGCAAATCTGTGCTATGACCAGTGGAAGCAAGCACAACACCTTGCCAACTGCTTCTGGAATCATTGGAAGATGGAGTATCTTTCTACTCTACAAGGATGCAAGAAATGGCAACCCCATAACCCTAACATACAAGTTGGAGATCTCGTTTGCTTGGCAACTCTCCTGCCTGATGATTCATCCTTTTCTCTGCTGTCAGGAAGGGAGAGGTGAGCAGAGGCAAATATCTCACACAGAGCCACAACACAGCCAGCCTGCTCCGGCTCCCATCTGGGGCTGTCCCAAGTCTAGTGCAGCAGTGTGGGTGGGAAAAAGAAGGGCAGACAGCTCACTGCATTTCCATCACTCCTCTGAATCTCCCACCGCCCACAAAGTATTTTGTAATACTTTGTATGTTTATACAGTGGAACCTCGGTTTAAGAGTAACTTGGTTTAAGAGCGTTTTGATTTGTGAGCAACTTTTTTTAAAATTCTGACTCGGTTTGCGAGTGTTGACTCGCAAGACGAGCAGAATTCAAGCTAAATAGGCCTGCAGTACCTCATTTGGCCTGAGGTGCGGGGGCACAGAAGCTGAGCAGAGCCGAAAATCGGCCTGCCGGAACCTCATTTAGCCTGAGGTATGGGGTGCAGGAGCCAAGAAAAGCCGAACATTGGCCTGCAGTACCTCATTTGGGCTGAGGTACTGGAGCGCAGGAAAGGAGCTGAAGTGTCCTCGGGCCTTTTCGGCCGTTTTCGGTGTTCTCTGGCGCCCGTTCACCTCTGGCCGCATTCGGTATTGCATACCATTGAAGTCAATGCGGAACACATTATTTTTGTTTCCATTGACTTCAATGATAAAACTTGCTTTGATATGCGAGTACTCTGGATTACGAGCATACTCCTGGAACAGATTATGCTCGTAATCCGAGGTTCAACTGTAATTGTTTTAGAATATTGAATTAACACAATTACATTTACAGCATTTTTAGTAAAGCAAATTAACATATACTGCAGAGGTTTTTATGTTTCTTTGCTTCTCCTGCAAAGAACCATAAAAGACACAGAGAAAAACAAGTGGCTACCACCGTTGTTCTCATACATGTCATCTCAGCCATAAGAATCTGCTGGTTCTTGCCACTGAAATCCAGTGTATGCATGTAATTGCCCATGCGAATTTGGGCTAATATGGGTTGCACATGTTCCTGGAAATGGCAAGAGGTACTGTAGGTGGGTGATGTAGCAACGCCTAGCTGTAGACCAGTTATATAGTGAATAGCAAAGCATATTTCACCAGAACACCATGGATCTTCATGATAATGTGATAATGATTAAAATGATCACATCACAGCAGTTAAAGTTCCAATACTGGTTAAAACTCCAATACTGAATTGGTTGCTACAGTCTACACTTTTATAGTCTCTAGCGTTGGAAGCTTTGCTATCTACTCCTTGCACGCACAGTCTGAAAATGAAGCTCAGTTGATTAAGCAGAGAAAATGGTTTGTGTCTACAATGACATTCGTAGACCATAGAATGGTACAAATATTTCTTCACATTTCATATATTTCCTTAGTGTACTTGATTTATTTGTACCACGTTTACATTGTCGACATAAACGATACTAGCAGATATGACACATCATAAATGGCACGGCGGCTTCGAAAATGTGAAAAACTGCAACCAAAGCAAAGGGTAGGGAATAGGACAAGTCTGAATTTGAGCCAAACTCTTTAGCACATCTGTAGCCAGGCTGCATTTCAGCTGTGGTTACCAGATGGCCCAGAAAGAAAACATATGTTTGCACAGCATATTTCTGTATTTTATTGCTTAATGTCATTCTGGAATTCAGGAAACATTGGACATTCTGTGCCAAATCAAGCAGGTGTTAATCATAAGTGGGTTGAGAGAGCCATGTCACTAATGTATAAAATTACAATGTTTTACTATTCCTAATTAAGAGAGTAAAATATATGGCTTGGCAATCCATTCTATGTAAATAATAACGTCCAAAAATCATCATCACAGGCATGATGTTTGTTGGACGGCAAGAAAATGGATATTGAATTTTGTTGGGTTCGAACCACGGAGGATTCAACAGCAGGAAAGCACTGCTGGAACCAGTCACCTAATTGGCACGGGGACAAATTAGGTTACTGGGTGCAGTGCCAGAGGTAGTTCCGCTAAAGAGAAAATCTACTAATCACAGGCTTTATGGGTGATCATAAGGATAACAGCTTGTTATGGGTTCATGTTGATAAATATTTAAAGTGGAAATGGAAAGGTCTTTTTCCCACTGTCAGGTGGCTTGCTTTGGCGTGTGTTGCACTTGTAAACAGATTTTCATTGCTACATACACACACTTATACACACACACATATATATATATATATATATATATATATATATATATATATATAGATAAATAATATACATTTCTATATTGATATGTAAACACAGAGACATATATATATATATATATATATATATATATATATATATATACACACACACCCACATTATATTGTCAAAAGTATTGTGACACTTGTGTGACAGAACCCACTGTCACTGTGTGTTTTGGAAGGGACTGTGGCTGGGCCTCTTACCCACAGATTATGGCCCAGAAATGACTGGAGACCTGGGGACAAGCTGGCATTGAGATAATGTAATGTAAGGCTACACCCCTTCTCCTCCACCCCACCCCCCCTCTTGTTGCTGTGTCTAATTGTGTTGGTAAATTGGCACATAGATAATGGTCTGGACTGGAGACATCTCTCCACAGGAGATGTGTATTGAGGGGCTGCCTGCTTACCATAATCCCTTTATGTTTAACTATGTTCTGTTTCAATGTACAAGTGTTCCATTCCCATTGGTTCTTTCTTGTCCCCTACCCCCTCCCCTCTATGACAAGGCTAAGGGGAGTGTCCCTAACTGTGTGTAAAAGTGTATGTCTTGTATTTAATAAATAGTTTATGTTCTGCATGTTTAACCCTCAACATCTGTGTGGATTGTCTCGTGATTGAGGAGTTAAGGGCTGGTTATGGCAAATCTGCAGGCTGCGGGTGCATTTGGAGGACAGGAGACACAGGTCTGGCGGAGGTGCCCACCTGGGGTATTCGAGATCCGAAACAACCTGCCTTTACATGCACATGAACTTTAATGGCATCCCAGTCTTAGTCCGTAGGGTTCAATATTGAGTAGCCCTTTGCATCTATAACAGCTTTAACTCTTCTGGGAAGGCTGTCCACAAGGTTTACAAGTGTGTCTATGGGAATGTTTGACCATTCTTCCAAAAGCACTGATGTTGGATGAGCAGGTCTGGCTCAGTCTCTGATTATATTTATCCCAAAGGTGTTCTTTTTCAGGTTGAGGTCAGGACACCAAAAACTTGCGCATTCAGGTCTTTATGGACCTTACTTTGTGCACTGGTCCAAATCATTTGGTGGGGGGAATTAGGGTTTAGGGTTGTTTTTCAGGGTCAGCTTGGCACCTTAGTTCCAGTGAAGGCAACTCTTAATGCATTAGCATACAGTACCAAGACGTTTTGGACAATTTCTTGCTGACAACTTTGTAAGAACAGTTTTGGGATGACCCCTTCCTGTTCCAACATGACTGTGTGCAAATTCACTTCTGAAAAATGGTCAAACATTCCCGTAGACACACTCCTAAACCTTGTAGACATCTGTCGTTACAGTAAAGGGTTGGCCAACTCATTATTGAATTCTACAGACAAATTCCGCGTACACACGATCACTTTTTGTGATGAAAAAAAACGACGTTTTATGTGACGAAACAAAACAACGTTTTTCAAACTTCATTTTCCAAAACGACGTTGCATACACACCATCGTTTTTCCAAAATGCTCTAGCAAAGCGTGGTGACGTACACCACGTTCGACGGCACTCTGTTCCATTGAAGCTCCGTCTCATAACTTGCTTCTGGGCATGCGCGGGTTTAAAAACATCGGCCCAGATTCACAGAGCAATTACGCCTGTCTAACTGGTGTTAGACAGGAGTAATTTCAAATTTCGCGTGCCGTATCACTAGTGTGAATCCTCAAACCATGATACGGCGGCTTCGGGCTTCGATCTGAGAGGCTTACGTCTTCGTAAGCCTTCGGATCTACGCTGCGATATTTTTGCGGCCGCTGGGAGGAGTTCGCGTCGTTTTCATGCGTCGGGATATGCAAATGAGTTTTTACGGCGATCCACGAAGATACGAGCGGTCTTCGCAATCGCTTACGTCTATTTTTTTTTACGTACTGTTAGACCAGCTTTTTGCTGGTCTAACGGTGCGTAGCCCATGTTAAGTATGGTCGTCGTTCCCGCGTCGAATTTAATAATTTTTTTTTTTTTTACGTAAGTCGTTCAGGGAATAGAAATGTCCGTAAACAACGCTACTCAAACAACGAATGACGTAACGACGTGATTTCGCGTAATGCACGGCGTGAAATTTCTGAATGGAGCATGCGCAGTTCGATCGCTGCGGGAACGCGCCTATTTTAAATGCTTCACGCCCCCTACTCGCGTAGATGGCTTGCGCCGGGAGAAATACTCTACGCCGCCGTCGTTTACTGGACAAAATCTACCAGGATTCCACGTAGAGCCAGGTAAAAAACGGCGGCGTAGAGTATTTATGTTACTCTACGCTAATCTAATTCTCTCTGAATCTGGCCCATCATTTTTAACGTCGTTTTGCCCACACACGATCACTTTTTATGACACAAAAAATGACATTTTGAAAAACGACACAAAAAATTCAAGCATGTTCGAATTTTTTTTTGGTCGTTTTTTTTGAAGACATAAAACAACGTTTTGCCCACACACGATCATTTTAAATGACGTTTTTGAAAACGTTGTTTTTTTTCATCACAAAAAGTGATCGTGTGTACGCAGCATAAGACTGGGATGTCATTAAAATTAATGTGAGTATAGGCAGGTGTCCCAATACTTTTGAAAATATAGTGTCTATTTGACCCGACGCAAACAACGCTTTTTTTACACTGCGCATGCGCCGGCCGTGGACGTACCCTAGTGCGCATGCGTGAAATCAAGTCGAAAATAGTCAATGAAAACGACGTGTACGTAATATACGCAATTCCCTATTCGCAAACGAGTTACGCAAACAACGTAAACGACGTCCAATACGACGCGGTCCCGACGTCCATACTTAACATTGGCTGCGCCTCACTATAGCAGCTTTATCTTTACGCCGTACAGACGCTTATGCAAACGACGTAAACACACTGCGCCGGGCGTACGTACGTTCGTGGATCGCCGTATCTACCTCATTTGCATACTTAACACGGACGCGCCCCTAGCGTCCAGCGTAAATATGCATCTAAGATACGACGGTGTAAGAAACTTATGCAAGTCGTATCTTAGCGTAAGTCCGGCGTATCTTGTTTTCTGGATAGAACACAATGACACGCCGGCGGGAAATTCTAATTACGCTGGTGTATCTGTAGATACACCGGCGTAATTCCTTTGTGGATCTGGTCCTATATTTTTAAAAGTGAGTACACCCCTCACATTTTTGTAAATATTTAATGATATCTTTTCATGTGACAACACTGAAGAAATAACACTGCTACAATGTAAAGTAGTGAGTGTACAGCTTGTATAACCATGTAAATTTTCTGTCCCCTCAAAATAACTCAACACACGGCTATTAATGTCTAAACCACTGGAACAAGAGTGAGTACACCTCTAAGGCGGCGTACACACGATCGGATATATCCGATGAAAACGGTCCGCGGACCATTTCCATCGGATATGTCCGATCGGGAGTTTGATCCGATGGCGTGTACACACCATCGGATCAAATTCCCCGCCGCCGGACGGCGCGGTGACGTAGTGGTGACGAGGCGGTGACGTTGACGCCGCCGCGTCACCGCCACGTCACCGCACCAGGAAGTAAAACACTTCCGCGCATGCGCCGAATCCATTCGGCAGCGGCGCGGCGGCGGTGGGGGCCGACATGTCTGCTGGTAAGTGTACTAACCAGCAGACATGTCGGGCGGACAGATCCCCACCGGATAGATTTCAAAGCATGCTTTGAAATCTGTCGGGTGGAGAAATCTGTCCGCTAGCCCATACACACGAGCGGAGATGTCTGCTGAAACGGTCCATCGGACCGTTTTCAGCGGACATATCCCCTCGTGTGTACGCGGCCTTAGTGAAAATGTCCAAATTGGAACTAATTAGCCATTTTCCCTCCCCGTGTCATGACTCATTAGTGTTACAAGGTCTCATTTGTGAATGGGGAGCAGGTGTGTTAAATTTGATGTTATCGCTCTCACTCTCTCATAAAGCTGGCCTAGGCTATAAGAAGATTGCCAAGACCCTAAAACTGAGCTGCAGTGTGGTTGCCAAGACCATACAGTAGTTTTACAGGGCAGGTTCCACTCAGATCAGACCTTGCCATGGTCGACCAGAGAAGTTGAGTGTACATGCTCAGCGTCATATCCAGAGGTTGTCTTTGGGAAATAGATGTATGAGTGCTGCCAGCATTGTTGCAAATGTTATAGGGGTGGGGGGTCAGCCTGTCAGTGCTCAGACCATACGCCACAAACTGCATCAAATTGATGTGCATGGCTGCGTCCCAGAAGGAAGCCTCTTCTAAAGATGATGCACAAGAAAGCCTGCAAACAGTTTGCTGAAGACAAGCAGACTAAAGACATGGATTACTGGGACCATGTCCTGTGGTCTGATGAAACCAAGATAAACTTATTTGATTCAGATGGTGTGAAGCGTGTGTCGTGGCAACCAGGTGAGGAGTAAAAAAAGACAAGTGTGTCTTGCCTACAGTCAAGCATGATGGTGGGAGTGTCATGGTCTGGGGCTGTATAAGTGCTGCCAGCACTGGGGAGCTACAGTTCATTGAAGGAACCATGAATGCCAACTAAGACATACTAAGACATACTGAAGTAGAGCATGATCCCCTCCTTTCGGAGACTGGGCGTCAGGGCAGTATTCCAACATGATAACGACCTCAAAGACACCTCCAATATGACCACTGCCTTGCTAAAGAATCTAAAGGTAAACGTGATGGATTGCCCAAGCATGTCTCCAGACCAAAACCCTATTGAGCATCTGTGGGGCATTGTCAAATGGAAAGTGGAGGAACACAAGATCTCTAACATCCACCAGCTCCGTGATGTCATCATGGAGGAGTGGAAGAGAACTCCAGTGGCAACCTGTGAAGCTTTGGTGAATTCCATGCCCAAAAGGCAGTGCTGGAAAATAATGGTGGCCACCCAAAATATTAACACTTTGGGCCCAATTTGGGCACGTTTACTTAGGGGTGTACTCACTTTTGTTGCCAGCGGTTAAGACATTATTGGCTGTTGTTGAGTTATTTTGAGGGAACAGAAAATGTACACTGTTATACAAGCTGTACACTCACTACTTTACATTGTAGCAAAGTGTACAAAAATGTGAGAGGTGTACTCACTTTTGTGAGATACTATACATAGCTAGTTTACATGGGCCCTAAATGAAGGGAAATTAATCTAACAGAATCTAACAGAGCCCTAGATAACTTTAGTGACCCAGCAGGGCTTCTAATCCATTCCTTCTTTATTCAAAAAAATAGATAAAAAATGGGCTGTATATACACCTACACTGTAAAGTGTACCGAAACAAAGAATCTTAACATATATATATATTGCAGCTTACTAGTCCTTAGATGTGGTTGATTAATTATTTTGCTCCTTTTGAGGCATTTGTTTACTATTATTTTGACCTGTTAATCCTGCAAATAACACACCTTCTGTCACTTTGTAGCTTCATGCACCTTTCCATGGTATCTGAATCCTTGATGGCATCCTCTATCCAGCTTCTTCCAGGTGGCGGGCTGCAACCATTTCTACATCTACTACATCCCAACTAATATGAATGGGACTGCCTGCATATGGATGCACAAAACATTTGTTGCTCCCCATACGGGCAAGCGCTGCCCTCACACAGGTTTAGGCCCCTTTCACATGAACGGACCGTCTATCCCTTTTTCTTCCATCTGTCATTGGATGACAATGCATTCCTATGGGAAAATGGATGACCATCCATTACCATCCGTTAACCTCTGCTTCCGATTTTATAATTTTTCTAAACGTACAAGGCTACGTCAAGATCCGTGAAAACGTATATTAACCGACGTTAACTGACAATGTGCGTCAACGTCCGATCAATTCAGATCCGTTTTGAAGAATTTATTTTTTATTTTTTGTTTATATGTGAACTTAAGCTATGAGACAGACAGTAGTTAGACAATAGAGAATACATCCCCAAGAAAAACGACAGCCAGAGATGTTTCCCAGGAGCAACTCCTAGTCACAATCTACTTTTTTTTGCACTCCTTTCTCCACATAAAGGCAAATATGACAAACAAGGTGGTGGATACACTGCGCTGCCAAAATGTAATAGCTGTTAACACGGTTTGTATTAAGTAAAACCAAAAAAAGCCAAAAAGGGTGTGAGTGTGTAGCGCTTACACAATGCTAATTATGAAAAAAACATTGTGAATTGATGAAGCATAAAACAATGATTCACATCAATAATATATGCTAACACCAATATTAGATAAAAAAATATATGAAAAAAAGTCTGTATGATGAAATAAGGCGTATGTATGTTACACCGCTATCAAGACACACATATGTGATAGTGCAATTGTTAACACACAAAGAATATAATAAAGTCCATAAGAATCCAGAACAATCAAGTGAATAAGTGAATGGAATATAACAGGTGACTTTCTTCAAGTGTGCAGTAATCCCATACACCGAAAGTAATGCAGGCTTACCATAGCCAATGGACTTAAGGTAACATACGCCACCAAAAGTCTAAAAAGGCTTATAGTGATAATATCACAGATGGTCACAACTCAGCCGGTCATCAACTCCTCTCCAGGATGGATGAATGGACGTGGATGAGAAGTTATGCAGTAGATAATATTCCCTGGGCTGGTGGTCTCATAAATGGTTGAAAGTATAAAGGAAGAAAAGAAAAAGTGGCCACATAGTGTGATACCGTATGGATAAATAAAAAGGTTTATTACAGCTGTCAAACTTACATTTGGCTGAGATAAAATGCGCTTGTATACAAGTGGGGCGGCAATGGAGTCCACCCAACGCGTTTTGTGGCAAAGCACTTCGTCTGGGGTGACAAACAATGTCATGCTGTCCCAAAAATTGTTGGAATCCATTGCACAACGCAGATAGCACACACAAGGACAAAAGAAGGACACAGTAAGGACAAGTCACTCACTGAAAACTGCAATGCAGCATGGGAATGCTTTCTGGGTAATGTCATCAAAGCCACAGAAACTGCTGTACGGACTCAAAAACAGATGAAAAACGGATGTAAACAGGTACATTAACGGATGTAAATGAATGTAAACGGAACGGAAGATGGATGAAAACGGAGATTAACGGAACGGATGACGGATAAAGATGGACAAAAAAAAAGATAATAACTGATACTGTACGTTTTTAACGCAGCAAAACTGATGGTGCCCCTGTGAATGAGGCCTTACACTTAAGTATGGCCCATGTGAATGAGACCTAATTGTGTTACTGCCAGTGCACTAATATAACAACAATCATCTTAGCCCAAGTTGATAAATGACTCCTGATCTCCAGTGGCAAAAAAGAGTGACCCCGGTCAGCAGAGGCAGATTATACATTTTTATCATGAAAAGTCAATGCGCACAGAGGTTTCATTTGTTTAAAATTGATTTTACGAAATTAGATTAATGTGCTCTACAGACTTCTCTTGATGTGCTTCATCGCATATACTGTACATCAGCTTTGCTTCGCAATTTTCAAATGGCTTACACTTTAGCTAAAATAAAGGACATTTGATTTGATTAAACGAGGAATTAAATAATGCACATAATTGAATTAGCATGGCACTCTAAATACAAATATGCTACAGAAAATAATTGGGCACAGAAAAAGGAGCAAGTATTCCTAACTGTTGTCACTGTGTTATTTACCAATATAATTACTAAAGATCTTCTTGCTGAGTATATTTTTGCAAACAAATGACCTGCTTCTAACTAAACTATGAATTACATGTAAGGATTATAATTTAAGACTTTTATTTTTGGTTTTAAAAACTGAAAAAGAGCGAATCAGCAAGGGTGCAGGGTTAGTGTACAGCATAATTTATTGAACGAAGGATATAGCACAGTTAATCAGCCTGTAGAGCAGAAGGGGTGCACTGTAGAACCGTTGGCAGAAATAACAGATGGGCTGCTGTAATGTTAAGCCTCTATGCAGTGGTAGCCAGAACCGAGAATTTGAAACAGCCGGCGGTATCTACGGCCATCCATTTAGCACCTCTGAGGCTATGTACACACGACCAGTCCATCCGATGAGAATGGTCCGACGGACCGTTTTCATCGGTTCACTGCTGAAGCGGCCTGATGGTCTGATGTGCGTACACAACATCAGTTCAAAAACCGATCGAGTTCAACGCGGTGACATAAAACACAACAACGTGCAGAGAAAAAACACAGAGCAGCTATGCTTGTCCCTCCTCTCTGTTGCCCATTTAGAGAAGCCTTTGTATTTTGTGAATGCGTTCACATTATACAAAGGCTTCTGTGATTGGGCAGGAGAAGAGAAGGGGCAGGCATACCAGCAGCAGTGACTCTTATGTTGAAGTTGCTTAGACCTGAAGCATCAGCTTAGGGCTCCTAGATATACAGCTATCGCCGTCTTTTGGGAGTGCAGCAAAACTGTAAGGCCTTGTACACACGATCGGACATATCCGATGAAAACGGTCCGTGGACCGTTTCCATCGGATATGTCCGATCTGGAGTTTGGTCCGATGGCGTGTACACACCATCGGATCAAATTCCCCGCCGGCGGACGGCGCGGTGACGTTGACGTTGACGCCGCCACGTCACCGCTACGTCACCGCACCAGGAAGTAAAACACTTCCGCGCATGCGCCGAATCCACTTCCAACTTTGAATGCCAGATAAACAGCATATTTGTCTACATTGTTTCAGACAGAAAAGGTTACATTCTAAACATAATTTTCCTCTCTATGTAAAGTGCATGGGACAAAACAATTGATTACAAGATCACCAGCACTACCACTCATCCCAACTCCTCACCAGCACTGCCACTCATCCCAACTCCCCACCAGCATTGCCACTCATCCCAACTCCCTGCCAGCACTGCCACTCATCCCAACTCCCCGCCAGCATTGCCACTCATCCCAACTTCCCACCAGAACTGCCACTCATCCCCCCCCCCCAATAGGAGGAAGAGAAGGAATAGAAATAGAGAATACATGGAAGGGAGAGAAAAAGAGGGAAAGGACCAAAGAAAAATGGAGAGAAAGAATAAGAGAAAGAACAAGAAAGATGGCTAGAGAGAGAGATGGGAGAAAAAAAGAAATTAGGATAGAGAGATACAAGGGAAAGAAAAGAGGACAAAGAGAAAGAGTGATACATCCTAAAATGTACCATAAGGGGTTTTAATACTGGAAGGGAATCGGGGACCGTTAAATGTACATGGGTTAGAGGCACAAATTTTTTTTCCTTACCTTGGGTGTTGACAACCCATGCTAAGAGGATAATTTTTAGGGGTCCCCACAACTTGGAAAATTTCATCAAGGGGCACGGCAGTAGAAAGGTTGAGAATCACTGCTTTAAAGCATGTTAAACAGAACCGTGCTTGTGCTGTGTCATTTGGCTCCCTGTATCACCTGAAATACCTGGCTGATCCTGCCTGGTTCTGCCCTCCCCCCTGTAAACTGACCATGGTTGTTGAGTCCTGACACTGTGGTCAGTGTACATGCCCCTGTCAACTCTCCTCTGCTTTCCACTGTCCTCCTTCCCCCTCCCCTTCCTGCCTGTCAGCTTGTGACAGTGCCTGCCCCCTCTCCTCCTGCTGCTGAAATTACTTTTGATTTTTCATATAATCCTATTTGTTTCCTAATACTATGTGCCACAGTGTCTCTGTTTTATAAAGAAAATGCCGGCTTTACCTGATTTCAGAGTGACCGGCTGCCTCTACTCCTCTCCTCCCCTCTGACCGACTGACCTCAACCCCTACTGCCGCTGTACCTGTCAGATTGAGAGAGGAGAGAGGTGACCAATCACGTGAGCGGGCTCTGGATTTATGTATAGCCAGCATTTTTTTTTTTTAAAACCCAGACAATATGGCATATAGCATTAGGAAACAAAGATGATTATATATAGATATGACAGTGGCCTACGCACACACATATGAACCTGCATATAAGAAAGTATACACACACACACACGTGTATACACATACATAAGCAAAACTGTGCATACGTATACACACGTTTGTACATTATGACTAAACACATATGGATCAAACACTCTATACAATATCTGGACTGATCTAATATCCATAATGGGCCTGAAATCCTAGTCCAAAATCTAGATTCTGATAATGATCCTGTAAAATATTACAGAATTTATTGAAATAAAGTACCCTATGTATTTATAAAATGGTGTGTATCTCTAGTTCTTCATAAGTCCGTTAGGAGATAGGGCATTCAATGTAAAGATACAAAAAGTTTTATTTCTGCATAACCTGTGGAATCTATCAGCAAATGATGGGCCTTCAGGGATGGATTCAATCACCCAAACCCTCAAGCCTTTGGTGTATTTTCTGTGTTTTAGAGTAAAGTGTCATGGTACACTGTGATCCACATCCCCATCTTCAATTAGCCTCCTGTGTTTGCTAAACCTCGCACAGAAAGTGCAAATAGTTTGGCCGCCAAAGAGGAAGTGACCAGGGCATGAGAGACAATATACCATGAAACTGGTAGAAAATGGAAAAGCAGTTCTGATTGTGTATATGTTATCATTCTCATTATGAAAATACTTATTACACATTCTTATTATTCACTGTTACATCCCTTCTAGTTTACAAAATGTAGATAGAGGATATATGGACGGCTTACTTGCTCCTTACAACTCACTAGGGGCGATAATATTTTTTATATTGGGAGCCCTCTTGTAAACAAATCTTGGTCTGGTGGGAATGACAGAACTAAGTTTGGAGTTCTTAAGTAGAATCCTCCAATAAAGATGAACAATTTTTTCTACCTACTTGAATTGAAAGTGTAAATAAATGATAAGCCTTACATCTATTTGGAGGGTATTTCTTTTTCTTCGACTTTAGGGAAGGTTTTAAAAGCTTCTCGTTAATTTCTTTTCTTGCTCAGAGTTGCATCCTTTGTCCAAAAATCTATCTTTGAATAGGGAACCCCATTTTGCAAAGAGTTGTGAGAAAACATTACAACTTAAAAAAAAAAAAAACTCACCATGCTTCTTACTAAATACATTGGAATGTCTACTTTCTAAAAAGGTGTGATTTGGGGGGTATTTGTACTTTCCTGGCTTGTTAGTGTCTCAAGAAATTAGATAGGCCGTCAGTACATCAGGTGTGATCAATTTTCAGAGATTGGCACCATAGTTTGTAGACTTTCACAAAGACCAAATAATATACACTTTTTTTGATTATTTTTAGCAAAGATATGTAGCAGTATAAATGTTGGCCAAAAATCATGAAGAACAATGACTAATTTGCTAATTTTTATAACCGAAACGAAGAAAAATGCATTTCTTTACAAAATGTTTGTTTGTTTGTTTTTTAATTAAAAACTCAGTGGCGATCAAATGCCACCAAAAGAAAGCTCTATTTGTGTGAAAAAAGGACAAAAATGTCATATGGATACCATGTTGCATGACTGAGTAATTGTCATTCAAAGTGTTAGAGCACTGAAATCTGAAAATTGGTCTGGTTAGGAAGGGGGTTTAATTGCCCAGTGTGCAAGTGGTTAAGCAATGTTCTTATATGTAAGGAACCATATGGGATTTTTTTGAATAACTTAAAGTATTTTGCACATACATTCCAGTACAGTAAAATGTCCTGTAGCTTAAGGTTCCATTTCTTATCATTTTTATTAGACATTATATGAAAATATCTTTTTTTTAATGTATCAATACCTTCCAATTAATGTTCCAGACATAATAAAAAAAAATTGTTTTTAAACTTTTGGAAGCAATTTGCGGTCATTAACCGATTGCCGACCACCCACCACAGTTTTACTGTGGCAGGTTGGCTCCGCTGCGCAAAATCACGTAATATAACGTGGAGCTGCTCTGCGGCCACTAGGGGCGCGCGCCTCCTGCTTGCCCCTGGTGCTGATGCGAGTGCCCGGCGGGTGCGATCACCACCGGCACCCGTGATCGCTTGTGACAGCTCCCCGGTTCTTTCAGGGGGAGAGATGACTGATCGTATGTTCATACAATGTATGAACAACGATCTGTCATTTCCCCTAGTCTGTCCCACCCCCCCCCCCCCCGTTTCAGTTATAACACAATTTAGGGAAAATAATTAACCCCTTGATCGCCCCCTAGTGGTAATCCCTTCACTGCCAGTGACATTTTTACAGTAATCAATGTATTTTTATAGCACTGATCGCTATAAAAATTCCAATGGTCCCAAAAATGTGTCAAAAGTGTCCAATGTGTCTGCCATAAAGTTGCAGTAGCGATAAAAATTGCAGATCGCCGCCATTACTAGCAAAAAAAATATTAATAAAAATGGCATAAAACTACCCCCTATTTTCTAATAAAAAAAATTAACCCCTTGATCGCCCCCTAGTGGTAATCCCTTCACTGCCAGTGACATTTTTACAGTAATCAATGTATTTTTATAGCACTGATCACTATAAAAATTCCAATGGTCCCAAAAATTTGTCAAAAGTGTCCAATGTGTCTGCCATAAAGTTGCAGTAGCGATAAAAATTGCAAATCGCCACCATTACTAGCAAAAAAAATATTAATAAAAATGGCATAAAACTACCCCCTATTTTCTAGACGCTATGGCCCAGATTCACAGAGCAATTACGCCTGTCTAACTGGTGTTAGACAGGAGTAATTTCAAATTTTGCGCGCCGTATCACTAGTTTGAATCCTCAAACCATGATACGGCGGCTTCGGGCTTCGATCCGAGAGGCTTACGTCTTCGTAAGCCTTCTGATCTACGCTGCGATATTTTTGCGGCCGCTGGGATATGCAAATGTGTTTTTACGGCGATCCACGAAGATACGAGCGGTCTTCGCAATCGCTTACGTCAGTTTTTTTTTTTACGTACTGTTAGACCAGCTTTTTGCTGGTCTAACGGTGCGTAGCCCATGTTAAGTATGGCCGTCGTTCCCGCGTCAAATTTAATTTTTTTTTTTTGCGTAACTCGTTCGGGAATAGAAATGTCCGTAAACGACGCTACTCAAACAACGAATGACGTAACGACGTGATTTCGCGCAATGCACGGCGGGAAATTTGCGAACGGAGCATGCGCAGTTTGATCGCCGCGGGAAAGCGCCTATTTTAAATCCTTCACGCCCCCTACTCGTGTAGATGGATTGCGACGGGAGAAATACACTACGCCGCCGTCGTTTACTGGACAAAATCTACCTGGATTCCACGTAGAGCCAGGTAAAAAACGGCGGCGTAGTGTATTTCTGATACGCTACGAGAATCCAATTCTCTCTGAATCTGGGCCTATAACTTTTGCGCAAACCAATCAATAAGCGCTTATTGCATTTTTTTTTTTTTTTTACAAGAAAATATATAGAAGAATACGTATCGGCCTAAACTGAGGAAAAAAAATGTTTTTATATATTTTTGGGGGGTATTTATTATAGCAAAAGTATTCATTTTTTTCAAAATTTTCGCTCTATTTTTGTTTATAGAGCAAAAAATAAAAATCGCAGAGGTGATCAAATACCACCAAAAGAAAGCTTTATTTGTAGTAAAAAAAAAGGCGTAAATTTTGTTTGGGAGCCACGTCGCATGACCGCGCAAATGTCAGTGCCAAAAAGTGGCCTGGTCATTGACCAGCAAAATGGTCTATGGCTGAAGTGGTTAAGAGGAGGGAGCAATACTTTTAATATATATTTTTATATATATATATATATATATATATATATATATATATATATATATATATATATATATATATATATATATATATATATACATTTGGCAAAACTTTTTTTATGTGCACCTGGATACTGTTTGAGTGGTGACATGATACAGGACATATAGCTGTATGATACATCCGGTGGCACTCTTGGTAGTGTGTAATAAAAAACAATGTTAGAAACCTCTCAGACGAGCCTCCTTTCCCAGTTGATACCTATTATGGAGAAACCCGTTGGGTGGAGCCACATGTATTCCACTGTTGATCATCTTAAATGTAAATGCAATATAAACATTCAAAAAAACTGGATTCAGGGATGGACTGGCCATTGGGACTTCAGGGAGTTTCCCGGTGGGCTGATGGCTCAGTGGGCCGGCTTCAGTGTCTCTCCCTCCCCACAGCGCTCACCTGGGGGGAGATACAAAGAAGCAAGGTGAGGACAAGAGGAGCAGGGGGGACAATTGAGGAGCATGGGGGGGGGGACAGACAGCTGACTCAACAGCTATGGCCTGGGAGTTTTTCACTTCTGCCTAATCTTGTCCCATAAGGGGGGGCATTGAACTGATTCTTTGCCTGGGTGAAATAATGTCTAGCTTCCCCACTGGTACTGCCTATAAGAGTACCAGTACCAGCCGTTCTACTCTAATGAAGTAGAGTGGCTATTGAAGGGGGAGAGGGGGCTTAGGTGGCCGGGGGGTGCGGGAGTTGTCCGGCCGCCATAGGAGAGACCTGTCAAAGTGGGCCAGTCTGGATGAAGTCCAGGGCTAAATTTTTGTCCCAGTCCAGCCCTGACTGGATTGTTTTGAATACTACACTATGAAGTGCTTCCCTCTTGTCATTTATGCTTGAAAACTACTGAGGATCGTTTTTACATATGCCTGGCTGAGCATTGGATATAATATTTGGATGCTAACAAGGATGCGCTTATATGATATGATACGTTATCCCCCCTGATAATCACAGGGACCACAAGCGTTTTAGATCTCTAGAATTTGAGATTCTAACTCTCAGGTAAGAGGTGTGAGATGATGTGGGGATGGTCTTGTACGAAAACCCTGTCACTTTTTGTTTGCTGTTTTTTGCACATCGAATCACTAAGATATCTATCATCTAAATGGACTGATTAAATACCATCAAAGAAAAGTCCTACTTGTGTGAAAAAAATAACAATTTTCTTTGGGTACAGTTTTGCATGACTGCGCAATTATCATTAAAAGTGCAATAGCGCTAAAAGCAGAAAAAGGATGAAAGTGTCCGGAATTGAAGTGGTTAAACAGTTCCTGCTTTTTTTCCTTTTTCCTTTATTGTTACAAAAAAAAGTCAGTAAAGCGATCTCAAGTATTTTTGCAAGCATACGTATTTCACACTCTTTGCTGTCCTAAAAGCAACTGCCTGCTCCCTAAACACGGACTTACCTTTTACAGAGACAAACCTGCTTTAAAAATGATTTCAAGGCTTGTCGGAGGACTATCAGCCCATAATGTACCTGGGCCTCAGATCAGAATTAGTTTTTTCTTCAGTCTGCTATCCTATTTTCTTACAGCTGTACCATACCAGACAGGTTTCTATTGTTCTGCTGTTCAAAATCAGTTTTGTCATCTTTAGCAAGAGTTGATCTGCATTCTGAGACCACACATGCTTTTCTTTCCAGTTCCCAATCAAGGCATTTAATTTCACTAAGGCAGGAAAATAACGTATAATTTTTGCAAGTTAGACTGATATTGATGCAGTTTGGATCTGAAGTCATGTCACTATTAGTGTTGCTCACGAATATTCGCATTGCGAATATTCGCTACGAATATTGCATATTCGAGTATTCGCGAATAACTCGAATATCGCGGCGAATATTCGCTATTTCGAATATTCGTATTTTTTCAATTTTTTTTTTTAGAACAGATCACATCCTAGAGATCCCCATCGACGTCTAAAAGCATTGCTGGTATGATTAGAGACCTTGGGCCGAGTAGCTGCAGCGATCATTTAATATTGCCGAAAAATCGCAATGCGATTATTCGGCAATAGCGATATCGCGCGATTATTTTGTATTGTAATATATCACGAATATTCTGAGCCAATCAGAGTGCTCCATTCCGCATTTCTCGAAATTTCGCAATTATTTTGTATTGTGAAATATCACGAATATTCTGAGCCAATCAGAGTGCTCCATTCCGCATTTCTCGAATATTCGCAATTATTTTGTATTGTAATATATCACGAATATTCTGAGCCAATCAGAGTGCTCCTTCCGCATTTGCCGAATATTCGCAATTATTTTGTATTGTAATATATCACGAATATTCTGAGCCAATCAGAGTGCTCCTTCCGCATTTCTCGAATATTCACAATTATTTTGTATTGTAATATATCACGAATATTCTGAGCCAATCAGAGTGCTCCTTCCGCATTTGCCGAATATTCGCAATTATTTTGTATTGTAAAATATCACGAATATTCTGAGCCAATCAGAGTGCTCCATTCCGCATTTCTCGAAATTTCGCATTCGCAATAGCGAAATTTCGCAATCATTTCATTTCCAAAAAATATCACGAATATTCGTATTTAGCGAATATGGGCCAGATTCAGGAACAGTTAGGCTGGCGGAGCCAGTGATCCGCCAGCCTAACTGTGACTTTAAGCCGGCGTTTCTGTTTTCTGTAACCAGAAAACAAGAAACGCCGGGTTGAAGCTCCGATGCGAGCAGCGTAACTGAGTTTCGCCATCGCATCGTTACTTCAACTTAAAAATGGCGCCGGGGGCGTTCCCGCCGATTTCCGCTCAAAAAATATGTTAATGAGCGGAAATCGGCAATTCACGATCGCATTCCGGCGCGACGCAGTGACGTTACGACGTTTCCGGACGGGATACGCGGCGCATAGTTATACCTACATGGGGTTGGAATATCCTATGTTAGGTATAGGCGTCGTCATCGCGTCGGAAAAAAAAAAAAAAACGTCGCTTGCGTAAAACGTTCATGAATGGGAATGTGACGTCATTGACGTTCATTCACAAAATTTGGAGCATGCGCACAGGGATGTTTTAACACTCGACGCATGCGCAGTACGTTCGCGGCGGGAACTCGCTTCGTTTAAATACTACACGCCCCGTACCCGCCCAATTTGAATTCCGCCGGCTCATTTGCGATGCGCTGCCGCAACTTTAGGAGCAAGTGCTTCGTGAATGACAGCACTTGCTCCTAAAATTTCTGCAGCGTAACGCAAATGAGAAGCGTTACGCCGGAGCAAAGATGCTCCCATCTACCTGAATCTGGCCCTATATCTCGAATATTCGACTATATATTCGAGATATATCGCGAAATCGAATATGGCATATTCTGCTCAACACTAGTCACTATCATCTAACCATTGGACAACAGATTATAATCATCAAACATTATAGCCTATGTTAATGGGCTTTGTGGTTCTGTCAATGAGTAAATGCAATGTGCATTTGACATCAGTTTGAGTTACTTCTAAAATATTTCTAAAATTTACAGTTTATTAACAGGTGCAATTAACCTGCAGTTGACCTCCCTTTGACTTGTATTTGACCATCTTCAATCCATTTTGCATTCCCACAGAGTAGTATGGGAAAAAAAAACAGTTTTAGCTCAGCCAATCAAGTCCTGACCACACTCATGGTGGTGAAGTAAGGGCAGCCAGAGACTTTAGAGACAGGGCCGCCATCAGGAATTATGGGGCCCCTTACACAGCTTCAACATGGGCCCCCTGGAGAACCGGGGGGGGGGTGCTGCCGCCTGAAATTGAGAAGGGGGGCTGCTGTGAATTAAAAAGCGGGGGGGCCCTTTAAATAAAGAAAAATATATATAAAAAAAGGGGGGTAGCCAATCCGGGGCCCTGGGGACCTCTGACCTCTGGGCTCTTTAATAAAAAGAAAAAAAGGGAGAAAAATAAATATATAAAAAATTTAGAAGGGGGGGGGCTGCCGTGAATTAAGAAGCGGGGGGGCCCTTTATAAAACAAAGTAGAAATAAAGAAAAATATATATAAAAAAAGGGGGTAGCCATCCGGGGCCCTGGGGAACTCTGGGCCCTTTGAAAAAAAAAATAAAATATATATATATATATATATATATATATATATATATATATATATATATATATATATATATATATATATATATATATATATATATATATATATAAATAAACATTTATAAAAAAAACAAGGAGGGTTGCCTTCCATGGCCCTGGGGACCTCTGGGCCCTTTAATAAAAATAAAATAAAAAAAATATATAAACAAAAATAACATGGAGCCCTGGGGATCCCTGAGCCCTTTACTAAAAATATATATATATATATATATATAAAAAAAGAAATAAAATAATATAAAAAAAATTAAAACATTTTATATAAAAAAGGAGGGTTGTCATCTGGGGCCCTGGGGACCTCTGGGCCCTGTAATAATAATTATTACAAATTATTATAATTAACAAATAATTTTTATATTTTTTGTATATATATATATATATATATATATATATATATATATATATATATATATATATATATATATATATATATATATATATATAAAATAAAATAAATACAAAAAAATATAAAAAAATATTTGTTTTTATAAAAAAGGAGGGTTGTCATTTGGGGCCCTGGGGACCCTTGGGCCCCTTACAGGTGTACTGCCTGTACTCCCCTGATGGCGAACCTGTCTGGAGATAACCCTTACTTCTTAGGTTCCCAAGAGCTTTAAGAAGGTAAGGGGAGATCAGAATGCTGGGGTCCTTTTATAAGAGGTTAGAGGAAGAGCAGACTGTTTGAGTCCCTAAATGTTTTTAGAAAAAAACGTTATATTGCTATATTCCCCAAGAGTTTTAGCCCAGAGGGAAATCACAAATTGTAACCCAGCATGTTAAAGAGATAGTTGTATATCATACAGCGTTCTAGTTAATTTTTATTCTTCAGAAGGTGCTTGCTTATTCTATCTCTACTGATTTCTATTTTTTTTCACAGGCACCATCAATACTAGTCTGTTCTTTCCATGACTACTATAAGCAAGGTAGCATTATACTTATTATTCAATGCAAGTTTGTCATGAAGACAAGTAGCATCAGAAAAATGTAATTAATTTGATAGTGAAAGCCTTCATTAATTATCAAGTATTCCCAGAAGAGGCTGCAGAGAGCTAAAACGGAACATGATCTGCTTCCAAATGACTTTGTTTGTATTCTGCATTGGACCTTGTGATGTATTCAGGACACGGCAGAATGTATCTCGAGTGTGCTGAAGAATGGTCAGATGTCCATCTCTAAGTAGCTTTGTCTAAACATTGGCTTGTTCATAATTCCAAAGTATTTCAATTTTCAAAGCATATAATAGAATCAGTGTAGAGGAAGGCCTTCAGCACTGATACACTCTGGAGATTACTGGTTCAAAGCCATGCTTAATTTGATACTGCTAATCCAGCATGCCGTTGGTGTTGATTTTACCCTGCCTCACAGAAATACTGCATATTAATGGGAAAATAAGCCTACTGACAGATTCCAGGCAAAGCTAAATATTCTGTTCCATTTGTTATACTGCACCTCTTTAACCAGAAAACACTCCTTGGCCCTATTAGGCCCTGTACACACGATCAGACATGTCTGATGAGACTTGTCCGACGGACCGTTTTCATCAGACAACTCTGAACTTGTCTGATGGTCTGATGTGCGTACACACCATCGGACCAAAATCTGATCAGACCAGAACGCGGTGACGTAGAACACAACGACGTGATGAAAAAACAAAGTTCAATGCTTCCAAGCATGCATCGACTTGATTCTGAGCATGCGGGGGATTTTGGTCCGATGCTTTTGTGTACTAACCATCGAACCTGTCCGACGGACAGGTTTCCATCGGACAGGTTTTAAAGCATGTTTTAAAACTTTTGTCCGACCGAGAATCGTACACACGATCGAACATGTCCGATGAAACTGGTCTGCAGACCAGTTTCATCGGACATGTTCCATTGTATGTACGCGGCCATAGAGGCAAGGTGATGCCAAATGAGTAGTACATATCATAACAGCATTGGTTTTAGACAGAAAATAATTTAGGAAATGGGTTGATTAATGTTAGGAGTTAGACTAGTGTTAGGATTAGGGGTTTGATGTTTTAGGGGTTAATTCTGGGGTTGGACATTAAAGGCAGGAATCAAAATTTCAAGTCAGGAGCTACTAGCCAGGCCTTAAGAGTTACTTGGCACCAGTTGCCCCACCTAACCCCTACTCTGCCCCACCCCTAATTCCACCCCTAAACACGCCCTTGTAAATTATCTCATGAAATTACACTGTTAAATGTTTTATGCAGGATTAAGTTACAAAAGTAAATATTAACAACTTTAACAATATTAACATAAAGCATATTTTGTTGATCTGACAAATAAAATAAGGACAACACATGATTGTCTCCACTCTCGCCTTCAGCTTATTTCCACTCACCTAATGCAAGCTTTTTTGAGAGCTGTTAAAGGCATATTTTAGGGTTAGGTTATGTGTTAGGATTATGAAGAGTAAGTGTTCAGTGACAGGGTATAGGTGAAAGAAGATTTGAGCGCTAGGGACTTGTTTAAGACATTAGATTAGTTGTTAAATGTTCAAGGAAAGGGGGGTTAGGTTTTAGGGTAGATGAATCAATTTAGGGATTTTTTTAGGGTTAGGGTACTCTATTTTACTATTGGATGAACTGTTGACCTCCCACTTGCTTTTGGTGTCTGGAGTCCCATATAAAAAAAAAAGGAACACTGAGAACAAATATATTTGAAGAAGGGTTAGGAGAGGAAATAAGGTCTTTACCCCCTAGAAGCAGTCACTGTTACTCTATTTTAGGATCCTCTATTTTAGAAAACAAACAATAGTACTATCTAGAGCATTTTTCTTTTTATAAACTGTTCCTACAGCATGGGTAACCAAGGATTATTTTTAACCGCTTGAGATCCGCGCTATAGTCGAATGAAGGCTTTAGAGCAGATCTAAATTGCCAACAAGCCGTCAATTGACGGCTTGTCACTAGCATGTTCCCCGCGCGCACTCCAGAGCGTGCCGCGGGGAAATTCTGTGTTGGCCGTGTCCCTTGGACACATCACCTGCCACAAGCTGTGGATTGTCCACTTGCCATGTCACCTGCCACAAGTTGTGAATTGTCCCCTTGCCACATCATCTGCCACGTCACCTGCCACAAGTTGTGGATTGTCCACTTGCCATGTCACCTGGCCAAGTCACCTGGCCATGTCACCTGCCACAAGTTGTGGATTGTCCACTGGCCACGTCACCTGCCACGTCAACTGCCCACGTCACCTGCCACTAATTGTGGATTGTCCACTTGCCACGTCACCTGGCCACATCAGCTGCCACAAGTTGTGGATTGTCCACTGGCCACGTCAGCTGCCATGTCACCTGGCCACGTCACCTGCCACAAGTTGTGGATTTTCCACTTGCCATGTCACCTGGCCACGTCACCTGCCACATCACCTGGCCACCTCACCTGCCACATGTTGTGGATTGTCCACTGGCCACGTCACCTGCTACGTCACCTGTTCACGTCACCTGGCCACAAGTTGTGGATTGTCCACTGGCCACGTCACCTGCTACGTCATCTGTTCACGTCACCTGGCCACAAGTTGTGGATTGTCCACTGGCCACATCACCTGCCACGTCACCTGTTCACATCACCTGGCACGTCACCTCGCCACAAGTTGTGGATTGTCCACTGGCCACGTCACCTGCCTTGTCCCTAAGTTCAAAAAACAATATTATTTAACCATTTCGGCCATTTTGTGAGACCAGAGTGAGTAGCAGCTGAAAGAGCAGCAGTATACTTGTATTTAGCGTGTCACTTGCCACATAACCTGCCACAAGCTGCGGATTGTCCACTTGCCATGTCACCTGCCACAAGTTGTGAATTGTCCACTTGCCACGTTATCTGCCACGTCACCTGCCACAAGTTGTGGATTGTCCACTTGCCTAGTTGTCCTAGTTGTCCTGCTAGCTGAATCCCCTTAGTTACCATTTTCTATTCAGTTTTCAATCTAAATAATGCAGGCCAAATGTTCCATTGCTTCAGCATAGCCTGCGGTTTGAATTCACTACAACATCTCTTCCACACATTTAAGTATAAAAGGAGGTTGCACTGTTAACAGTTATATGACAAGAGACAGTAGTCCCATTTAGAAACAATGGGAAATCCTTAAACTGGCTATACAGAAAGGGCCAGATTCAGAAAGACTCCAGATAGGCCGTCGTAAGTCCGAATGAGCGCCGTAGTATCGTATCTCGGCGCCTGATTCAAAGAATCAGATACGCCGGGATTTAGCTAAGATACGAGCGCCGTAAGTCTCTTACGCCGTCGTATCTTAGTTGCATATTTACGCTGGCCGCTAGGTAGCGCTTCCATCGATTTACGCGGTACATATGTAAATTAGGTAGATACGCAATTTACGAACGTAGTTGCGGCCGGCGTATCTATTTGCCTCGTTTACGTAAGGCGTCGGACCGGCGTAAAGTTACCCCTGCTATATGAGGCGCAGGCAATGTTAAAGGGGAGTTCCACCCACAATTTCACTTTTTAAATATTAAATATAAATACCCCTGTAATACACAAGCTTAATGTATTCTAGTAAAGTTAGTCTGTAAACTAAGGTCCGTTTTGTTAGGTTGTTACAGCATTTAGATAGTTTATAATCTAGAAATAGACTGTGGCCATCTTAAGTGTGGGCATCATGAAGCCAGACTGTATGACTTCCTGGATTTCAGCTTTGCATATATCGCACATGCTCAGTGCTGCACAAGCAATGTAATCGTTTTCAGTCAGGTTTGCAAGGACTACTGGGAAACATGATGCCTATCCCAGAAACCCTTGCGAATAGCCATGTGACTTAATAGCCTAGGCTAACAAGGAGGAGGAAGTAATGAAGGACTACAAAATAAAAGGATTTACAAGCAACAAAATAAATAAAAATTGTCCATTCTGAACACTATGAGATTAGGGCATGCAGCACAGACAAACATAAAAAAATACGTCAGAACAGTGTCGTATTGTATGAACAATGCGCAGTTTGTTTGGCGTGTCAATAACGTGGGGTCACCATACATTTACATACAACACGCCCACCATCCACCTACTTTGAATTACGCGCGGTTACGCCGGCCCATTTACGCAACTTACGGAGCAAGGGCTTTGTGAATACAGCACTTGCCTGTCAAAGTTTCGGAGGCGTAGCGTAAATAGGATATGCTATGCCTGCACAAAGATGCACGGCTCTACCTGAATCTGGCCCAAAGTCTATAGAGTAGAAAAAAAGCAACATTTGGTGAACATTGTGAGCTTGGTACAGCTGTAGAGTATTCATGAGCACCCACTGATTTCTGAAATTGGTTTAATGAGCTGCTCTTAATTTTATATGTACTTAACAACACAATTAGCAATTGGCAATACATGTAGCTGTGGTAATACCATACAATACTGTACATGTATGTTAAACCTTGCTATATACACCCCTTCCTAACCAATGACACCACAAAGCTCCTAATCCACTCCCTGGTCATCTCTCGCCTAGACTACTGCAACTCCCTCCTCATTGGCTTACCGCTAAATAGGCCATCCCCCTTCAGTCCATCATGAATTATCCACCTTACAAACCGCTTAGCGTCTGCTACCCTTCTCTGCAAATCCCTCCATTGGCTGCCACTCAACCAACAAATGAAATTCAAGATACTAACAATACCTTACAAAGCCATCCACAACCTGGCCCCCAGCTACATCACTAGCCTGGTCTCAAAATACAAACCAAATCGTTCTCTTTGATCCTCCCAAGACCTCCTACTCTCTAGCTCCCCTATCACCTCATCCCATGCTGGCCTTCAGGACTTCTCCCGAGCCCCTCCCATCCTCTGGAATGCTCTGCTCCAATCTGTTTGACTATCTCCTACTTTGTCAACTTTCAGACAATCCCTGAAAACTCATCTCTTCAGAGAAGCCTATCTGGCCCCCAACAAACAACTCTACTTTAATTTTGTCAATCAGCACACCCCCCACAGTTATTACCTCTTGTATCTCTTGACCATCCCTCCTATATTGAAAGCTCTAACGAGCAGGGCTCTTTGAATCCTACTGTATTGTAGTCTATTGTGTATTGTAGTTGTACTGTCTACCCTCAATTTGTAAAGAATTGTGTAAACTATCTGTGCAGTATAAATCCTGTATAATAATAATAATAATAATAATAATATGGAATGTATGGTATAAGACTGGCATAGGAAATTAAGTAGACTGCAAAGTCTGTCATTTAACAGGCAAAAATGATATAAAATAATGTCGCTGTTGAAATAATGTTAGAATTCCTGGTGCCATGAGATATGAGAGGAGGGGTGGCCAGGATACGTGTTACATGCATTGTCACACGAAGTTCACCTTTAGCAATTAAATCTTCCCTAGCTCTCTATTAGTGACATGTTCATTGCCAAATACATCATTTAAATGGCCTCTTAAACCATACTTGGAAAGGAAGAGGGACTAATTGGATTCTCATCGTATGATTAATGATAATACAGCAATTTGCCTATTTCTCATTGAGGAGACTTTTTTTTAATCTTTCAGCAGTATAACTAGTGGAACATATTTTACAGAAAAAGATGGCCAGTTATACCTTCTGCTACCCAGACTTTGCTCGCATTTAGGGCAGCCGATTGCAATTGGCTAATTTTGCCTCAAGTACATCAAGCGTGACCAAAAAAAACATCTATTTGGGTACCAAATGCTTGACAAGGCATTTAACCTCCCACTACTCAGCTTGTTGGCAAGAGTGCCTGAAAGCCAAACAAAAAGGGACGCAATTATGCTCCTCCTTACTCCTCACCTTTCTGATGTCTCAGCAGACTCCACTGACAGGTATGATAGTATAGCGCAGGGTGTCCCCGGTCCTTACAGTACGTCTGCCAGTAGCACACCACCAGCTGTAGACTATAGCAGACAAATTTCTTTGCCCCATCTGCTGCAGCAGAAAAAAAATACAGTCACTGTCACCCACATACCGAGCGTCTAAATTCAAGCTTGTCAAAGCTGCTGGCTTTACAACTCCTACTTTTCCATCTGGTGGATTCTGCCTCCTTCCATGATTTTGCAGAATGTGCTGTACAACAATTACAGGTTTCCAGTCACTATTTATTTTCACGTAAGGCCATTCCAGCTCTCTACCATCATGTGGAGGGCAATGCTGTTGCATTGTTGGGCAAGGCAGTCAGCCGCAAGGTCCACAATACTGATGATATGTGGTACAGCAAGCATGGTCAGGGACGATATATATTTTTCTCACAGCACACTGGGTAACTCTTCTTGCAACTTGGGAGGATGCAGGACAGGGCTCAGTGCTGCAGCTTGTTGTACCACTATGTCTCCATACGGCTAGTGACGATGTAACAATGACAACCCCATTCCAATGGTTGCTGAAAAAGGATGCATGCACTGTATTGTCACTATTTGAGGAGGCCATAAGGATAGTGAGCCGTGACAATGCATGCATCAGTGACACAATCCCTGTTGTTGTCACGGTCTGGAGTCAGGCTCAGAGGCCAGTAGCTATAGCAGCAGGGCAGATATTCACACAGGTCACCCTGGCTGATGACACGGGTTCATCTGAGATGCCCGGTCTAAGCACTAACCGGTATTTACCAGATGGTGGAGATGGGCTTTGCTGCATGTTAGTGCCAGGTCAGGATAGCCCCACCAGGAGGTGCGCAAGCCGGGGTCCGTAAGCAGATATAACAGTTAGGTATTAAGCAGAAGTGTAGTCGGAGAACGAGCCAAAAGTCGGTAACAAATAGTTGGAGGTTGGGATTCAGCAGAAGCGTAGACGGGGGACGAGCCAAATGTCGGTAGCGAATGGTAGCAAAGATACGGTCGGCAGCAAGAGAGATAGGAGCACGATATTGGCTGGTGAAGGCACAATATTCTGGAAACCAGGAAGTGCAGGGACATGGCTTTTATAGGAAGTTCATGGGAGGAGCAAACGGTTCAAGGTTCAAGGAAAACAAGATTCAAGACAAGATCATTCAAGGAACTATCCAAGGAACTGTCCAATGAGCTGTCCAGCATTCCAGGTGGCTCAGCAAGCAGAGTCACCACCAGACACACCAGGTCCCAGGTCCAAGCCCAGGTCCTAACAGTTGTGTTCCTGCTGAAGCAGACTCTGCATGGCATTATGAACAGGGCACTCAAGGCAGAGCAGTGGGAGGAAGAGACTTCCTTTCCTCTCAAAGTCCAATTCAATGCAAACATCATTCTTGCCATGCCACAGAACACAAAAAAGGAGGGGGCGAGGAAGAGGATTCTGGTAGTTTTGGAGGCATTAAAGCAGAACAAGACTTCAACCCCTAACAGATGGGTTTCCTTCCCCAGAACCATTTGAAGTAGTACATGGCTGGGAGGAGGCAGTTCCAGATACTGTAACCCTTAGTGCCCCCGGGAGTCTGCGTCTCATGCCTTGGCAAACTCCCTCTTCAAAGCCTGCAAAAGTACCCGAGAATACCCGATATCAAGGAGAAGGTTTACTATTGGTTGGCAAGCCTCCTTGACAACTGTTACAAAGGGAAAGTCATGGAACTCATCCCGTCCCCACAGAGGGAGCAGAAGATGAAATCTCTTGAGGCCCCCATAAAGAGGAGTTTATGTAACGCTTTTCCCGACTCTGGTAGATTACAGTATGGTAGAAAACATAGGGCCAGATTCAGATACAATTAGATTATCGTAGCGTTTCCCAAATACACTACGCCGCCGTATTTTACCTGGCTCTACGTGGAATCCAGGTAGATTTTGTCCAGTAAACGACGGCGACGTAGTGTATTTCTCCCGTCGCAATCCATCTACGCGAGTAGGGGGCGTGAATCATTTAAAATAGGCGCGTTCCCGCGGCGATCGAACTGCGCATGCTCCGTTCGCAAATTTCCCGCCGTGCATTGCGCGAAAACACGTCGTTACGTCATTCGTTGTTTGAGTAGCGTCGTTTTCGCACGATCCTCGTCCCGAACGAGTTACGTAAAAAAAAAAAAAATCGACGCGTGAACGACGGCCATACTTAACATGGGCTACGTACCGTTAGACCAGCAAAAAGCTGGTCTAACAGTACGTAAAAAAAAATAGACGAAAGCGATTGCGAAGACCACTCGTATCTTCGTGGATCGCCGTAAAAACACATTTGCATATCCCGACGCATGAAAACGACGCAAACTCCTCCCAGCGGCCGCAAATATATCGCAGCGTAGATCCGAAGGCTTACGAAGACGTAAGCCTCTCGGATCGAAGCCCGAAGCCGCCGTATCATGGTTTGAGGATTCAAACTAGTGATACGGCGCGCAAAATTTGAAATTACTCCTGTCTAACACCAGTTAGACAGGCGTAATTGCTTTCTGAATCTGGGCCATAGTTTTGAGGCTTCTGTTGGTCAAGAGAGGAGCATTGGAGAAGGAGGAGCCTCAGTGATTTCTTTTAAAAAAAAAATAATCCTCGGTGCCCAGGGCTGTCAGCTTCCACATCCCATCTGCAGCGTCTGCATCATATGGTGGGAGATATCTACGGGCAAAAACAGACATGGAGAGCTTTCCAGTTGACGGTCCACTGGGTTACTGGGTCATGAAAATAGACGACTGTCCAGAACTTGCCTAGTATGCAATTGAGCTGCTGGGCTGTTCTGCATCCAGTGTGCTTTCAGAATGGGCATTCAGGGCTGCTGGAGGTTTTGTGACAGATATTAGAGCGTATCTGTCCATAGACTCTGTGGACTGGCTGACATTTAACAAAATAATCAGTCCTGGATTAGCAGCAGCTATCAAGTCCCTGATGCCGATGTTGCTGATTAAGTGCTTTTTGGATCTGAAATCTCTAAAAAACTGTCTAGGCTGCTTAGCTTTGTGGGTGTTGTTTTCATCTGGAAGAATTTTTTTGTGTTGGTTTCATGGGCACAATTACCACCCAATGACCAATTTTTCCACACCTGTTTGACAGGTGCATAGCATTAAAAATGTTGTCAGCAAGGCCAATTCTTGCTTTAATCAAGAGTACCTCTTTAGGGTTACTGTGTCAAAGTACCACAGACACCAAAAGACCCATTATTCCGCACTTGTTTGACAGTAGCATATATTTTCAATTTTTGACAGCAAGGCAAATTCTTGCCACGAGTCTGTATATTAACATTCAAGATTACACACAGGTCGCTCTACTGTTTGGCGATCATAGAAGGGAGTGATGAAGTGACTAGAGAGTAGGTAGGATGATGGTTTGGCTGATGTTTGGAGAGATGATGTAGCTCAGGGCAGAGTTGTGGATAGCTTTGTAAGCTGTTGTATTTTGAGTTTTATTTGTGGAAGTTATTAGATAGATTGGCAGAGAACAGCAGAGCAGGTGGTAAGGTTGATGAGTTTGGTAGCAGCATTCATGTTGAACTGAAGAGGAGCCAGTGTAGAGGTACATCAACAAGGAGGGAGTTGTCAAGACAAGTAGCTTGGGGTGTCATTGGTTTAGATTTACTTTAAGAAAGCATTGCACACAAATTTACGGTGCCTTGAAAAAGTATTCATACCTCTAAAAAAATTTCACATTTTGTAATCTTACAACCAAAAACGTGAATGGATTTTATTGGCATTTTATGTGATACACCAACACAAAGTAGCACATAATTGTGAAGTGGAAGGAAAATGATAAATGGTTTCCCAAATGATTTACAAATTAATATGTGAAAAGGTGGCATGCATTTGTATTCAGCCCCCTTTACTCTGATACCCCTAACTAAAATTTAGTGGAACCAATTGTCTTCAGGAGTCACCTAATTAGTAAATAGAGTCCACCTGTGTGTACTTTATTCTGCATTAGGTCTCTTTCACACGGAGCGGTCCGTTTTTCGGTCCGCTCCGTGTGTGTCCGTCGGCTCAGCGGGGGGTCCCGCTCAGCTGTCGGCGGACAGGGCGGTCCCCGCACACTGTGCAGGGACCGCCCTGTCTCTCCTCCGCTATTCCCTATGGGGAATCGGATGGAAACGGACCATCTGTCCGTTTGCATCAGATCCGATCCACCGGACGGAAGAAAAATAGGGTTTTCTTCCGTCCGCAAAACGGATCCAGACGGACGCGGATCGTAGGTGGACGTTAGCGGATGCATCATCCGCTAACGGATCCGCTCCCATAGGGACTTGTAATTAGCGGACCGTTCGTCCGCTCATGTGAAAGGGGCCTTAATCAGAGAAGCAGCCAAGAGGTCCATGGTAACTCTGGAGGATCTGCAGAGATCTACAGCTCAGGTGGGAGAATCTGTTCTCTGGACAACTATTAGTCGTGCACTCCACAAATCTGGTCTTTATGGAAGAGTGGCAATAAGATAAAACCATTGTTGAAATAAAGCCATAAGAAGACCTCTTTGCAGATTGCGAGAAGCCATGTGGGGGACACAGCAAACATGCGGAAGAAGGTTCTCTGGTCAGAACTGGCGGAAAACTAACTCTGCACATCACCCTGAACACACCATCACCACTGTGAAACATGGTGGTGGCAGAATCATGTTGTGGGTATGATTTTTTTTTTAGCAGGGGAGCTGGTTAGAGTTGATTGGAAGTCGGATGGAGCCAAATACAGGGCAATCTTAACCATTTAAGGACCGGCTACTGCACATATACGTCGGCAGAATGGCACGGCTGGGCACATCAACGTATATATACGTTGGTTTTAGTACCCAGCTGTGGGTCACGGGCGCGCTCCCGTGACCCGGTCCGAAGCTCCAGTGCAGTGCGGCGATCCGTCTCTGGAGCTGAAGAATGGGGAGAGCCGTGTGTAAACACGGCTTCCCCATGCTTCACTGTGGCCGCAGCATCGATCGCGTCATCCCTGTTATAGGGGGACGCGATCGATGACGTCACACCTACAGCCACACCCCCCTACAGTCACACCTACAGCCACACACACAGGGAACACTCAAAGTCACAGCGCCCCCTGTGGTTAACTCCCAAACTGCAACTGTCATTTCCACAGTAAACAATGCAATTTAAATGCATTTTTTGCTGTGAAAATGACAGTTGTCCCAAAAATGTGTCAAAATTGTCCGAAGTGTCCGCCATAATGTCGCAGTCACGAGAAAAATTGCTGATCGCCGCTATTAGTAGTAAAAAAAAAAAAATTAATAAAAATGCAAATAAACTATCCCTTATTTTGTAAACGCTATAAATGTTGCGAAAATCAACCGATAAACGCTTATTGCGATTTTTTTTTACCAAAAATAGGTAGAAGAATACGTATCGGCCTAAACTGAGGAAAAAAAATGTTTTTTTTTATATATTTTTGGGGGATATTTATTATAGCAAAAAGTAAAAAATATTTCATTTTTTTTAAATTGTCGCTCTATTTTTGTTTATAGCGCAAAAAATAAAAACCGCAGAGGTGATCAAATACCACCAAAAGAAAGCTCTATTTGTGGGGAAAAAACAACGCCAATTTTGTTTGGGAGCCACGTCGCACGACCGCGCAATTGTCAGTTAAAACGACGCAGTGCCGAATCGCAAAAAGGGGCAAGGTACTTTACCTGCATTTTGGTCCGGGTCTTAAGTGGTTAAAAGAAAACCTGTTAGTTTCTGCAAAAGACTTGAGACTGGGGAAAAGGTTTACCTTCCAGCAGGACAATGACCCTGAACATACAGCCAGAGCTACAATGGAATTGTTTAAATCAAAGCATATTCCTGTGTTAGAATGGCCCATTCAAAGTCCAGACCTAAATCCAATTGAGAATCTGTGGCAAGACTTGAAAATTGCTGTTCACAGACGCTGTCCATCCAATCTGGCAGAGCTTGAACTATTTTGCAATGAAGAATGGGCAAAAATGTCCCTCTCTAGATGTGCAAAGCTGGTAGAGACATCCCCAAAAAGACTTGCAGCTGTAATTGCAGTGAAAGGTGGTTCTACAAAGTATTGACTTGGGGGCTGAATACAAATTCACCCCTCACTTTTCAAATATTTAGTTTGAAAACCATTTATAATTTTCCTTCCACTTCACAATTATGTGCCACACTGGGTTGGTCTATCACATAAAGTCCCAATAAAATACATTTACATTTTTAAATGTAACATGACAAAATGTGGAAAATGTCAAGGGGTATGAATACTTTTTTAAGGCACTGTATAATATTACTTATTAGATTACAGACTGTTACTAAAAATCTTCCCTTATATATAGGGTTACAGGTATACTCCAATCAAAACTGTAATCAAAATTTGACCCTTAAAATGCATACAGGAAACATTTCCTATCCGCTCTAATCTTTTACCCAGCTAGATAGACAGATATACAGACAGACCTTCACAAAGGTCATATTATTTTGCTCTGAAATAACGGCTGACTACATTTTGTGCTGCTTTTTTTTTCATCTCACAAATGGGTTGTTTGGTCATCTTCATTCCAAGGTACAATAGACGCTAAAGGCTTTACAGGAGACGACATCTGGGTGCTCTCTTTTCTAGAACAAAAAGCGCCTCAAGGATCTGTGCCTTAAGAATCCCAGCATCTGTTACAGGTTTTTCAACATGGCGCACTTCTCCATAAAGAAGAATAACCTTGAACACTCCTAGGTAGGTGTTTAAAGCATAAAACATTCAAAGGACTTTAATGTTCTACCCGCAACACTGGAAAAAAATATTGTCTTCAAAATATTGTCTAAGGAAGAAGTGCAGTAATTGAATTTCCCTTTCTGCACAAGACATAAGGCTTTTTACTCTTATATGTGCATTGAAGGGGAATTCAGCTGGTCCAAGAAAAAACATCATCTTATAAAATATAGAAATCTGCATGAAGCTTTCTGACAAAAGAATCGTTGGAGTTTACAAATGTGTACTTACATTGAAAGATCATTGCAGTTTTGGTAAAGAGACCTCAGAAGCCTCAACTTCATAATTCAGCCACACTGCCACCTGCTGGTGAATTTCAGGTCATAACCTTGTTTGAAAAAAAAGTTTAAAGGGGTTGTAAAGGTACAATTTTTTTTCCTAAATAGCTTCCTTTACCTTAGTGCAGTCCTCCTTCACTTACATGATCCTTTGATTTTGCTTTTACTTCCTATTCTTCTGTCTGTAACTCCACACAGTAATGCAAGGCTTTCTCCCTGGTGTGGAGTGTCGTGCTCGCCCCCTCCCTTGGACTACAGGAGAGTCAGGACGCCCACTAACACACAGCTCCTTTCTCAATCTGCAACGTAGAGAGCGTCCTGACTCTCCTATAGTCCAAGGGAGGGGACAAGCATGACACTCCACACCAGGAAGAAAACCTTGCATTACTGTGTGGAGTTACAGACAGAAGAACAGGAAGTGAGGATTTCTCAGAAGAAATAAGAACATTTAAAAGCAAAATTGAAAGATGAGGTAAGTGAAGGAGGACTGCACTAAGGTAAAGGAAGCTATTTAGGAAAAAGAAAATGTACCTTTACAACCCATTTAACCTTGCATTAAGCCAAAGAAAATATGCTCTTTGATGCCTTTTTGATGAAAAAAAAAAAAATGTGTAGATGTAATTCTCAAAACAAAAGTATTCTGTATAATGTCATTAACCACTTAAGGACCGCCTAACGCAGATATACGTCGGCAGAATGGGACGGCTGGGCACAGGCACGTCGCCTTTAAGAGCCCAACCATGGGTCGCCGGCTCACGCACGCGACCCGGTCCAAAGCTCCGTGACTGCGGGACCCGATCGCCGCCAGTTTCCCGTGATCGTTCACGAAGCTGAAGAACGGGGAGAGGTGTGTATAAACACATCTTCCCCGTTCTTCACAGTGGCAGTGTCATTGAACGTCTGTTCCCTGATATAGGGAAAGACGATTTATGACGTCACACATCCAGCCCCGCCCCCCTACAGTTAGAAACACATATGAGGTCACACTTAACCCCTACAGCACCCCTAGTGGTTAACTTCTAAACTGCAATTGTCATTTTTACAGTAATCAATGCATTTTTATAGCACTTTTTGCTGTGAAAATGACAATGGTCCCAAAAGTGTGTCAAAATTGTCCGATGTGTCCACCATAATGTTGCAGTCACGAAAAAAAATCACTGATCACCGCCATTAGTAGTAAAAAAAAAAAAATATTATTAAAAATGCCATAAAACTATCCCCTATTTTGTAAAGGCTATACATTTTGCGCAAACCAAACGTTAAACGCTTATTGCGATTTTTTTTACCAAAAATATGTAGAAGAATACGTATCGGCCTAAACTGAGGAAAAAAAGTTTTTATGTCTTTTTTGGGGGGTATATTTATTATAGCAAAAAGTAAAAAATATTGAATTTTTTCAAAATTGTTGCTCTATTTTTGTTTATAGCGCAAAAAAAAAACGCAGAGGTGATCAAATACCTCCAAAAGAAAGCTCTATTTGTGGAAAAAAAAGGACGCCAATTTTGTTTGGGAGCCACGTTGCACGACAGCGAAATAGTCAGTTAAAGCGACGCAGTGCTGAATCGCAAAAAGGGGCAAGGTTCTTAACCTGCATATTGGTCCGAGTCTTAAGTGGTTAATAGAATGTCGGGTTGAAAGTATAATTTTTTTTTTTTTTTTGGATGGAGTAGATTAGATAACTCATCTTTGTCATTTCTTTTTTTTTTACCATTTGTGTTCCATTTGTAGAGATACAACAACAGGAAGTAAGCGGAAATCTTTCCAATATAGGGCCAGTGTCAATGGGCTTTGAGCTTGGAACCAGTTTGAGATGCTTCTGAGATCATTCAGGATTCCATGAAGGTGCATTTGACTGGCAGTTCACCGGCCTCCATTCGACCTGCTTCAAGAAGGTTTTGCATTTCCATAGACATGACTGGGGGTGCAAAATCCATTGTAAGAAAATAAAAGCCATTCAACATAGGTCCTCAGACAGCTGTCAACCCAATTAGAAGACTTCACCTCTATTACTGTTCAAGTAACAGCTTTGTTTGTTTTCCTCTTAATTTCAGTCGTGGTAATTTTGGTCACTGAGACAAATAGAAATGGGTAAATCTTCTTAACAGGGACACATACAGCAATAAAAACATGGCAGGGTTGATAACTCTTCTTCACTCTATCCAAAACTAAAAACTAAAAGTTTTAGATACACTTTAAACTTTGCAATCTCTGGAGTTGTTTACAAAGAGAAATCATGGCCGTCCGCACTTTGATAAGTGATCTATTTATTTTCCAATCAATCTCTTCCGATTGGAATAATAGATTTATAGTAAGCAGCCCATTTGATTGATATTCACCTAATAAATGGATTTAGATTGATAGTTAAAGCTCAACTTTAAATAGTTTGTTTGGGCTAAATTTATTCAAGCTTAATATTTCCTACACTAACATTTGAGCCTGCTGGGTGTGTTATATGAACTTTATATAGCCTGAGCTCTTGCTGTGAGACAAGGTCTTCCTGTTTCACACCCATAACAAAATAGCATCGGGTGGACCAGTGCTCAGCCATTCATGGGCAGCTTTGTATTCTATCAATAGGCAAGGGCGGACTGACAACTCATGGGGCCCCCGGGCAATAGAAGATTATGGGGCCCCCGGGCTTACAGATGGCCACCAAGCCAGGAGGCAGTACAGAGGCGGGGCAGCTAAAATCTCGGGATTTTCACATCAAAAGCATGTAGGTTTCGGACATATCAGGGACAGATGTAAAAAAAACACATATTTTTACATACTGTCCCTAGTTTTACTGAGCCTGGCAACCCTGATGGGGCCCCCTAGTGGCATGGGGCCCTCGGGCAGTGCCCGAGTGCCTCAATGGTCAGTCCGCCCCTGTCAATAGGTACAAACTTCCTCTGGTTGGCTGATTCAGAGACCATGGCATCATCAGCCCGGCTCTTCAACTCAGCCAATCAGAGAAATCTTAGTATTCATTGATTGAACATAAAGCTGCCTTGGAATGGTTACGTGCCGCTCTGCCCAATGCTATTTTGTGAGGCAGGAAGGTTTTGTCTCATAAGAAGAACAGAGCACTGTATACTGTAGCTGAGGCTACACACAGTTTATACAGCATGCCCAGTGGGCGCACATGTTAGTGTAGGTGAAAACTGGGCATTGTTACTGAGTTGCAGAACTTTATTTATCCACAAGATGGCAGTTTCAATTAGTTTGCCAAGCTAGAAATCAGAATACAATTTCTTCGGGCAGTCTGGAAGATGTAGTCCTGAAGGGGTATCCTATAAACATAAATAAAGGCCCGGGAATGGGTCGGGCAGTTGTGGAGAGACATGCCAACCAGGAAGGGGTGTGTGAGCTAGTGGTGGTGCTTTATGGGACACAGTGGCTGCATATGATGGGCACAGTGGCTGCATTTAATGGGCATAGTGGCTCCATTTTATGGGGCCCAATGGCTGCATTTTATGGGCACAGTGGCTGCAATTGATGGCACGGTGAGGCTGCAGTTGATGGGGGTTTTTTTTCAGTATTTTTCAGAATTTGTCAGTTTGTTTGCACCCCCAAAAAAAATTTGAGTACCTGCCAGCACTGGTGTGAGCTGTGCTGAACTGTGCCAAGCTAGATTGCACCAGACAGTGCTGTACCGGAGCCAAAGGGCGGACTGCTGTGGTGAGCTATTCGGGAGTGTGAGCACCTATTATCTAGAATCGCTATTCGAGTTGCTTGACGCTGCATGGCTGTTTAAGGGAGCCCCCCACTGAACTGTGCCACATGGACTCCTGCAGAAGGATCCTGTGAGACTATTATTACTTGTTAACCACTTCTTCAACCCAAACCACCCAAACCACCCAAACCCAAAAATGTCTATTCACAAATGGAAGCCTCCACAAGCAGATTAGAATCAAAATCCAGCAGGAGCTACAGAGTATAAAACAGAAGAGAGGCACCTCTAAGTGTAGCAATATAGTTACATTTAATGAAGGTACAACATTTAGCAACTCACACGGTTGATTAATAACCACTTGAGACCTGCATCACGTCCCTGGACGTCCTCGGGTTTGTGCGGTGATATCTCAGTGATGCCTGCACCTGCAGGTATCATTCAGATATCGCCGTGTTCAGCCGGCGATTCTGTGCACCAGAAGAATGATCAAAGCAGCGGTTCTGCCGCTCGATCGTTCTTCTAGGCAGCGGGAGGGGACGTCCCCCCCCTCCCGCCGCCATCCGGTGCTTCTCCGGGCTCTCCCGTGCCATCGGGGGCCCAGAGAGCGAATCAGCCGGCGCTCCTTGCTGAAGTATAGAGATGACTGGTGACCAGACGGTCACAGTCATCTCTATGACCGTCGGAGGATCGGGCGTGACGTGATGACGTCACGCCCGGTACCCGGAAGTAAACAAAGCCGCTATCGCGGCTGTCAGCATGTAATCTGTGATTTTTTTTTTCTTATTGACCCCACATCTCTCCATCAAGAGGACCTGTCACACAGATTCCTACTACAAGGGATGTTTACATTCCTTCGAAAAAGAAAAAATACTGCGCTATCTTAAAATACAAAAAGCCGCTAACACAGCAAGAGAGATCAAAAAATTGCTAATAGAAAATGTGTGGAAAAGTGTAGCGCTAATAATGACACAAATAATGATAATACAATAAAGATTAAATCATGCAACACCACATGTGAATGAATGGTATTCAAAAGTCCATAAATGTTTTGAATGAATCGGTGAGTCGGTTTCTTTGAGTAAAACAGATACACAAAATCCAGTGCATAAAGAAGTGAAAAATCCACCACCGCTTATGACAAGGGGCTTACCGGACCGATTGGACCTAGACAGGCATATACCCACTAGGCCAATCAAGCTTTGTTAAAGTTGATATACTGAAGCGGGTACACCATACACGTCATGCGATTCGGTATCAATGAAGGCAAACCTCAAACAGATGATTCAAAAATACTTCCCAGCAAGCAGCAACTCTCAACAGATCACTCAGAGGGCATATCAGTACTCCAACCGATAAGCATGAAAAAGAGAAGGCAAGGCGTACATAGCGTAATTCCGTAATAAAAATCGATATTTATTATAAAGAGAAAAACTCACATTTTGCAATGGTCAATAGAGCTTATAGAAAAAGGGTAGCAGGAACAACAGTAGTCCATCCCGACATGTTTCGTTACAAAAAGAACATCATCTGGGGTGCTGTCATCATGCTACACTTACCCTTATATACAGCAAAAGGTCCCCACACTCATATCAAGGCTCCCATAGGCAGCTGATGGTAATAACATGGCACTTCCTGTAAATTGCAATGGAGGATATGGTGTGCGGGTCAAGCCTCTCTTTCAGTACAGGAAGTACATCGAGAGGGTAATTATTCAAACCAGACCTCAAAGAACAGAGCTATAAGCTCATAAAATGGCATCCGCTCTGATAAAGCGGAGAATTAGCCATGCAGGAAAAAATAAAAACACAGGCACCTGTATTGATAAAAAGATGTGCACTCCAAGCTCAAACAGCATGTCACAGCACATCACATGATATTAAAACCAAGCCTCGTTCTGAGGATGAGAACGAATCCACATTATTTTCCCCCTATTGGTAGATTGCGGTCACATGACCGCACTACCAAGCCTCATAGTGGATCCCGGGCTATGTGTTCCACAGCAGGCTAAAAAATGATGAAAAAGCCACACTGTGGAAGCACATTGAGAACGAATCAGCATTCTCTCCCCCTGTTGGTAGATTGCGGTCACATGACCACATCACCAAGCCTCGTAATGGATCCCAGGCTGTGTGCTCCACAGCAGGCTAAATGATATTGAATAGCCACTGCCTTCATTGATACCGAATCGCATGACGTGTATGGTGTACCCGCTTCAGTATATCAACTTTAACAAAGCTTGATTGGCCTAGTGGGTATATGCCTGTCTAGGTCCAATCGGTCCGGTAAGCCCCTTGTCATAAGCGGTGGTGGATTTTTCACTTCTTTATGCACTGGATTTTGTGTATCTGTTTTACTCAAAGAAACCGACTCACCGATTCATTCAAAACATTTATGGACTTTTGAATACCATTCATTCACATGTGGTGTTGCATGATTTAATCTTTATTGTATTATCATTATTTGTGTCATTATTAGCGCTACACTTTTCCACACATGTTTACATTCCTTGTAATAGGAATAAAAGTGATCAAAAAAACAATGTAAAAAAAAAAGTGTAAAAAAAAAATTAAGTAAAAAAAATTTTTTTAAAAACGCCCCTGTCCCGGTCGCTCGCGTGCAGAAGCGAACGCGCATTCAAGTCCCGCCCACATATGTAAACAGCGTTCAAACCCCACATGTGAGGTATCATCACGTGCGCTAAAGCGTGTGCAACAATTCTAGCACTAGACCTCCTCTGTATCTTAAAATATGTAACCTGTAAAAAAAATTAATGCGTCGCCTATGGAGATTTTTTCCCTAAAAAAGGGTGTTTGAAAAATTATTGCGCAAATACCGTGCGAGTAAAAAAGTTGCAATAACCGCCATTTTATTCACTAGGGTGTCTGCTAAAAAAAATATATATAATTTTTGGGGGTTTTTGTGATTTTTACATAAAGGAGAAAAGTGCCAAAATAGGCCTGGGAACAAAGTGGTTAATAGGCACATCTAAGTATGCAGACATCTGGGGTAAAGCTGTTCACATAGACCATCCCCCGCACCGCTGGCTCCCACCGCTGTCAATCTGCAATCATGACTGACAAGACTACCCTGCAGTAGAGCTATCTGAAAGCGAAGCTTGAACCGCTTGTGGAGCGCAGCGTAGAAGAGATGACGTAAATGGCGGTGCAGAGGATGATCTACGTGGACAGCTTTACCAACCATGTAAGTTGCTAAATGTTGTACCTTCATTAAAGCGGAGGTTCACCCAAAATGGAACCTCCGCTTTTCGGAACCCTCCCCCCTCCAGTGTCACATTTGGCACCTTTCAGGGGGGGAGCGGGTGCAGATACCTATATAAAACAGGTATTTGCACCACTTCCAGGTAAAGAATCCCGCGGGAGTCCCGCTCTTCGCGTCACCCCCTGCTGTGTTCTGGGAAACACATGGCTCCCAGAACACAGCGGGGACCAGTGAGGACGGTGCAGTGTGACTCGCGCATTTGCAGTAGGGAACCGGGCAGTGAAGCCGCAGCGCTTCACTTCCCGAATTCCCTCACCGAGGATGGCGGCGGGGGAAGCCGAGAGCCGAGAGGTAGCTCGGCTTCTGCTGCCGACATCGCGGGTTACCTGGACAGGTAAGTGTTCATTTTTTAAATGTCAGCAGTTGCAGTATTTGTAGCTGCTGGTTTATAAAAAAAAACATTTCCAGTGAACCTCCGCTTTAAATGTAACCATGTTGCTACACTGATGCCGCGTACACACGATCACTTTTTGCGATGAAAAAAAACGACGTTTTATTTCATGAAAAAAAACGACGTTTTTCAAACTTCATTTTCCAAAACGACGTTGCGTACACACCATCGTTTTTCCCAAAAAGTCTAGCAAAGCGCCGTGACGTCCATCACGTACGACGGAACTATAAAGGGTCATTTCCATGCGGAAGACGGCCTCTTTTGCTGATATCGTGTTGCTGCGTGTTAGTAAAAGTTTGGTGAGAGACGATTCGCGCTTTTCAGTCTTCGTGCTTTAATATCGTTTACTGTCGTACAGTTTGTGCTTTTGGGGTCGTATTTGTGATACAGTGCTTGTTTTCCGATCGTATCTGTTTTGGCAGTGCGTTCTTGTCTACACGTTCCTGATTTGCAGGTCCGTTCTTCAAAGGCATTTCTGTACTTCAGAGCGGTGTTTTAGTGCGATCTGATTTGACGACCGTTTTCTAGCCATGTTGCGGGTACGTTCTCGTCGCCGAGATCGTGCTGTGCTTCTTGTTAGGATGTGTGCTGCATCCCGGCTCCGGTCCTTGAGGAGGGCGAGAAGGACTTTGTGGGCCAAGGACTGGTTTCTTCGCAGGGACCAGTTCTCTCATATGCCTCTGCTGCGGGAGATCCGAGAAAATAACCCTGATGATTTCAGGAATTTTCTTCGGATGTCTGACCCCGTATTCCAGCAGCTTTTGGCTTCGGTGTCGCCTTATATCACCAGGCAGGACACCGTTATGCGGGAAGCCATCACTGCTGAGCAGCGGCTAGTTGCCACCTTGCGGTACCTGGCAACAGGGAGAAGTCTGCAGGACTTGAAGTTCTCGACGGGCATCTCCCCCCAGGCTCTGGGCCTCATAATTCCCCAGACCTGTTCTGCTATCATTCATGTTCTGCAGGAGGACTATATTAAGGTAAGTGGTGCCCTTTAAATGCACAAACTATGTTTTATTTAGGCTTTTGTATTTGTTTCAATTTGTTTGGTTTTAAACAGTCCCTAATTAACCTGTTTGTGATCTTCTGGTAATGTTCCCTTTCATCTCCATGCATGCTGTATTCATTTTATATTTGCTCCTACATGCATCTTTTGTTTTGCCAACCTGTCCAGGTTTTTTTTTTTTTTTTTGTGTCCCAAACCCACCTAGCCTAGTCCCCCTATATTTTGTCCTATATTGTAGTGCTGTCTATAGAAGTCCCTATATCCCCCTATATTTTGTCCTATATTGTAGTGCACGCACAACCCCCCCCCCCCTCTTTTTTTTGTAATTGTATAAATTAACATTTTTTTAGTATTTAATTTTTTTTAGAGGTCTCAAACTCATTTTGGGCCTCCACTCCCCTTATTTTTTGTAGGATTGTGACCATCAGAGGGTGTGATTAATCTGCTTTAGTGATCCCTTCTTATTTTTCCAATTTTTAACCACTTCCCTACGGCCGTACGACTATATGCGGCCGCAGGGTGGTTCTAAATCTCTGGGCTGCCGTTTTTTCACGGCAGCCTCTTTCTGTGTTCCCAGCGTGCGCTCCAGAGCGCGCAGCGGGGAACTTGTGTACTGGCCGTGTCCCTTGGACACAGCCAATCACAGCTCGCCGCGAACGGCCAATCAGAGTGGCCGTTTGCAATGCGATCTGTGCAGCCAATGAGAGATGATCTCATATGTAAACATATGAGATCATTTCTCATTGCCGGCTCTCACAATGACAGCGTCCTGTCACTGGAGAGAGCAGACCGATCAGTGTTCCTTATACATGGGGACACAGATCGGTCACCCCCCCCCTCCCCCCACAGTTAGAACACAATGCAGGATACACATTAACCCCTTCCTCACCCCCTAGTGTTAACCCCTTCCCTACCAGTCACATTTATACAGTAATTAGTGCATATTTATAGCACTGATTGCAGTATAAATGTGAATGTTGCCAAAAAGGTGTCAAAAGTGTCCGATGTGTCCGCCATGTTGTCGCAGTCGCAATAAAAATCGCAGATCGCCACCATTACTAGTAAAAAAAGAAATAACAAATAATAATTCTGTCCCTTATTTTGTAGGTGCTATAGCTTTTGCACAAACCAGTCGCTTATTGCGAATTTTTTTGATTTTTTTTTTTTTTAACCAAAAATATGTAGAAGAATACGTATCGCCCTAAAATGAATTTTTTATTTTATAGCAACAAGTAAAAAATATTTTTTTTTTCAAAATAGTCGTCGTTTTTTGTTTATAGCGCAAAAAATATAAATCGCAGAGGTGACCAAATACCAGCCAAAAGAAAGCTCTATTTGTGGGGAAAAAAGGACGCCAATTTTGTTTGGGAGCCATATCGCACGACCGCGCAATTGTCAGTTAAAGCGACGCAGTGCCGCAAGCTGAAATTTCACATGGTCAGGAAGGGGGTTTACATGCCCAGTAAGGAAGTGGTTAATAATACTTCAAATTAATGTTTGTTTTTTTGGTATCAAAAAATGTTTTGGGATGTTCTTTTAGGAATGTTTGTTTGATATTTTTATATTTTTTTGGTATCTACAGTTCCCCACCACGCCACAGGAATGGCAGACTGTGGCAGCGGACTTCTCCCGGCGATGGAATTTTCCAAACTGCGGAGGAGCTATTGACGGCAAGCACGTCCGCATCGTGCCACCACCCCATAGTGGATCCCATTATTATAACTACAAGGGGTTCCACAGTGTTGTTCTGATGGCGGTGGTGTCTGCCAATTACGAGTTCTTGTATCTTGATGTTGGGAAAAATGGGCGGATGTCGGACGGTGGTGTCTTTGCCGAGACGGAGTTCGCCCAACGGCTTCTTTCCGAGGACCTGGGATTGCCGCCTGCGGAGGATAATGAAGAGGGTCTGCCCTTCGTTTTTGTTGCAGATGAGGCTTTCGCCTTGGGTCCTCACCTCATGAGGCCATTTCCCCAACGCGCCCTCACCCCTGAGAGGAGGGTGTTTAATTACAGGCTGGCCAGAGCCAGACGTGTGGTGGAAAATGCCTTTGGCATCATGGCCAGCCGTTTCCGGCTATTTCTTACTGCCATAAACATGGCCGAATACAAGTTGAATTATCTAATTACATGCTGCTGCATTTTACACAACTATTTAAAAAGACATTCTTCTTCTTACCTAACCCTTTTGCCTGATGACCCTGTTGACATTCCAGAGGCAGCTCGTGACCCTGCCCATCCCCAATTGGCCCCCCGAAACGCACGTGCTGTGCGTCAGGCATATGTGGACTACTTTATGGGTAGGGGGGCCATTCCAATGCCAGATCTTGGCTGAATAATTAAATTTATTTTTTGCCTGAAACAGTCTTTTCTTTGTTCTTTAATTAATTTATAAGGTTTGTGTTTTTATTTTATCTCCTAGGTCAGTGATGGCGACCTTGTCACCCCAGATGTTTTGGAACTACATTTCCCATGATGCTCATGCATTCTGCAGTATAGTGGAGCATCAAGGGAAATGTAGTTTCAAAACATCTGGAGTGCCAAGGTTCGCCATCACGGTCCTAGGTTATCATAGTGCCATGTGTTTGTGATGGACTGAAATAACTATCCCTCATTGTTTAATGTTCTCAGCATACATTTTTTTTAGGTATTTTCTAGGGTTGTCCCGATACCACTTTTTTAGGACCGAGTACAAGTACGGATACTTTTTTTCAAGTAGTCGCCGATCCCGAATACCGATACTTTTTTTTAAATGTGTCCCCAAATGCAGCCATGTCCCCCACATATGCAGCCATGTATGTCCCCCATATTGCAGCGATGCGTCCCTCATACCTTTTTAGATATGCTGATGCCGCCTCTGCCGCATACCGCCGTATCCCCCTGCACAATCGCGTAGCGCAGGGGTCTCCAAACTATGGCCCTCCAGTTGTTCAGGAACTACAATTCCCATAATGCTTAGTCGTGTCTGTGAATGTCAGAGTTTTACAATGCCTCATGGGAAATGTAGTTCCGAAACAGCTGGAGGGCCGTAGTTTGGAGATCCTTGGCGTAGCGCATTACAAGCTTTCATTCTAAAAACTTGTAAATGGCCGCGCTTCGTGTTTTAAAACTCCCCTTCTCCGGATGGAGGGATCCGTCCAATCCGGAGAGGGGGAGTGTCAATACACGGCCATTTACAAGTATTCAGAATGAATGCTTGTAATGTAAGCTATGCGATTGTGCAGGGGGATAAGGCGGTATGCGGCGGTGTCAGCATATCTAAAAAGGTATGAGGGACGCATCGCTGCAATATGGGGGGGGGGGGAGTATTCTATTTAGGTATCGGGGGTATTTGCGGGAGTACAAGTACTCCCGCAAATACTCGGCATCGGTATCGGGACAACCCTAGTATTTTCTATTAATCATTGAGCTTAAATAACAAGACACATATTTTACTGTAAATTTTTTAATTTTTGCATCTTGAAAAACATAACTTTTTGACATAAAATTTTTTCAAAACATTTTTTTTAGTTACAAAACAAATATATTTTTTTTTGTTTTTTTTTTTTTTTTTATAACATTCCAAAAATAAAATCACTTTTTTTTTTTTACATTATTCAAAAAATAAAATCACTTTTTTTTATATATTTATTTTTTTACATTATTCAAAATCTAAAATCACAATTTTGTTTTGTTTTTTGTTTTTTCATTATTCAAAAAATAAAATCACTTTTTTTTTTTTACATTCAAAAACTAAAATCACTTTTTTTTTTTTTTTTTTTTACATTATTCAAAAAATAAAATCACATTTTTTTTTTTATTATAAACCAAACCTTTTTTCTATTACAAAATAAACACTAAATAAATCAAAACCTACCCAAATAATCTATTAAATTTTTAATTTGTGTCTCCAGCCCTTTTGATTTTTCTACCACTTCTCGTGCAGTGTCCTGGATGTCCTCTAGTTGTTCCCTGAAGGACCATATTTCGGACAGCACAAATTTGGCAGTATCCCTGTCCATTGTCGCTGCACGACTTGCTCCTGAAATGTGGGAACAAAAAAGGTATTAAAATTCGGAAAACCTACATGTAGATCATGGGTCTTCAAACTACGGCCCTCCAGTTGTTCAGGAACTACAATTCCCATCATGCCTAGTCATGTCTGTGAATGTCAGTGTGTTACAATGAATGCCTCATGGGATGTGTAGTTCCACAACAGCTGGAGGGCCGTAGTTTGAGGATCCCTGATCTAGATTACCTGGGTATGAGTGTTGTGTAGGAAATTTACCGGATGTGGTGGCAGCGTCATCATCCCTCGGGGGTGGGGCTTCGGAAGTTCCATCCTGCCTTGCTGCTTCACTGCGCCCTACGAGATTGAAGATAGGGAAAAAAGAAAGGTAAAAGATTATAAAGAGATATGAGTGAGAACTAAAAATACAAGTACAGAGTATATAAACATGTGCAGAATCCACTGCTGAGCAGACTCTCCTTTTTCTGTTTATTGGTCATATTTACTAAGCTTTTCACATCGACTTTAATTTAGGTACAAATCTACATTACAAAAGATCACAAGTGAAGTCACATTACAACAAAAATGGCAAGATTCCTGTTTGGGGACACATGAATTGGTCGTAGGAGTCGTCGTTTGTTCAAATAATAACAAATACAAAGACGTTTTTTGGGAATGATATAGTGTTTATACACTCCTTTTTGTCCATGCGAACTAGGCGCATGATGATATTTAGCACGAAGATTGTCGTTTAGTAGGTCGAAAAACAACGTATAAACGACTACTTCTCCTACCACTTTTTGTGCCCACAAACAGATACAGTACAACCTGAAATTAAAATCACATGGCACAATTAACAAACACCACAAATGTGTCAAAAAATAAAAAAACTTACTTTTTCCCCGAATCAGCCTCTTGATATGCTGGAGTTGTTCAGGCTCTCTGTTTTTGAGGTCTGACCACCTCTTTCTCAATTGTTCCCGAGTCCTGCGTTGGCCAAATTTTTGATGCAGCCTCCTGATCACCTTCTCCATGATGTCGGCCTTCACCCTGTTTGGATGCAGGTAAGGGCCATGCTTCCCGTCATAATCCTCCCTTTGTAAGATGGTGACCATCTCCACCATCTCTTGGAAGGCCATGTTTGAGGCCTTGTACCTCCGCCGGGATCGTCCGGTTGGCTGGGCCTGGCCTGCCTGATGGCTTGAGCTTGCCATGTTTCTCTCCATCTTGTTCTTGCCTAAAACACACCCACAAAGAAAGATCGAGAAAGGGGCGTGGAAAAGACGAGACCAAACGTCAGGGGCGGGATCTCGTGCATCGCGTCACACGTTCGCGCCGTTTAAAGGGATCCACGCCATTGCAAGCGCCGTTCACAACCTGCGGAACAAGGCGGAAGAGACGATCGAATCATAAGACGGTATGTATCTGGATTATGGACATTACAAATATTAGGGAACAGTGGATTATTGTGTGGGCTAGAAGATATGGGGGGTTCATTGCAAGCGCCGTTCACAACCTGCGGAACAAGGCGGAAGAGACGATCGGATCATAAGACGGTATGTATCTGGATTATGGACATTACAAATATTAGGGAACAGTGGATGATTGTGTGGGCTAGAAGATATGGGGGGTGATTTACTTAAAGGAAAAGACACTTTGCACTACAAGTGCACTTGTAAATGCAGTCGCTGGAGATCTTGAGGAGGACATGCAAGGATAAATTTAGAAATAGCATTTTAGCATGCACATCATTGTCTGATACAATCAGCAGAGCTTCCCCTCATTTCTGATCTACCCCTCTCAGATTTATACAACGATTGCACTTCCAAGTGCACTTTCAGTGCAATTGAAGTGCAGAGTGTATTTTCCTTTCATAAATAACCCCCATGGTGTTTAAAAGCTAATTAGTAGTAGTGGCTTGACTGACACTAGGCTTTGTTTTTTGTTTTGTACATGCAGAACTAATGGAGGCCTTTAAGGATCCGGAATTTCTGACAGAATTTATCCAGAGATGGAAGGAACATCCAGTTCTCTGGCAATCCAAAAGCAAAATTAATAAAAACAAAGATGCCCGGAAGAAAGCAAAGGAGGCCCTGCTTGAATATGTAAAAACAAGGGTCCCCAACGCTACATTGGAGACTGTTAAGGCTAAAATCAATTTGCTTCGGGGCACCTACAGGACCCAACGGTCACAAGTCCTGGCCTCAATGAGGTCTGGGGCTGCAGCTGACAGCGTCTACAAGCCTAACCTGTGGTACTATAGTCAGATGCAGTTCCTGGATGATCACATAGAGTCCAGGCCATCCATGTCTAGCCTTCCCCCAAGGAGGCAGTCCAGTGTTCCCTGCAGTCAGCCCTCCAGTGTTCCCTGCAGGCAAGAGCAGGCAAGCTCAGAGGAAGAGTTCATGGAGGAGGCAGATTGTGACCCATGGAGCCAGGTATTGCATTTTCAGATTCATTTTTGTAATGCAAAGTATAATAATGATGAGTAATTTATGTTACAAGTGATTGAAATTATATAAATGTTTGGCCAAAAAATTTGGAACATATCACTAAGCAATAGTGGCAAAACAGAATGGGGACAAGATACATAAATGCAGAGGTCATAATGAATGTGTGTCATTTTCTTGTACGCCATTAGGTACACCATACAGTGGCCGCAGATGTTAAACACCCTTTTTGCCCATTAACATTTTGTCCACCCTAAAGTAAAAAAACGGTTGGGTAAAGGCCCCCTACTTTGGAATTTCAGTCAACATCAACCCCCCCCGCCCCCAGCTCCAGGGGGCACATATCTAAAGCTGTGTAAGGGGCCACAGAATTAGGGATGGAGGGCCTGTGATAAATATATTTTAGCATTCAATTATGATATGTCATTAAGTTAGAAATGTGTGTGATGAATGAAGCCAAAAAATAAAATATGTCCCTTTTTTATTATACACAGGCAGAGCAAAGCCAGGAGGAGGCAGGCCACGCAGGGAGCCAGGGGGAGGCAGGCCACGCAGGGAGCCAGGGGGAGGCAGGCCACGCAGGGAGCCAGGGGGAGGCAGGCCACGCAGGGAGCCAGGAGGAGGCAGGCCCCACTGGGAGCCAGGAGGAGGCAGGCCCCAGTGGGAGACAGGAGTCACGCCAGCGTGATTGTATCTCCCAAATCCCTCCTATCCGGAACCCAGCAAAAAGGGCCAGAAGGCTCATGCAGATGGAGGAGGAGACCCAGGCCATGCTCCGTGAAGCAACTTTGGCCATCAGAGAGCAGCCCAGTGAGGAAGAGGGATTCGCTGCGCTGATCGCTGCCAAGCTTAAAAATCTAGAGCTGGGCCAGCGTGTGCGCTGCGAATCCCTTATGTTCCAGGTCATGAGCATGGCCACACTGGGACAGCTCAATGACGATATTGGCATTGGGCTGATTCGCACTCCTGTCCTTACTGCGCTTCCTGGTCCTGCTCCATCTCCAGCCCCTGCTCCTGCTCCATCTCCAGCCCCTGCTCCTGCTCCTTCTCCTGCTCCTCCTCTTCCTGAGCCTGCTCTGGCTCCTGGCACGTCGGCTCCAGAAACACAGCCCCTGAGGACTCGGCCTGCAGGGAAGGCTGCAGGGAAGGCTGCAGGGAAGACTGCAGGGAAGGCTGCAGGGAAGGCTGCAGGGAAGAAGAAGAAGTGAGGAGATGGTGCCCCGAAGCGAATTTTTTTTGGCCTTCACAGCCTTCATTGTTTTCTTGGTGGACCCTTGTGTTTACAACTTCAAGCAGGGTCTCCTTTGTTTTTATCCAGGCTTCTTTGTTTTTATTTGGTTTTGCTTTTGGATTGCCAGATGGTTGTACTTTTTATTTATTTACCTTTTTAACCTGAATAAAGGTATATTTTGGTTGGTTTGCAAATTTTGACCATGTGTATTTTTTTACAAACAAATATAGAGATTGTTATAGTGAGTAGGCAGACACATTTTAAAAATTAAAACGACATTAAACAAGGAACAACAACCTCCTTGTGGGTAAATTAAACCACAAAAAATAAGCTGCTGTGGTCACTTCACACCCTCCAAAATCCTTAAAAAAAATTTTTAGTTCAAAACATCTGTTAAAAGATATTACCCCAAAAAAATTACGTGTCCCAAAAAACAAAAAATAAATTAAAAAAAGGGCCCAAAAAAATAATAAAGTCAAAAGGTTGACAGAAATATGTCAAACAAGATGAGCCACAACAAACTAGGAGTTTAGGGTAGCTTGGAAATGGTTTAAAAAGCATTGTGGCAAATACAGCGCATTGTTTTCTTCATTAGATTTAAAATAACGAATGTGCTTAATCCATTCTAAACAGTAGTTTTACCAGAACGAGCTCTCCCATCTCAGAAATTGCTTCTGAGCACGCGCGGGTTTAAAACGTCATTTTCTATGTCGTTTTGCCCACACACGATCATTTTTTATGACACAAAAAACGACGTTTTGAAAAACGACACAAAAAATTCAAGCATGTTGGAATTTTTTTTTGGTCGTTTTTTTGAAGACAAAAAACGACGTTTTGCCCACACACGATCAATTTAAATGACGTTTTAAAAAACGTCGTTTTTTTTCATCGCAAAAAACGACCGTGTGTACGCGGCATTAGAGGTGCCTCTTTTATACTCAGTTGTGATGTGACGCTACTCTTATATCAAGACATCGCTTGTAGAATTAAGGCAAAATGTATTTTTTTATTTTGCTTGTCTTGCAAAACGCTTTCAAGTTACTCTCAAACGAAGGCTTTACTGTGCGTGTTTTGGTTAATTGATTTATTGTACCAACATTTCTGGATCAATATGACAGGTGATTTGTATTTTCAGAATGGAAGTTAGCAGTGGTAGTCAGGTAGTCTACAATCTTCTATCAGTGCAGGTTTTCCATCTTCACACAAGTCAGTCTTTTTAGCTTGGCAGTGGTCAGCAAACAGTTAAACGGTCATCAAAGGTCATAAAAATACAACTGTGATATATAATTGATACATTGCCCTAATAAAAAGATATCAGAACAGGAAAATATTATCCTGTCCTTGAAATAGTACCGCAGGAATAGCACTTAATGGCATCATAACGATCTTCTGCTTTTAGAATTTATAGGCTTTTGCTTGGCCTCAACATTTTCTATAAACGTCTTCAGCCTAATATTTTATATTATAGCTTGTGATCCTGGCTGGGCCATAATATTTCATTCCTTTATCAGTGTCCTTTAAGTAGGTCTAGACCTATTGTAGCTATAATAAACTGCAAATATCATAAATTCCTGAGGGTCAACTTAATTTATTTTGTTCAGTCCACTGCGAAAATGAAGGAAATGAGTGAAGACATTAAAATGTTCCTGTTTATCATTCTAAAGGAACGTTTATTCGATCTTTTAGGTGCCATTCACACCAGAACACAGCGCAGCACAATATATTTATTTTTGAGACATGTTGTGCTTGTCAATCTATTCAAAATGGGTAATGCTGGATTAGGTCCCTTTCACATGGAGCAGACGTAAAATGCATGAAAAATGCTTCCCTTTAAATCCTGTGGAACTCATCACACCGATCAGTTGCGTTTCAGTTGCATTTTTAAAATTCCTGTTTGCTGCATTTTTGTGCATTTTCAAAACCGCACTGAAATGAACAGAGAATGTGTAAAAAATGCATAAAAAACACAAAATGGATTGCGTTTTTGTTGCATTTTTTGAGTCAGGTGTCCATGTTTCACTGGTACTGTACATTTCAGTATTGAGCACGTTTTATTTTGTATTGCCGCATTGCATTGATATAAACAGGCTCCGTTTCTGTGAATTTTCCTTTTTTTGGTAAAGGAAAACCCAGACTGGATTTGTTCCTGATTTAATAGGTGTCAAAAAATATTTCCCACAGCTGCTGTTTTTTACTTTACATCTATGATCCAAGTCTTTTTTACCACTTTCCTTCCACATGAAGTCATATGATAGGCATTATCCAAATATCTTTTTTTTTCAGCTATCGATTCCCTACATTGTAAAAGCCATCCTAGAGGCTGATTAGCCACTGGATAGCGTTTACAGGCAGAAGGCGCCCCCCACCTATTTGCTCAAGTCAACTGTGATGAAGTGTGTTTGGGAATGGTGGTCTTTGGGTGGAGACATCATGGGTGCAGTTGCATTGTTGACAGCTGAATAAAAATGCCTGGAAGAGCAGTTATTTTTTCGAAACAGCATTCTGGCTGTCACAGTGGAAGGCACAGGTCCAGAGCGGTGTTGTGGATTTGGAATGTCTTAACAATGTTGCATTTTTGCCTCTTTCAAGCCTTTTGAGGGCCCATACACACATAAACATTGGGGTAATGCACATCATATGCTGTTTTACTGCACATTACTGTAAAATATTACTTAGTTCGAATAGCACCCCGATAACACAAAAAAAAAACATTTGCAAATCAGGGCATTATGTCAATGTCTGGATGTAAATATTTGTGCTTTGTGACGCATCACATTGCCAAAAATACTGCAAGCTTGTTTTTTCATGTGCAGAGGTGTGTTGATAGCCCATTTAAAATAATAGGATGCCTTTACACAATGCATGTCAACACAGGAAAAAATGTCAATGAGTATGTGTTAACACATAACACAGCAGCTGGTGCTCCATTTTTTTTGGGAGGTGGGTGGCAAACAAAACCTTTAAGCCCCCTGCCCTCCAGCCAGCCAGTCCCCCACTTACCCCAGCCAGCCCGCTCACTCACCAGACAGCCAGCCCCACACTTACCCCATTCAGGTCATGGGTTTCTTCCCTGGGTCTCCCCTCCTGACCAATCCTGTCGCTTCTCCCCCCAGCCAATCCGGTCTTAGGACCGACTTTCTGTCCTGATTGGCCAGGAGGAGAAGCAGGAAGACAATAGCGAATGTTGATTAGCTAATGTCACAAGTAGGTGGGCTCAGAGCACTGCACCCCTAGCTCACCCTTTTTGAAGCCAATTAGATCCTCCGGCTCTAATCATGTGCGTCAAAAAAATAAAACCTCAAAGAAATCCATGGGTCGGGCTCATGAAGATTAAGGGGCGGTGCCCCTGTGCCCCTTATGGAGCAGCCGCTGCTGGTAAACAGGCCGATACAGTATAACTGGAAATGATACATTTATACTCATTCCCACAGGCATTGATAAAAAGCCATGATGTTCTAGACTTACAAATGATAAGACATGCAGACATGATCTAACCACTGAGCACGGTATCTGCAGGTTTCTAGCTAAAACCTGCGGTACCTTTTTTTTTAATTAGCCATAATTGGTGGGGAACCCATCATCTGGCTAATTTCTGTTACTATGCCACACTGTAATACTCCTCTTCATTTATCCAATCATGTTCAAGCAATGCTTCTTTTTTTATTTACCTTGCACATAATTGGGCATTCACAGTGAATATAGCGTTCACCTTATTTACCAAACTATGTGATTATCCACTTTGCAAAGAAAACAGTCTCTACATCTTTAGTAAATCAGTCCTGAAGACTGGAGCTGAAGGGTGCTTTAAGGGCACTGGGAAATCTGCTCAAAGCTTGTTAATTTTTTTTGTAAATGCTTGTTGAATATGAAGCTCCTGAAATTACCATTGTATTTCCTAAACCGGCCCACAGAGACCACTAACAGGTCATCTTGTCACACAATCACAGATTCAATAATTAGCCATTTGTAATTAAACAACACAGCAGATTTCATAGTAGTGGTATACAATGGCTCATAACACCCAACCAGATTAGCTTTTATAAGGCTGTAGACAGAAGACATACAAGGTCATACGTGGCTTGATACATAAGCAAGCAATGCAGTGGATATGAGCACCAGGAGCACCACACAGATAGCAAGCAATTGTGCTGCTAGTTTGAAAATGATTTGCTAAGCTATTGCAAGACTTGCCAGGCTTCAAAACTTTTTTTTTTTTTGAAAATCTTTTTATTAAGTATAATGCCATGCAAACAGCATACAAACAAACAAACTTCAGTGAACCCGCCACAGCAGGGGGACTAGCCCCACACAGGAGACCGTGCCAGCCGGCAATGGGCTGTTTCCGTACATTGGGCTGTTTACTGCAGCAAGTCCACAAGAGAAAAAAAATAATAAAAAAAAACACATACAACCTAATGTGGCACAGGCACCAGCTCACTTGAAAGGACTAATGATTAGATCTTTCAGTCGAGACCCAATGGACAGTAGCAGATAACCAACAAACCCACAATAGAGATTACATTCCTTAAAAAAGAAAAATAGACAAATAAAAAATACTAAACACCCAATGAATCAATATCACCTCCACCCGTAGGGTGGCCCTATAAATGTGCTCAATCAGTCTGGGGCTGCCGTGGAGGCCTCCGCTAGCCATTTGGCCCACACTTTGTCATATTTTTTGGGGCATCCTCTATTTTGGTAGGTTTCCCTATAGAGCAGTAGCACTTTGTTGACATGCACTTTCCATAGCAATATGGACAGTGGGGTACTTTTTTTCCAGCAGAGAGTGATCATTTTCCTGGCATAAAATATCAGGAGCCCTATCAAAGTTCTCTCTGCCACCCTAGGGGCCAATTCTTCTACTAAGCCTAGAAGGCATATCTGTGGGGTTGGGGCTATATCTATTCCCACCACCTCCTGTATTACCTCTAGAACTTGCGACCAGTAGTTTCGGATTGCTGGGCAGGACCAGAAGATGTGTATAAAGTCGCCCGGATCCCCTGTACATCTGCCAGGCTTCAAACCTTTATTTGCAAACATTCTGCAAGTCTGCTGCAAGTGCTGGTTGAGTTATGTTGTGGAATAGTCATCCCACCCCAGGATTCTTGCTGTAGACTCCCCACTGTAACTTTGCTTTTTCTAGAGACTTGCCGCACAAATTTACTACAAATTGGAAAAGTGTCAACTAGAACTTGTGCTTCAAGTGCTCTGCAATTGTACAACCTGCCACTGAAAACATGCAGCAAGTTAACAAGACTGGTCGCAGCTGGGAGAGCTGGTGAGTGAGCACAGTCAGGACGACTGGGGAGGCACGTGTGAGAGAACTGGGAGAATTCAGTTTCAGATGGGTGCAGAACCAGAAGAGAGAGGACTGTGGGAAAGGGCAGTGGAAAGAGGTCATTGCAGCCAGGCTGACAGGGCCTTAAGAGAGCTATCTGGGAGTGGTAGCTGAATAAAGGACAGCTAACACCTGAACTATTTCTACGCCACAAGGGCCCATGGTCCCTGCCCGCAAAAGGCAGTTCATTGAGGCCAGGCTGAAGCAGTGTCAGGCCAACTTATGCGGTGCTAGCTAGTCTGGAGGAGTAACAGTCTGCAGCAAGGTAAGTGCTAATGGAGTAACAGTCTGCACCTAGTGAAGTGCTGGAGGAGGAACGGTGTTCAGAAAGTGATGTGCTGGAAAGAAGAGTTGAGTGAACAGGTGAAACTCGAAGAATTTGGATATTGTGCAAAAGTTATTATTTCACTAATGCAACTTAAAAGGTGAAACTAATATATGAGATAGACACATTACAAATCAAAGCAAGATAGTTCAAGCCGTGATTTGTCATATTTGTGATGATTATGGCTTACAGCTCATTGAAAACCCCAAATCCCCAATCTCAAAAAAATTTAATATTACATGCAATCAATAAAACAAGGATTGTACATAAAACAATATCGGACCTCTGAAAAGTAGAAGCATGTATATGTACTCAGTACTTGGTTTGGGCCCCTTTTGCAACAAATACTGCCTCAATGTTGCGTGGCATGGAAGCTATCAGCCTGTGGCACTGCTGAGGTGTTATGGAAGACCAGAATGCTTCAATAGCGGCCTTCAGCTCTTCTGCACGGTCTCATGTCTCTCATCTTTCTCTTAACAATGCCCCATAGATTGTTAAGCAAAGCACGGTGATGTACAACACGTATGACGGCACTATAAAGGGAAAGTTCCATTCGAATGGCGCCAACCTTTGGGCTGATTATGCAAATTTCCCTTCTCATAACTTGCTTCTGAGTATGGGCGTTATTTTCATGACAAGAAAAACAACGACGTGAAAAACGTTGAGAAAAAATAGAGCATCGTTGAGAAAAATGCTCTGGAGCCTCCACACGATAGTTTTTAATGACCAATTTAAAAAAATTGCATTTTTCTCGTCACGAAAAACAGTCGTGTGTACGCGGCCGTACACAATAAAAAAAAAACACGTAGAACCTCATCAATCTTTACCTTCATTTTACTTTGGGAATATTTATCATCAAAGGTTTATCTGGCACATTTGAATTCTCCAAAAACAAACGGCATTCAGCAGAAACATCATCAGATGTGTGCATTTGGGTTTCTGCAACCCATTTGTTTCTAGCAGTGTGCAGTTGTTCGATCTTTTTAGACATTACTGTAACAGATGGTTTTGTTCCTGTGAATTAATGTGCACAAAGCATAGGGAAACATGAACTTATTAGAATTCAACAGATTGTTTTAGGACATTTAACAATCTGAGTATGCAACAAGCATAGAACATCTGATTTTAATTTAACCCAACCAGATAGCAGATAGAGCCTTAATTAATTAATGCAAGTGTCTGCATTGTCTCTGAATGTTCCTCTGGCGGCATATGAATGGATTACAGTTGATCAGACGTGACCCAATCAAAGGGAAATTTGACTCATCTTGGGAATTAATAATGTAGCAGCATTTTCATAGAGGTGGAGAAAGGTTACTGAAAATGCAGAATCCCTTTATATCAAAGACTGCTATATTTGAGCTGTCAAAATTAAAAATTAAGTATAAATAAAATGTGTTTTCAACCATCAGTATCCTTATTGACACTTTGAAAAAAATATAAAAAATTCAATAGCCGCATCACCTCTAACCATTTCAGTGGGGCGCTGCGCCGTATTTGTGGCGCTATTCGGCCACTAGCGGGGGCGCTTTTGACCCCCGCTACTGTCCAAAAAAGGGTTAAAACCGCTAGCAAACCGATGGCTGCAGCTTTGATTTCAATGGGCAATGGGCAGGGGCGCTGTAGGAGCTCCTACAGCGCCTTAAAGATGTGGCTGGCAGCGCACAGCACCAGTGTGAAAGCCCTCGAGATTTCCCATTGGAGTGAAAGAGAAGGCTCTTTCAGGGCGCTTTGCAGGAACTAATTTTAGCGGCATAAGCGCCTGCAAAGCGCCTCAGCGTGAAAGTACTGTAGGTGACCGCGATATTGTGTCAATCTCGCTCCCTTTCTCAGCAAGATTGACCACCTAAGAGCTCCGTCGCGGGAGCCAGCGCCGAGCCGCGGCGTTTGGTATGAATCATGAGGGGGAACTCCACACCAAATTTGAAATAAAAAACTGGCATGGGTTCCCCCCAGGGGCATACCAGGCCTTTAGGTCTGGTATGGATTGTAAGGAGAACCCCCTATGCCAAAAAACGGCATGGGGGTCCCCCCACAATCCATACCAGACCTGTATCCAAGCACGCCGGCCGGTCAGGGAAGGAGTGAGGATGAGAGAGCGCCCCCCCCCCTCCTGAGCCGTACCAGGCCGCATGCCCTCAACATTCCTTTCCTGACCTGCCAGGCAGCATGCTTGGATACAGGTCTAGTATGGATTGTGGGGGGACCCCCACACCATTTTTTCAGCATAGGGGGGTTCTCCTTACAATCCATACCAGACCTAAATGCCTGGTATGCCCCTGGGGGGAACCCATGCCAGTTTTTTATTTCAAATTTGGCGTGAAGTTCCCCCTCATGATTCATACTCATGAAATATAAGGAATATGAATATGTAACCCTAAAGTGAAAGAGTGACATAAGCCATTAGGACATTCTTAATTGCGAGGAGATTTTTTATAATTGTGAGGAGATTTTTTATATAAGAGAGGGGCAGACCTAAATGTAAATAATACATTGCATACAGGCTATCCATTTGTAACATCCACCAATTGACAGCACCCATAAACATACTCTTTAGACAGCCTTGGGTCTTTGCACATAAGGCTACAATACCTGTCACTGATTCTCGGCGACATGGTGCCGGCATCTCGCACTCGCTGGAATAGAAAAAGCACATTCCAGCGAGCGCGTCATAAAAGCGACGGGGATCAGACTTGGATTCCCACCAATTCTAGCCGCGGCATTTGATATGAATCATGAGGGGGAACTTCACGCCAAATTTGAAATAAAAAACTGCCATGGGTTCCCCCCCAGGGGCATACCAGGCATTTAGGTCTGGTATGGATTGTAAGGAGAACCCCCCTACGCTGAAAAAACGGTGTGGAGGTCCCCCCACAATCCATACTAGACCTGTATCTAAGCACGCCGCCTGGCAGGTCAGGAAAGGAATGTTGAGGGCATGCAGCCTGGTACAGCTCAGGAGGGGGGGCGCTCTCTCGTCCCCACTCCTTCCCTGACCAGCCGGGGGCTGTGCTTGGATACAGGTCTGGTATGGATTGTGGGGGGACCCCGACACCGTTTTTTCGGAGTAGGGGGTTCTCCTTACAATCCATACCAGACCTAAAGGCCTGGTATGCCCCTGGGGGGAACCCATGACAGTTTTTTATTTTAAATTTGGTGTGGAGTTCCCCCTCATGATTCATACCAAACGCCGCGGCTCGGCGCTGGCTCCCGCGACGGGGCTCATAGGTGGTCAATCTCGCCGAGAAAGGGTGCAGGAGACTGAACATGGGTGGAGGCAGGTCTCCACGATCTACCGCGATTGTGGATAGGCTAGTACCGCCACCGCACATGACCCCATATGCCCAATCACATGGTGGCAGAGGACAGGGACACAGGAAAGTACATTTAGGAGGAGGCAGCCACTGTGACACATACTGGCGTGCGCCCCCTAAATGTTGCACCCGGTGCCACGGCCCCGCTCCCCGCACCCCCCTGCTACGCTAGTGCCAACTGCCTCCTCTACTTGTCCCCCTGTGTCAAGGTATAGACCATCTTCTCCACCTCTTCTTCCTCATCAGTTGTCTTCTTTCTTCAGCCATTTGGTGGCCACTGAGAATATATTATCATAGCACCCAGTTTCAGGGTACCAGGGTGGAAGGCACTTGAGGAGTACCAAGGCAGGTTGATGTAATGTTTTTTGGAAGTACATCATCCTGCCATTCTCTCCCACTAGCCATATCTAACTTTCTTACATACAGGAGAACAGAGATGCATTACATGGCCTAAATTAAAGTGGAGTTTCCATCCCAATTTTTTTTTTTCATTAATGTGCTCATTAGACCTAAAAAAAGAAAAAAAAATTTGTTTTACTCATCTGGAAATGCCTGTTGCTATGCGGTCCCAATAAATCTGCCCTTGGAATCACCTAGGATTCTGACATCATCTCCCTCTAATGCTCCTGGGAAATCTGTGTCATCACTTCCCAGGATGCAGTGCGCTGTCCAATTATCACTCCCCATCCAAGACTTTCAGGAAGTAAGTGCTTGTAGGCTTCACAATGCCCACAAGCAAAATGACAACTGTGTGGACCTAGTTTTATAAACTATCTTTTTTAAATAACTATGCGGAGCGGCGGCGGATTGTAAAATAGTAAGTGACCGGATTTATATTATAAAAACGCAAGATGAAGGGACATACATTTAAAAAATGTTAATTGTGGTTGGAACTCTGCTTTAAGTATGTAATAAAACAGGTTTTATTTAAAAGTTTAATTTGCATGTTGATGAGGGGGAAAAAGAGAAACAAGGTAAGGCAAAATATAAACAGATTAAACTTCAGCTGTAAGAAGCTATTTGAGTTAGAAAAAGGTTTTCAATAGAGCAATTCCACAAGTCACATTCCACCTAAACATGCCCCTTTCATTGACCACGATACACAGGTCTACTCTGTTAAAGTGGTTCCAAAGCCAGGATATTTTTTACCTTAATGTATTCCCTGCAATAAAGTAAAACATGTCCCATTCATTGTTTTACCCCCTCAGCTCCTTAAATACTTACCGGAGTCCTATCTCAATCCAGTGCTGTGTCCGAGTGCAGCAGTGTTGCTCTCTTTTTCTATCAACACAGGATTTTGACTCCTGCTGCTGTCAAATAAGTTTTAATGAGTGTTTGCTTCTCTGTGGTAGAAACTTTCTGAAAATGAATTTCTTAGATGTATGATATATGAAGGGGGCAGAGAAATATACTGTATGTGCCAGGAACTGATGGGGGTACACTTGTGTATTGTCAACTTCGTGTTTTAGAGTAGTGTTGAGCGGAATACGCCATATTCGATTTCGCGATATTGCGCGAATATATAGAAGAATATTCACGAATATTCGCTAATATCGAATATTCGTGATATTTTATCCAAAAAAATTTTGCAAAATTTCGCTAATGCGAAATTTCGCTAATGCGAAAATGATTGCAAAATTCTCATAAACGGAGATCATTTCCTGTATTACTAAACTAATATGCACTAAACTCTACACTAACTCTACTTAAAAGAAAGGAGAATAAGGGGGCAAAAGAAGGGCAGAGAAGATAATCGCGCAATATTCCTATTGCGCGATTATCTTCTCCGCCCTTCTTTTGCATCAGAGCCAATCAGAATAACTCTAATATTCGGCAAAAGGAATATCGCGCAATATTCCTTTTGCCGAATATTCAAGTTATTCTGATTGGCTCTGATGCAAAAGAAGGGCGGAGAAGATAATCGCGCAATATTCCGTTTGCCGAATATTCGAGTTATTCTGATTGGCTCTGATGCAAAAGAAGGGCGCATCAGAGCCAATCAGAATAACTCGAATATTCGGCAAAAGGAATATTGCGCGATTATCTTCTCCGCCCTTCTTTTGCATCAGAGCCAATCAGAATAACTTGAATATTCGGCAAAAGGAATATCGCGCAATATTCCTTTTGCCGAATATTCAAGTTATTCTGATTGGCTCTGATGCAAAAGAAGGGCCGAGTAGCTGATGCGATTCTTTTATGTTGCCGAAAATTCGCAATGCGAATTTTCGGCAACATGAAAGAATCGCATCAGCTACTCGGCCCAGGGTCTCTCTCTAATCATACCAGCAATGCTTTTAGACGTCGATGGAGATCACTAGGATGTGATCTGTTTTACAAATAAATTTGAAAAAATATGAATATTCGCCATAGCGAATATTCGCCGCAATATTCGAGTTATTCGCGAATACTCGAATATGCAATATTCGTAGCTAATATTCGCAATGCGAATATTCGTGAGCAACACTATTTTAGAGGACCTTGTCATGATGCTGAATATACTGTAATGTTATTTTTTTTTGTTGTTACATTTTATTGACTCTACAAGCATTGCTGTTGAAAATATCCTCATTAAAAGTTTTAGCAGCAGAAAACATGTATCCCGTTTAAGAGCTGGTAGAGAACTTTTATACCCCTGAATAACATTATGGCAAGTTTCTGCAATGCATAGACTGGAAATTATTTTGTCTTTAACAATAGCTGAAATGAGACAGTAGCTACAGTATCATATACAAGCATTTATATGCATACAAGCTAAACTTTCATTAAGTAAAACGCATAAGGCAAACACATACCTGTAGCACCCGCTGACCCCTGGGGGCATGGTGGTACCCCCAGAGACAAGGTGGGCCGACATTTTGCCTCAGAGCTGTATCCATGGCAAGTATTGGGGAGTCTGGGTGCCAGTCACTTTCAGATACAACAAAGCAGAGAGTCAATCAGTTCTCTCTTAGGAGCTTCTTCCCTTTTCCCATGAGCTCCCCTTTACAACACCAACACCTGGCGCTGCTCATCTTCACTTGACATGTTCTTCTGAACAAGACTGGGCCATAGTTTGAATGAAACACAGTGACACTTGATTATAGCACCAAAGGCAAAAGTGAAGCTGCTCTCCTTCTATAAGGCCAAAGTGAGGTTTTATCTGTATCCAGTACAGGGGTACTCCTTTCTTACACATATAACTCAGTTAGGAGTTAGAGACCCTGGGACAGATTCAGAAAGAATTAGATTCCCGCAGAGTATCAGAGATACTCTACGCCGCCGTACTTTACCTGGCTCTAGGAGGAATTCAGAGAGATTTTAGCCCATAAGGTACGGCGGCGTAGTGTATTTCTCCCGGCGGAATCAAAATACGCGTGAGGCATTTAAATTAAGCGCGTCCCCGCCGCGATCGAACTGCGCATGCTCCGTTCAGAAATTTCCCGCCGTGCGTTGCGCGAAATCACGTCGTTACGTCATTTTTTTTTTGAGTAGCGTCGTTTACGGACATTCCTATTCCCGGACGACTTACGCAAAAAAAAATAAAAAATTGAAAGTCGACGCGGGAACGACGGCCATACTTAACATGGGCCGCGTAACGTTAGACCAGCTAAAAGCTGGTTTAACTTTACGTAGCGAAAAAATGACGTACGCGATTGCGAACGACGCTCGTAACTTCGTGGATCTCCGTAAAAAGCTAATTTGCATACCCCGACGCTGAAAACGACGCGAACTCCACCCAGCGGCCGCAAAAAGATCACAGCGTTGATCCGAAGGCGTACGAAGACGCAAGCCTGTCAGATCGAAGCCCAACGCCACCGTATCATGGTTTGAGGATTCAAACTAGTGATACGGCGTGCAAAATTTGAAATTACTCCTGTCTAACACCAGTTAGACAGGCGTAATCACTCTGTGAATCTGGGCCCCTATAACTAAGCTCCTAACAGAGCTTCACTTTTGTATTTTGTGCTATAATGGTGAGCAGGTCACTGACCATCCGGAGCCAGCACCCATCATTCAGTGGAGTGGGCATGGGAGGCTTGGAGCAGAGTGATTGACTAGTGGGAAACAAACACAATGGGATTTATTTTACCCCCTTCATAACTAGGCCACAAATAGGGCTTTATTTTGGTGGTATTTTATTGCCACTGTTTTTTTTTTTTTTGCACTAAATGGAAAAAGACTAACAATTTTGAAAAAAAAAACAATGGGCCAGATCCACAAAGAAGTGTCGCTGGCGTAGCTTATCTAAGTTACACTACGCCACTGTAAAACAATTTCCGCTGTAAGTTACGGCGGCGTAGTGTAATTGTTGTGGCGTAAGGCCGCGCAATTCAAATCAGAAAGATGTGGGAGTGATTTAATGTAAATCAGCTTGACCCCACGTAAAGGATGTTTTTTTTAACGGCGCATGGGCCGTCCGTGGAGATATCCCAGTGCGCATGCGCGAAATCACGTCGAAAATAGTCAATGAAAACGACGTGAACGTAACTTACGCAAATCCTTATTCGTGAATGGTTTACGCAAACGACGTGAACGACAGAAAATTTGACGCTGGCCTGACATCCATACTTAACATTACGTACGCCTCTATACAGCAGGGGTAACTTTACGCCAGACTTACGCTTACGCAAACGACGTAAAAACACTGCGCCGTACGTACGTACGTTCGTGGATCGGCGTATTTAGGTCATTTGCATATTTTACGCGGAAATTCCATGGAAGTGCCCCTAGCGTCCAGCGTTAATATGCAACTAAGATACGACGGCGTAATGCTTCGTGGATCTGGCCCAATGTTTTTTATTTGTTATAAAACATATCCAATAAAAAAATCCAATTTCTTCATAGATTTAGCCAAATATATTCTGCTACATGTTTTTGGTAAAAAAACAAAAAAAAAAACAAGTGTACATAAATAAATGACTAGTGATCAGCGCAACTTCCTGAGTTTAATAAAACTCAATAAACAACTGAATCCTATTTGATAATCAAGTGAATTTTCCACACTTTTCAAAATCCAAAAACAAAGTAATTCTTCTGAGCGGTGAAAAAACAACAACACAAATCTTCAAATTGTGACAAACTTCTTCTATATAGTGTGTTAAAATGTCTTCTGTAAACCTAAGTGCTATGGGAGTGTGGCCTATATCGTGGGACCCTACACCCTAACTGATGCTGGGTGTAGAACTGACTGACACTGACATCACCAGTGCTATTAATATAAACTGTCACTGACACTTTTCCGAAAATTATTATTATTTCTTTTGTTTCATCCGGGTTTTTTTTCAGAAAATTATTTTTTTCGTCTTATTACTTTTTCGGAATTTCCCAAATTTACGAAAAAAGCAAAAAAAAAAAAAAAAACGAATAAAACGGAAAAAAACGAATTTTTCGAATTTCCCGAATTTCCGAAAAGATAAAAAAAAACGAATGAAACAAAAACGAAAAAACACATTTTTTCGAATTTTTTCGAATTTCCGAATTACCGAATTTTCGAAAAAAAAACAAAAACGAAAATAACATAAACGAAAAAAAACTATTTTTTTGGCACTACACATGTCTAATAGTAAACCTAAGTGCTATGGGAGTGTGGACTATATCGTGGGACCTTACACTCTAACTGATGCTGGGTGTACTGACACTGACTGACATCACCAGTGCTATTAATATACACTGTCACTGTACTGGCTGAGAAGGGATTAACATTTAGGGCAATCAAGGGGTTATCATCTGTGTGCCTAACAATGTTCAATGTGTATATAATGGAGAAGAGACTGTCAAAGGCACCACATCATATTAGTATAGTCAAAATTAAAGAAGAAAAAATATGGATTTTTGAGGTGCCAACACAATACAAAATTGTATATAAAAATGATAAATGTTATTGTAAAAAAATCATAAAATCACAGTTATAAAAAAAAAAAAGAAGTGGAATATTTTGACACACAGTTTACATAACAAACCTCCCTTAGAGTCGGTTCACACTGGGGCGACACGACTTCCAGCACGACTTTTAGAAGTAACTCCAACACGACTTGAGCATGAACCACAGGGCGATCTGGGGCGATTTACCACACGACTTGAAGTCGTCTCCAGGACAGGAGACTTTCCAGTGGCCAATAAAACAACAATCAGCTCTGGGAGAGGGAGGGGTTTGCCTGAGAAATGTATGTTATCTTCCTGGAAAGTAGCTTCAGTTAAGACAGTGATCAGACTTGGAAGCGACTTCCATTGAAATCAATGGGTACAAATCGCCTAGAAGTCTGATTGAAGTAGTACAGGAACCTCTTCTGAAGTCGGAGCGACTTAAGTAGTGTGTATTAAGACGGCTCCCATTCACTTACATTGCTTTTCTGGACAGCGCGACTTGGGACGACTTGAGATGACTTCAAGTCGGATCCCAAGTCGCCCCAGTGTGAACCGACTCTTACTGTAAATGCCACCCATGACACCAACTCATAATTATACAAAAGCCATACTCACTATTACTTGATAGGTGTGCATCATGGGCAGACAGTTGCTCAAATCCTCAATAGCCCATTAAGGTACAAGAAAAATAGGAAAAAATGTACAGTGCCTTGAAAAAGTATTCATACCCCTTGAAGTTTTCCACATTTTGTCATGTTACAACCAAAAACGTAAATGTATTTTGTTGGGATTTTATGTGATAGACCAACACAAAGTGGCACATAATTGTGAAGTGTAAGGAAAATGATAAATGGTTTTCAACATTTTTTACAAATAAATACAGTATGTAAAAAGTGTGGCGTGCATTTTTATTCAGCACCCCTCGAGCCAATACTTTGTAGAACCACTTTTCGCTGCAAGTCTTTTTTTGGATGTCTCTACCAGCTTTGTACATCTAGAAAGGGACATTTTTGTCCATTCTTCTTTGCAAAATAGCTCAAGCTCCGTCAGATTGGATGGAGAATGTCTATGAACAGCAATTGTCAAAAGTCTTGCCACAGATTCCCAATTGGATCCATCTTCCCATAAACTCTGACCAGCTTCCCAGTTCCTGTTGAAGAAAAGCAACCCCACAACATGACGCTGCCACCACCGTGTTTCATGGTGGGGATGGTGTGTTCACAATGATGTGCAATGTTCATTTTCCACCACACATAGCATTTTACTTTAGGCCAAAAAGTTCAATCTTGATCTCATCTGACCAGAGAACCTTCTTCCACATGTTTGCTGTGTCCTCCACATGGCTTCTCGCAAACTGCAAATGGGACTTCTTATGGCTTAATTTCAACAATGGCTTTCTTTTTGCCACTTTTCCATAAAGGCCAGATTTGTGGAGTGCACCACTAATAGTCATCCTGTGGACAGATTCTCCCACCTGAGCTGTGGATCTCTGCAGCTCCTCCAGAGTTACCATGGGCCTCTTGGCTGCTTCTCTGATTAATGCTCTCCTTGCTCAGCCTGTCAGTTTAGGTGGACGGCCTTGTCTTGGTAGGTTGGCAGTTGTGCCATACGCTTTCCACCTAACCCTGCTTTAAACTTTTCTGCAACGTTATCCCTGACCTGTCTAGTGTATTACGTGGCCTTCATGATGCCGTTTGTTCACTAAGGTTCTCTAACAAACCTCTGAGGTCCACACCATTGATTTCCTATGCAAATATGCAAATATGCAAATGAGGGAGATACGGCGATCCACAAAAGTAAGTTTGTCTGGCGCAGGCTACACCCTGTGCGCATCAGCTGCACGTCCGGTCTAAAGTTAGTCCTTATAAAAGCAGGTTTAAATTTGGACAATCCGTCTACATGTCAGCTAAAGCAACACTGTTAGGAACAAGCTGAGCAGCCACACTTGCAGGACAACAATCTGTATGCCAACATGCCAGGGGCATCCTTGCTCATAGCTATACTACTGACTTTAGATGAGCGCAGAAGGAGGAGGGCACGGGAGAGGATCTGCCGACCGCACTGGGCAAGGTACTGGCAACACTCCATTTCCAGTGGCTCTTTTCACCCTAATGGCTAAATATATATATTTTATATACATTTTTTCTGTTTAGTATATATTTTAAGTTAGTTAATATAATAAATATATAATTTTATTTTGTATATCTAATATATATTTAATATTTTAAATATTATTATAATTATATTATTTATTATTATAAACATTTTTTTAAATATATATATATATGTATGTGTGTATATAAATTGGGTGATGGCCCTCAAAATAATGGAACACACCGACACGACACAAACCTACAAACAGCAACAGACAACGGAACAAAAGCACCTTGCTTCAGGGAGGGAAAAAAATGGATGTACTTTTGCAATGGTGGGGCGTATGTCTGTGCCTATTTATGCACTGTATCTCACTAAGGCTGGGTTCACACTTGTCCTACAAACGCTCCGACATTGGGAGCTCATGTCGCATGACGTGTGAAAATCAATGTTTCCCTATGAGAGCTGTCTTAACTGATCCGACACAAGTCTGTCCGACTTTGAAAACACTCCCTGTACTACTTTGCTCTGACATATTTGTCGGACCAAAGTAGGAGCCTTGTCCTTATCAGACATCTGACATGTGATTACAGCAGCAGTAAAAGGAATTTATCTCACTCTGGGATTGTTTTGATTGGTCAAAGAACAAGTCAGACTATCACAAAGTCGGTTCAAAGTAGTATCCTGTTCATGAAAGTCGGATGGATGTAGGACCGATGTAGGATGAATGTAGGATGAATGTAGGACAGATGTCGCAGAGCAAAGTAGGATGAAAGTTGTACTGCTGTCGTGTAGTATAGTGTGAACCCAGCCTCAGTCTGCCGGGCCTAGTTCCTATCTCACTGATTGCTCCGGGCCGAGTAGTGAGCATGTGCAGAGAGGCTCTGACCATAGTCAGCGTCATGCACATGTCCAGTCTGGCCGGCCCTTCATTTGCATGGGGTCACGGCTCATTTCAATGGAACACGCCCACATTCTTCCCACTTTGAATTACACCACCTTACGCCTCAGAATTTAAGTTGCGTCGGCGCAAATTTGGGCGCAAATACGTGGATACGGCATTTACGTCTCTAATTTGAGCCGGTGTAACGTAAAGCAGATGCGCTACGCCGGTCTATATATGCGCCGATGTATGTGGATCTGGCCCTATTAGTTAGGTGACTGAAGGCAATTGGTTTCACTAGATTTTAGTTAGGGGCATCAGAGAAAATGGGGCTGAATACAAATGCAAACGGGGCTGAATACAAACTTTTCACATATTTATTTGTAAAAAAAAATGTTGAAAACCATTTATCATTTTCCTTTCACTTCACAATTATGTGCCACTTAGAGTTGGTCCGTCACATAAACAACATATCACATAAATCCCAACAAAATACATTTACGTTTTTGGTTGTAACATGGCAAAATGTTGAACATTTCAGGGGATATGAATACCTTTTTAAAGGAGTTGTAAAGAAAAAAATGTGTTTTGCTGAAATGACTGTTTACAGGGTATATAGACATAATAGTTAACTGATTCCTTTAAAAAAAAAAACGATTAAAAACAAATAAAAATCAATCATATAATGTACCTGTAGTTTTTTAGTTTTGTTTTTGCATCTAGTTTCATTTTTGCATGTTATCCTGTATCTGTGCTATACAGAGCCATAAAGCAGTGATGGTTTGGAAAATGAAACTAGAAGCTCCCAGTATTGTGGTCTTCAGGAAACAGACAACCAAGAAGTGTCCAGAACAGAGGAGAATTACAGCAACATCAGAGCAAAAACGAACAATGAGGACATGAAACCAGGACTGCAGTAAGGTAAAGGAAGCTATTTAGCTAAAAAAAAAAAAAATTCCTTTAGTGACCCTTTAAAGCACTGTATACTTGTATGAGATACAAATAACATTGACCAAGTCATAAATGTCAGGCACGGGGGCGTGGCTTGGATATGCTGCTGTGAGGATGCGTTTGCCTCGAGCTCCGGCGCCGACACATCTTTTAGCTTCCCCTGCATCCCTATAATCGGCACTTTCCTGCAAAAGCGATGCGCTAGAAGACAGGCAAATCTCTCCCTAAATCTGGGACGCAATCGGGTTCCATCAAAAGGTTCCTGGCCGCAGAACCAGATGAGGATCCAGACGACCTAGGCCGCTCTCCACGAGGCGCCTCCCGCCGCAAGTCTGAACTGAGACACCATTCTCCTGCTTCGTCGGCTTGCTCGGACGGAGACGATAGCCCCTCTCGCCGCTCGGAGGTACGTGTAGACGACTTACCAACCAGGTCGGAACTGGCTTCCCTGTTCCAGGGCCTGGAGAGGACTATTAAAAAGGAACTCTCGGCGGTGCGGGCGGATCTCTCGCAGGTACTGGGCCGTGTAGAGGAGACTGAGCACGACTTGACCGCCACGCGACAGCAATCCGGACCTTGCAGGCTTCCACCCGGGGACTAGCTATTGCCCACAGAATGGCTCTCTATAAAATAGAAGACCAGGAGAACCGTAACAGGAGAAATAACATACGTATTAGAGGCCTTCCGGAAACAATGGGGGATGATGACCTCCTCCCCTCGGTTCGCGGTATTTTCAACACGGCCTATTGGGCCTGGCGGCGGATAATCCGCTCAAGATCGACAGGGTTCACAGGGCCCTGCGTCCTCGCGCTCTGCCTTCCGATACACCCAGGGACGTTATTTGCCGGGTCCATTACTTCGAGGAGAAGGAGCGTATCATGCGGAAAGCCCGCGAAACTGCCTCTCTGGATTTTGATGGTGCTACCCTGTCCTTCTTCCCTGATCTGGCAAAAGAGACTTTGGATCGCTGCAGGGCCCTGCGACCTTTGACGGAGAGACTCGGAGAGGCTTCCATTAATTATCGCTGGGGGTTCCCGGCGGCTCTCATCGCCACCAGAGATGGCAAAACGGCCGTTCTGCGGTTCCCAGAAGACCTGGAGAAGTTCTGCGCCGAGGTTAACATCATTCCGCCTGAGCTCCCTGGCTGGCAGGATGGTATCCCTGCTCTACCGGGATCTACAGATCTGCAGTGGCAGAAAGTTGGCCGAAAGAATCGCCGCTCAACCAATTCTGGGGCATCCCCCACTATGGGCTGACTTGTAGTGCTGTGGTCCTATTTTTGTTTCCTGACTCTCGACAATGCTTATTGCTGTTGACATTTTTCATTTTTGCTTTTTCTTTCTGTTTTTTTTTTTTTTCTTATTTTTTTGCCCTACGCCCCTTGTGAGACCTTCTTGCTGATGTCCCCCTCGCTACTGCGACTTAGTGGGAGGTTTTCTGCAGTTTCGATACAGAGGGACATTGCTGTAGCTGTTTTTGCAGCATTAGGCTGCTGGGGCTTTTAACTTTGCTTCTCGATAGCTGGTCGCTGGCTGTATTATAGGGTGTCTGTTTGATGTTCGATGTTCTGATGTTATGTTTTCTTTTACATTGTGTCGGCGCTGGGACGAAAGGCCGAAGGTTTGGCGCGTTCGCTACCTGATGCCTATGTCCCGGCGCTCCCCTCTTTTAGGGTCCGGTGCTGCCCTGTCCCCTCAGGCTGCTGCCTCTTCGGGGGTGACTTGCGTGGGGGGGGCCGGGCCGCGTACGTGACCCTTCACCGCACGGCAGATTAATGCGTGCGCATGATTTTCCCCTATGTGGGTTCCCTTGTTCTGACAGTTTGGTACTGTGTGTTTCTTTTCATTTAACCTTTTGTTTTTTTATTTCCTTCATCTCCCCTCTTCTCCTACCCTTCCTCATTGTCCTCTGTGATTACTTCCTCCACCTCTGGTCTGCCCTAAGGAATCCCCTTCCTCCAACCTCATGGCTGCGGTGAACTTGATTTCCTTTAATGTACGGGGACTACATACTCCAGGTAAGAGACACCAATTGTACAGAGAACTGGCTCGGCTGAAGGGGGACATTGTTCTCCTCCAGGAGACTCACCTTACACACACCACCTCAGTGAAACTTTTCTCCCCGCAATATCCTCAGTGGTATTATAGCTTATCCGATGTTAGTAAAGCCAAGGGGGTAGCTATAGGGTTCCGCAGGGGTACCTCTTTTGTGTTGGACGCCATGATGTGTGACCATATGGGCCGTTTCCTGTTCCTGAAGGGTAGTCTGGGTAGTATGCCATGTACAATTGCGACCATTTATGCTCCTAATCGTAGTCAGGTTTCTTTTATTTCTAATACCCTTAAAAAATTGACCGATTTTGCTTGTGGATGTGTTCTCCTGGCGGGGGATTTCAACGTACCGTTGGAACCATCGCTAGACACATCGTTGGGCACCTCATGTATTTCATGGAGGCGCCTGGCATTTTTGCGTAGACGTCTGCATGAAACCCAACTCTGGAGGATTATGCACCCACGAGTAAAAGATTTTACACATTTTTCCCATTTGCATGCATCCTACTCGAGGATTGACTATTTCCTTATGGACCACCACCACCTATCCCTCCTTTCCACTTCGGGCATTGAGGTTTCCCCTATATCGGACCATGCTCCGATTTCCCTTTCACTGAAAGTCCCCGACATGCCGGTCAAAAACGCCAACTGGAAACTCAATGATAACTTACTCCTTGAAGTCGTAGATAAAAAGATGGTCGGAGATGCATTAGCTCAATATTTTGCGGAGAACGCGGGACCAGAGGTGAGCCCGGGAACGCTCTGGGAGGCCCATAAGGCCTTCATCCGAGGTAAATTTATAGAGATGGGCTCTAGGAAAAAGAGGGAGCGTACCCATCAGCAAACGCAATTGCTTGGGGAGATTGAGGACCTGGAGCGCCGGCACAAGGCTGGACTGTCGTTGTCAGTCCTTCAGGTTCTGGTTCAGAAGAGGGAGGAACTGAAAAGTCTCTTTCATTTGGAGCAGAAACAACAGTTCCGTGTGGTGGCCCAGGGTTTGCATGAGTGGGGCAACAGGCCTACACTCAGTAGCATCAAGCCAGATTAATAACCAATGGCCCTCTAATTGAAATCTCACTTCCAACCTAAATCTCACCCTTCAATTTATTGGGCAACGCCTCCCTCCCTTTCTTCATATATTGCTAAATATGAATCTGAACACCACCCACATAATATTTAATGTTCCATGTTTAATACTTGACTCGGTGTTACCAGTTTGATTTTACACGGTACTGTTAGGCCGCGTACACACGATCAGACCGGTCCGATGAAACTGGCCTGAAGACCAGCTTCATCGGACCAAATTGATCGTGTGTACGGCCCATCGGACCAAAGTTTTAAAACTTGCTTTAAAATCTGTCCGATGGACACCTGTCCGTCGAACCAAAGTGATGGTTAGTACACAAAAGCATCGGACCAAAAACTTGCGCATGCTCAGAATCAAGTCGACGCATGCTTGGAAGCATTGAACTTTTTCAGCACGTCGTTGTGTTCTACGTCACCGCGTTCTGGCCCGATGGGATTTTGGACTGATGGTGTGTACCACTTCAGCGGTAGTCCGATGAAAACGGTCCATCGGACCAGTCTCATCTGTTTGGTCTGATCGTGTGTACGTGGCCTTAAAGTAACTATTGATCTGTACCATTGCATTGGCCAAAAGTTGCAGCAACAGGAAACCCTTAATGTTAACTGCATTCTCGCTTAAAATAAACACAAAAAAATAAATAATAATATTTAATTATGCATCTTGAGTCGACCATATTGTCCCATGGACATTAAAAACTATTAGCAGTGCAAGTTAGCAGCCCAGGTTAATAGTAGCTATAGGCACCCAAAGTCTTGGAACAGCATGTGTGTGCTATAAAGGGGTCATATATTATTCAACTATTCAGTGGGGACAGCATAAAATCAATAACAATCCAATACGGAACAGCTCAGTGAAAAGTTCTGCGCATTTGTATCAATACAGTAATGCTAAAATGTAGCCTAGATCTTAAAAAAATGTGATAGTATATTAAAGGTCATTATGTGATCTGTAATTTACCATGTGAAATTACTTGTTATGTATTGTGCTATGTCGCATTCCTACCGACAGCAATTAAAATGAAAATATAAATTATTAACATTAGGCATAGTGTCACAGCATGCCAAAACCACCCAATAATCATTCACCCTTACTAACATCTCAGAATTTGCATGGAGCCATTCACAATACATTCAGATCTGATACTATTGTAACTCAGTAAAATGAGCCATGAAGTCTTTTGTGTGAATCTGTTCCAGTAATCCAGTAATAACCGACAAATGTTTAAATTCTTTGTTTAGACTTTTTATTAAAGAGACGAGGGGTTCTCTTTATGGTTCTTAGGAAGTAAGTTGAATATGCATGGCTCTGTCAATTATCACATAGCCTAGCTCGTCAAAGCAACATAAAGTCTTGCTAACCGTAATGGGCTCAAACTTATAAAAAAAAACTTTGGATACTAAAAGTGCACTGATATTTTTTTAGTAAGGCCTCTTTCACATTGAGGAGTTTTTCAGGCGGTACATCGCTAAAAATAGCGCTGCTATACCGCTTGAAAAACTCCTGCCAAGCAACCTCATTGCACAAGGGCTTTCACACTGAGGCGATGTGCTGGCGGGAGAGAAAAAAATCTCCTGTCAGCAGCATCTTTTGAGCGGTGAGAGGAGCGGCGTGTATACCGCTCCTTCACCGCTCCTTCCCATTGAAAACAATGGGAAACCGCGGCAATACCGCCCACAATGCGCCTCTGCAGAGGCACATTGCGGGCGGTATTAACCCTTTCACAGCTGCTAGCGGGGCTTAATACCGCACCACTGGCAGCCTCAACTCGCGGCAAATCCGACGGTATAGCGCCTCTATTTTTAGCGGCGCTATACCACCAAAGCGGGTCTTTCTCCAATGTGAAAGGGGCCTTAAGGTAATAATATAAAGAAAAAGGAAAGTGGAGGCTTCATTAGCTGCATGTACTCATGTACATAGTCCCAAAGCAAATATGGTTGTAAGGACCTGTTCAAACCATTAGGCATGCTAGTGTTCGTTGTATAGAAGCAGTTTGGCCATTTGGCCAACTGTTTGGCAGGAACTGAGCATCATAAAGCTTTCATATACCTGTATGACAGCTTCCCGCTGTCATTGGTTCCTAAGGAAGCTATAAATGAGTGCAACCTCTGTGTCCCTAGGAGCAACTAATGTCACTGGGAATCCTCAAGTAAACAAAGGTAAGGGAATAGCAGTGACATTAACCAAATATGGCCATGACCACATTTGGTCAGTGATGTCACCACCATCCCTACCCATTCCCTTATAAAGCTGATGACAGCTCTGGAAGCATGTGTTGGGATCAGGCTTCCAGATTCTGATAAGCCCCCTCCCCCCGGCAGACCTACACAACCACTGGCCAGGGTTGTGAGGAAGATGCTTTTATCCTCATCAACATGTGGACAAGATGCTTTGTTGAGTGCATGTGGCTATTGGTATTGTTCATGGGAGGGGCTACTCACCCTCCCCCTTTTCCTGGCCATGCGGCGGTGAGCTGCTTTCTTTTCTAGCAGCCATCCGTTCCCCCCCCCCACACACACACACACATACCTCCCTCTGGCTGGCTCTATCTTTGGGACTCTGTCCTCCCCCCTCCTCTTCCCCCCGCTGCCTAGTCTGGCTCCTGTCCCTGCCGCCAATCCACTCCCGTTTTGGAGGTGACAGGGTTAATAAAGAGAACCTGTCACCTCCAATTGCTATTACACAGGGAATTATTTTCTGCTGTGTGATAGCAATAAAGTTAAGTGTAAAAAAAAGAAAAAAGAAAAATTAAATTAATAAAATAAGTAATTAAAGAGTAAAGAATAAGAAAAATAATATTAAAAATAAGAAAATTATACAAAAATAAAAAAAGTAAAACGACAAGCTACAAAAAAAGTAATAAAAAAGAAAAAAAGAAACAAGAGGTGGCAATTGGGGGGACAGTGAGGCAGCAATTGGGGGCACAGTGAGGCGGCAATTGGGGGCAAAGTAAGTGTATGCTTCAACATACAATTATAAAAAAAAAAAAAGAAAAGTAATTTTCGGTTTCGGTTTCGGCCTGACATTTTTTTTTATTTCGGTTTCGTTTCGGTTCTGAAATTTCCATTTCGTGCACCTCTACAATTTACCACTATATATGCTATTGTCTGTTTAAGGAATTTGAAGTGCAACTAAAGGGGAAACTTTTTTTTATTTTTGGATGGAGTGGAGAAGGATTAGAACCCTTGTCAGATTTTTATTGCTGTCTGTTTCCCCCTTATTTGTAATGTTTACTATTATCATTGAAAGTGAAAGTAAAAGAAAATCCCCAATTTTGGGTTGTCGCCAGAAAAGTAATAGAGGGGAAATTTTTTAATGGGGAAACTAGTTCAGGTGACCTGGGGTGATTCTCTTAATTTGCAGGGATTTTCTCTGATTTCCTGTTTTGGCTATGCGACAGGAAGTAAAGAGAAATCTCCCCAATGGGACACAGATGGCACCAATTAACCTGACAGGATTTATAACCCTCCCGTACTCTATCCAAAATGAAAGCAGAAAATTGTATCAAATACTTAATTTTCCTTTCCTGATTCCAATCCATGGCAGCATACATGTGAAATAGCTTGGCCCCTATATCCACCCACAGGATCTGTTTAAATCTATAAAGGGAAAGCTAAAGCAACCTCCCCATTCTTCATAAAAATGCCAAGATAAAAAAAGGGGAGGGGTTTGTATGCTGGCATGGATTGGCGTCAGGAAAGGAAAACGACAGTAATTATTTGATACGATCTTCTGTTTTCCTGACGCCAACATGGCAACATACATGTGATAAATAACAAGCTAAATAGGGAGGGCTAAAATGTATAATTAAACTTTATTACAATGAACATGGAAAGTCTGGAGTGTCATTCCCTCGAAGTCCATTGATGTACAAGCCCGCTGGATCTTCCCTGTAGCCCATGAGGCAGGTGCACTGTGCCAACCAGCCTGCTGCTTTGCTAATGTCTTCATAGGCATTTTACATGTACTGACAGAACTTAAAGATATAAAAATGGAGGAGGTTGGTTAATTTTTTCTTTTATGGATTTAAACAGGTCCTGTGGGTGGGTATAGGCATGGAGCTATATCACATGTATCCTGCCATCCTGTGGGTTGGCGTCCGGGAAAAGTTTTGCCTACAGTTTGACTTTAACCACTTAAGGACCGCCTAACACTGATATACGTCGGCAGAATGGCATGGCTGGGCACAATCATGTACCTGTACGTCTTCTTTAAGTGTTTAGCCGTGGGTGCGCGCCCGTGACCCAGTCCGAAGCTCTGTGACTGCAGGACCCGCGGACCTGATCGCCGCGAGAATCCCATGCTCGGTCACAGGAGCTGAAGAACGGGGAGAGGTGTGTGTAAACACACCTTCCCCGTTCTTCACAGTCGGGCTGTCATTGATCGTCTGTTCCCTGATATAGGGAAAGGCAATCAATGACGTCACACATTCAGCCCCGACCACCTACAGTTAGAAACACATATGAGGAAACACTTAACCCCTTTAGCGCCCCCTAGTGGTTAACTCCCAAACAGCAATTGTCATTTTCACAGTAAACAATGCATTTTTATAGCACTTTTTGCTGTGAAAATGACAATGGTCCCAAAAATGTGTCAAAATTGTCCAATGTGTCCGCCATAATGTCGCAGTCACGAAAAAAAACGCTGATCGCTATTTTGTAAACTCTATACATTTTTTGCAAACAAATCGATAAACGCTTATTGCGATTTTTTTTTTTCAAAAATAGGTAGAATAATATGTATCGACCTAAACTGAGGAAAAAATATGTTTTTTTATATATATATTTTGGGGGGATATTTATTAGATCAAAAAGTAAAAAATATTGAATTTTATTTTTGTTTATAGGGCAAAAAATAAAAACCGCAGAGGCGATCAAATACCACCGAAAGAAATCTCTATTTGTAGGAAAAAAAGGACGCCAATTTTGTTTGGGAGCCACGTCGCACGACCGCGCAATTGTCAGTTAAAGCGACAGTGCCGAATCTCAAAAAGGGGCCTGATCCTTCACCTGCATATTGGTCCGGGTCTTAAGTGGTTAAGCTTGGGAATGTCCCAAAATGTATTTTATAATCTGGAAGGAAAAGCCAAAAGAGTTTTTGGGAACCAAAACGGATGGATGGAACAGCACAAGTTTGCAGCCTCCAGCTATGAGGAAACCAGCCTATATGTCTGGTGTGCTGGGAGAAAAACAACATGTGTGTTTGTTTTTCTTGTGTTTTTGTTTTTTCTTGTTTTTTTTCAAACCAAACCAATAAACATGAAAACAAGCTGGCCAACCTATATGCTGGTATCTTCCAATAAAATGGAAATATAACTGGTTTACACAAATTAAACCAGGTGATTTTTATTATGACAAACAGACCAATTTAATTATAGCACCACATCCCTGGTTTGAATAGATGAAGGAAAGAAGGATTGGGATTTTTAAGGTGCAAAGTAAGTTACAAAATATCAAATATAATGTATAAAGTATAATGTTTAAAAGTATTTTTATTATCATAAATAAAAAATCATTTATACATTATATTTGATATTTTTGTAACTTACTTTGCACCTAAAAAATCCCAATCATGCTTTCCACAAATTGTTTAAAAATGTAAAAGGCATCTCTTCCTGCAATTGTCCCCTCCAGTCGAGCATTGCCACTCACACAAAGTCCTCTAGGTAGTCCAGTGCCAGTGTATTTCAGTTTGAATGGGGCCCAGCATCATTCAATCAACTTCCTGAGCTCCTAAGCTACCATGAACGTGTTTCCTGGCGACATATCATCACATCAGCCTGCATTAATAGGAGAATTCTACAGAGCAGTATTGTGAACCCAAGAGAAGTAAGAAGACATGTGACTAGGGTTGTCCCGATACCGATACCAGTATCGGTATCGGGACCGATTCCGAGTATTTGCGGGAGTACTTGTACTCCCCCAAATACCCCCGATACCAAAATAGAATACTCACCCCCCCCCCCGCCGCCTAAGGCCGCCGCCGTCGCTCAACCGCACCACGCTCGTCGCATGTCGCCCGCCGCACACCGCCCGCTGCCGACCGCCGCTAATCCCCGTGTAAAATTGTAATACCCGCGGCGCCATGTATAGACACGCGATTGGACGGATCCGTCCAATCGCGAGCAAGGGGGGAGTGTCTATACACGGATACGCGATTGGACGAATCGCGTGTCTATACATGGCGCGGCGGGTATGTGTTGCACGGGGATTAACCCTGCAGGCTGCAGCAGCGACGGCGGCGGAGGTATGGGGGACATGACATGGCTGCAATATGGGGCACAGGACATGACATGGCTGCATATGTGGGGGGACATGACATGGCTGCATATGTGGGGAGACATGACATGGCTGCATATGTGGGGGGACATGACATGGCTGCATATGTGGGGGGACATGACATGGCTGCATATGTGGGGGGACATGACATGGCTGCATATGTGGGGGGACATGACATGGCTGCATATGTGGGGGGACATGACTGCATATGTGGGGGGACATGACATGGCTGCATATGTGGGGGGACATGACATGGCTGCATATGTGGGGGGACATGACATGGCTGCAATATGTGGGGGGACATGACATGGCTGCAATATGTGGGGGGACATGACATGGCTGCAATATGTGGGGGGACATGACATGGCTGCAATATGTGGGGGGACATGACATGGCTGCAATATGTGGGGGGACATGACATGGCTGCAATATGTGGGGGGACATGACATGGCTGCAATATGTGGGGGGACATGACATGGCTGCAATATGTGGGGGGACATGACATGGCTGCAATATGTGGGGGGACATGACATGGATGCATATGTGGGGGGACATGACATGGATGCATATGTGGGGGGACATGACATGGATGCATATGTGGGGGGACATGACATGGCTGCAATATGTGGGGGGACATGACATGGCTGCAATATGTGGGGGACATACATGGCTGCAATATGTGGGGGACATACATGGCTGCAATATGTGGGGGGACATGTCTGCAATATGTGGGGGGACATGGCTGCATTTGGGGACACGTTTAAAAAAAGTAAAGGTATTCGGTATCGGCGACTACTTGAAAAAAAGTATCGGTACTTGTACTCGGTCCTAAAAAAGTGGTATCGGGACAACCCTACATGTGACGTCACTAAACTGGAGTGAAGATCACTGGAAAGCAGGTATGTATATAATTTTTTATATATATTTAAATGGGCCATGAGTGCTCCAATGGAAGGGAGATGCAAACTGAAGGGCAGGGGGTAGACTGTATCTGGCCAGCTAGAACCTGTCCTAGGTAGCTAATATAACCTACATGTATATACAGCTAAACCTGCTAAGAACCTAATGTAGTGCACATGTTTATATGTGAGAGACAAAAGCAGAGTTATTCACTGTGATTTTGTGCTTGGATTTCATATAACAGTTGTATGTTGTGTTCACAGAAGCAAAAGAAAAAATATGCCTTTAAGAGTCATGTGTTTGTATGGCAGCAGGAGGTAGGCAATAACACAGTAGAATTCATACCAGAAAGCATAGAGTTAAGCTTTTGTGACTCATCAGAAGCCTTGGCCAATCACAGATAATCTCACATTGAGCAGAGTCTTGACCTATCACAGCCACCTTTACATCCACTCTGTCTGGGAGGTTCCTCAGCACATGTGCTGCAAATTCATTCCACATGGAGAGAGCAGAGCAGAGCAGACACAAGGCCAGAGTTCTGTTTTATGGAAGCAAAAGGGGCCAAAATAGGTATGTCATACAGTTATATAAATGTTCCTATTGTAAATAGTGTGGTTAGAACTGTATACTGATCTAGTTGTGTGTTCACTTGTAGTTCCACCGAACAAACTAACCGAACCAAACCAAGCCGAACTAATTCACAAACGGAACTAATTCACAAACCTAATTCACAAACTAAAGCAACCTCATCAAACCTTGCAAACCACAGAGTTATACCTTTCAGAGAAATCAGAGAATGCTTTAATAACTTACAGAGAGAGAGAGAGAGAGAGTATAAATACTGAAGAAAGAAATATATCCACTGCCCTATGTTAAATGACAAGATTGAATATTTGAACCACCATTTTCTGTTATACTTTATTCATCATGTGTTTTTGTACATGGACTGTCTGCTGCAAAGCAGCAGTATTATATATGAAGAAAAGTGAAGTTAATAAAGAAGTTATTTTAAGCATTTGATGTGCTCTTTAAACCTACTCCTTCCATAGAACGGCACTAGAGGAATTTCAGAGTAATAGACAGTCTTGTTGGACTGAAAAGTCAGAGATATCACAATTCTTCTAATGCCACAGCGCATGAGGCACTTCATAGTGCTGCGCCTGCCACAGAGACCAGGCTGGAGTTCCACATTAAGTGGTTTCTAGGAAGGCTAAGTAGAGATAATAAATATGTGTTACGTTGACCCTAGGGATCCTCTTGGGCCCAAGGAGCATACGCCTAGTTACAGCTGTGACTTTGGCAGCACCTACTCCTAGGAAACTGCCAGCTATAATCTCTAAACTGTGTAGTAAATACCTCTTCTTTTGGGTGTTTAAAGAAGCTTACATAAGTAAATCCCTTCTGTTGCAATTTAGAAAACGTAGTGATAAAATATCCTTTTCAGACTGGACAGTTTTGGGTTGCTTTTCTATACACTGTCCGCCAGCAAAGCAGTAATTTATATTTAACTAAGCAAGACCATTGCAATTTGCAGCCATTACCCTCTGTAACACTGCACCTTGCTCATCCAAATGGGTGGATCAGAAATTCCCTTACAAGAAATGGCAGTTGTCCAACTGGCAACAGATAAAAGATGAGTTCATCACTCAGAATAATTGTGCTCCACAGAGAGTCTGAATAATACTACCCAGGGGTCCGTTATTTCTATATGTGCCAGCAAACGGGGGGTGATATGTATCACTGCTAATGTATTGCTGTAATGCTGCTAATTTCTCTTATCTTTCATGGACTCAGGAGCTTAATCTGTTTACATGACTTGTTTTTTTATTACTCTCAGAAACGTACTAGGATTCCACAATAGACTACATGTCTAATTAACATGACTTAGGCTAGATTTTTTTTTTTTTTTTACGATCTATCATTTATTTGAGGGGGACGGCGCCTCCGACGTTCATAAAAATTCTTGAACCTACATTTTTCCAGGGTGTGGCAGAGGGGTTCTTATAATACAATGCAATATTATAATCATTAGTAGTAGTGCTTTTTATCTTTTTTGTATAATTTTTTTATCCTCCAAACAGAAACTAAAGGCAGTGTTGGTAATTCTGCAAAAACTCTAAATAGACAATACATTATAGCATGGGTGCTTAACCTGTGGCCCTCCAACTGTTGCAGAACTACAAGTCCCCATGGGGCTAACATTTAAAAGCATGGTTCCCAAAGGAAGATGGGATTTGTATTTCCAAAACAGCTGGAGGGCCACAGGTTGAGCACCCATGCATTTGTTAGTGTAGCAAAGAATTATTATTCATATGGAAACGAGGCCCGGCCTGCAGTGCCTGCAGGAGAGAGGGACTTTGTGATTGTGCTGCCCTGGAAACACTTATGCCACGTACACACGGTCGTTTTTTCAGATGAAAACAGTCAGACAGACTTTTCCCATCGGAAATTCCATTGGACTTTTTTTCACAAGGAATTCCTTCGGAGTTTAGAAATAGAACATGTTCTATTTTACTCCGATAGAATTCCGTCGGAATTCTTACGTGCATTTGGTCGGGCAGAAGCCAGATTGTGTGTACGCGGCATTACTCCGACACTACTATAGTAAAGACTGCTGTTACTTAATTTCAAGCAGCTGGTCTTTAACTTCTTAAGGACCGCCTCCTGCACATATACGTCGGCAGAATGGCACGGCTGGGCACATCCACGTATATTTACGTCGGTACGAGTACCCAGCCGTGGGTCACAGGCGTGCGCTCCGAAGCTCCGTGACTCGCGGATCCGATCGCCGCTGGAGTGCGGCGATCGGTCCCCGGAGCTGAAGAACGTGGAGAGCTGTGTGTAAACACGGCTTCCCCATGCTTCACTGTGGCGGCAGCATCGATCGCGTCATCCCTTTTACAGGGGGGACGCGATCGATGACATCACACCTACAGCCACACCCCCCTACAGTTGTAAACATACACAGGGAACACATAACCCCTACAGCGCCCCCTTGTGGTTAACTCCCAAACTGCAACTGTCATTTTCACAGTAAACAATGCAATTTAAATGCATTTTTTGCTGTGAAAATTACAATTGTCCCAAAAATGTGTCAAAATTGTCCGAAGTGTCTGCCATAATGTTGCAGCCACGAAAAAAATTGCTGATCGCCCCCATTAGTAGTACAAAAAAAAAAAATAATAAAAATGCAATAAAACTATCCCTTATTTTGTAAACGCTATAAATTTTGCGAAAACCAACTGATAAACGCTTATAAAAATAGGTAGAAGAATACGTATCGGCCTAAACTGAGGAAAATTTTTTTTTTATATATATATATTGGGGGATATTTATTATAGCAAAAAGTAAAAAATATTGAATTTTTTTTCAAAATTGTCACTTTATTTTTGTTTATAGCGCAAAAAATAAAAACCGCAAAGGTGATCAAATATATTTTGGGGGATATTTATTATAGCAAAAAGTAAAAAATATTGAATTTTTTTCAAAATTGTCGCTCTATTTTTGGTTATAGCGCAAAAAATAAAAACCGCAGAGGTGATCAAATACCACCAAAAGAAAGCTCTATTTGTGGTGAAAAAAAGGACACCAATTTTATTTGGGAGCCACGTCGCACGACCGCGCAATTGTCAGTTAAAACGACGCAGTGCCGAATCGCAAAAAGGGGCCTGGTCCTTTACCTGCATTTTGGTCCGGGTCTTAAGTGGTTAAAACGTAACTTTTGTTGAGAAAAAAACATTCCCCTCTGGGTGGTCTATGTACATTACAAGGATTTTAACAAACGTTATTGCAGATTCCTTCCTTTTGTTATTCAGAAGAAATCCTTGTGTGTTTGTCTGAGAGAGAGTTTAATGGGAGTGATTTCATAATTATCAATCAGCTGTGCACTTACAGGGCACTAATGAGAAAATCTGCTGGGCCTGCATCCCTTTAGCCATGATTTCCTCCTGGAAGTATCTCACCAAAAATGAAATCTGACTTGTATCTTAGTGTAGACCTGTGATGTTGTGGTGATGTTTCTGGGAGGTGTTCTGTACACATTCTGTGTATAGAACACCTCCAGGTAGCCATATTGCAATGCATTTTCAGAAAATTACAGAGCTGCAGATTAAAAAAGGAAAGGTAATTGTTATTAACATTCAATTACAATATAACTTGTGTCGCAATTGTATACGCTATATTATTATTTCTTTATTTTCTATTTTTTCCCCACACAAAAATTGAGTTACCCTTTAACTGCCCTCCATTCACTAGGGGGCAAGCAAAGACATGAACTATTGGAAACTTTGAACAGTAAGGCCCCTTTCACATGAGCGGACGAACGGTCCGCTAATTACAAGTCCGTTTACGGACTTGTAATGTGTCCCTATGGGAGCGGATCCGTTAGCGGATGATGCATCCGCTAACGTCCGCTCGATCCGCATCCATTTTTGCGGACGGAAGAATGTCCTATTTTTCTTCCGTCCAGCCAAACGGATCGGATGCAAACGGACAGACGGTCCGTTTCCATCCGACTCCCCATAGGGGAGAGCGGAGGAGAGACGGGGCGGTCCCTGCACAGTGTGCGGGGACCGCCCCGTCCGCCCGACAGCTCAGCGGAGACCCCCCGCTGAGCTGACGGACACACGGAGCGGACCGAAAAACGGACCGCTCCGTGTGTAAGGAGCTTAAATGTGGAGGATTGTGGGGAGTCTAGTTTCTTAAAATGACTAATGCCTTGTACGCACGATCGGAATTTCCGATGAAAAAAGGCAGGCAGAATTTTTTCATCGGATATTCCGACCGTGTGTGTTCCCCATCGGATTTTTTCCAATGGAAAAATTTATGTCGCAAATTCCAATCGTCTGTGTGGAACTCCGACAGAGAAAAAAACATGCATGCTCAGAATCAAGTCGACGCATTGAACTTAATTTTTCTCAGCTTGTCGTAGTGTTGTACGACACCACGTTTTGGATGGTTGGAATTTGGTGTGACAGTGTGCATGCAAGACAGCTTGAACGGAATTCCGTCACAAAAATCCATCGGAGTTTATCCCAATGGAAATTCCAATCGTGTGTACAAGGCATTAGCCATTGCAACAGGCTTGCTTTGAACAACAATTCCAGCAGTGACATTAAGGAGGAGATGTTGAAGTAGTTTTCCCAGGCCATGAAAAGAAGATGACTCTTTTTCTGTGGGGAGACCAGAACTGGGACAGACTGCAACCTACCTGAGAGCAGTGAAGGCAGCAAGTAGGAGACACCTACCTTAAAACAGTTAAAGAGTTGAACACTATTCCAGAGCTTCGGAGTGAGACCTGGACTTTGGGGGGCCTGCAGTGTAGTTACAGAGCCAGACACTGAGGACACCATTAGAGAGTGTGAGAGGTCCCTTTGCCTGCTTGCATAGGACTGGTGAGCAGCTGCTGGTCATCCATGCAGAGAGACAGGTTTGCCAGCTAGAAACACTTTACTATTGCATTCATAAACTGTTAAAGAATTTAACCTTTTATCAGTTTAAAGCAGTTCTTGAGTTGTGTTTCAAATGGTTTACCTAGGCTGCGCAGTGTAAGAGAGTCAGTCCAGAAAGTACAGGAGCATACACAAGGCTGCATGGAGTCAAGCATTACCCACAGGTACTCAGGGTGCTGTAGAGTCATACAATGACATAGGATGTAAAAGGAAACAAAAACGGAAGGGCACACCAGTACAGTGTTGCAAAGTTAATGCGCAAGACTGGTGCGCCCTCTGTCTTTGTTTCCTTTTAGAGTTGTTCCTGGGTTCCCCGCAACCCATTGGAAGTGGCAGCACAACCAATGCAGTGGTGGGAAGATTCCCTTCATTCCTTTTCCAATTTATCCAACAGCAATCTTTCTAGCGCAGGAGCATTTGTTTCTTTTTGTATGACACGAGATGCTCTGAAGTCATTTTGTGAGACAGGATGCGCTGGAGTTACTGGGCGATACAGGATGTTGTGGAGTCAATAGAAGCCACAGGGTACTGGATCATTACTGGATTTGTACTGGTGGGGAGGGAGCGAGTCTGGACTCGGAAATCTGTACTGGATGGAGGAAATCTGAACTGGAAGGGGGTGTCTGTACTGGAGAGGGGAGTGTGTACTGGTGGGGAGGGTTAGGGTCTATACCGGGGAAGGTCTGCATTAGAGGGGGGGCTGTATAGGAGAAGAGGGAGGGGGTCTGTACTGGAGGGGTCTGTACTGGAGGGGAGAGTATATATTGATGGAGAGGGAAGGGGTCTGTACTGGTGGGGAGGAGCGGGTATGTGCTCTGGGAGTCTGTACTAGATGAAGAAGATCTAAACTGAAAGGGGGTGTCTGTACGGGAGAGGGGAGTCTGTACTGGAGGGGCGAGATCTGAACTGGACGGGAGGCCTGTACTGGGGGAAGTCTGCACTAGATGTGGGGGACTGTATTGGTGGGGAGGAAGAGTGGTCTGAATAGGAGGGGAGGGAGAGGGCCTGTACTGGAGGGGGGTCTGTACTGGAGGGGAGCGAGCGGGTCTGTACTCTGGGAGTCTATATTAGATGTAACTGGAAGGATGTGTCTGTACTGGAGAGGGAAGTCTGTACTGGAGGGATGAGATCTGAACAGGAAGGGGGGTCTGTACTGGGGGAGGGGACTGTATTGGTGGGGGGAAGAGGGCTCTGTATAGTAGGGGAGGTAGAGGGTCTGTACTGGAAGTAAAGGGGTCTCTACTGGTGGGGAGGGAGTGAGCCTGTACTGTGAGGGGTGAGGCCAGGACTCACTGATATCATTATACATGCTGGGACTGCCAGTCTGGACTGTGTTTTTGTTTTTTTTCTGTACAGGTATGCGCTTCTGTGATTTAACATCTGTGTGTTTTTAATTGGATTTCTATTAAATTGTGTTGCTTGATTTACACTATTGTGGCCATTTCTTTCCTTTATGCTTTTGTATGTTACCATTGTGAACTGGAGCACTTTTCATGCTTGTTATGACCACTCTATGGGGTTGATTTACTAAAGGGAAATTGACTGTGCACTTTGCAAAGTTGCCCTCTGCAAGTGCAGTTGCTCCAGAGCTTAGTAAATTAGGGAAAGCTCTGCTGACTTCCATCAGCTAAACTATCAGGTAGAAATGAAACAAAATTTCCGTGTTTGATAAAGTGTCCATTTTTCACTGACACATCCTACAGATCTGAAGCCATATGCATTGCATAGTTAAAGGACAAGTATAAAAGTATTAAACGTTTATAAATGAAGCAACTATCAGTGTCAGTGTACTGGAGCATGCTGCTTAGGGGTATTTTTTAAACTGGCCCCCTCTCTCCATGCTGTTAAAGAAAATAGCTTCCGGTCTGATGCTGCATCTGTCCCCTATGGCTCCAGACAAAGAACTAAGCGATCAGTGGTCACTGATCGCTCACCTGTCGGCCTTTAGGCTGCAGAGAGCAAGGGGCTGTCAGTGACTCTCTGCTCTGCTTCTTCCGACTGGAGCGCTGGGCTGTGCCGGGTGTGGGAGCATCTGGGAGCTGAGAGGCTGAGCCATCTGCCAGTCCAGGCTTCTGGGTGGATCCCGACCATATAGGCGGGATCCACCCAAAAACTATCAAAAAATTACTGGAATCCACATTGATGCAATTGAGCACAATATAGAAATTACCAATTTGTCAATAAGATGGGATACCTCCCTAGTAGCAATGGGGGAATAGTGAAAAAAGTAGTGTAGAGACAAAAGGTGTCTCTGGAAAGCAATCAAAGGGAGGGTCAACCACGGTATAATTCAATTATGCATTAGCTTTATTGATGAATAACACAAATCTTAATAAGTCCAGCTGGGATGGCACTAGGACCTCCCTGATGGAGCACGTTCCTCCAGAGTATAAACCTACAAATATAAAATACAAAGTATACTGTAGTAAAGAACAACGTTGTTTGATTAAAAAGTGATGCTGGACTAAAATCCCTGCTGTTCCTAAATGAAACTCCCTTATCCTGTGAAGGAGTAGGTATGTGGTGCTATAGTATAAATGTCCTGCACTCCGTAGCAATTATCTTGAATATTTCAACATGCAAAAAAAAAATTGTATCCAATGGAATTTTTCAGAGCCTGGGCTAGCTTTGTGATGTCAAACGACAACCCCTCCAAGTAGCACAGTGTCACTATGGTACACTGAAATACTCTGATGAAAAGTGTGTAAAAAAATTGTAACAAAAAGGTTTAAAAAAAATGTGTTTAAAAATGTTTTTTTACATACTCTATCACCAGTCAGTATTCCTGAAAAGTAGTTATGTTATTTAATTTATTAATTTTACAAAAAATTGTGACAAAAACGTACAACTTCAAATATTCACCATGCCTCTTACTAAATACCTTGGACTGTCTACTTTTCAAAAAAGGGTAATTTAGGGGAAATTTGTACTGTTCTGGCATTTTAGGGCCTCAAGAAATAAGATCAGTACATCAGGATTGATAATTTTTCAAATATATATCCCATAGTTTGTAGACTCTATGTGCAAATATTCCAGTGAATATGTAGGAGGCCAACTCTTCTATCATCTAATTTATAATAAATGATCATTTTAATGGCCATGAAAGAATTTGGAGAATTTTTGAGGTAATGAGCAATATAACCTAACATTTGGCATTAGAATATTGCATCAAATTGCAATTTATTAAGATGATTCTATTGCTAAAGAAAGACTTTTAATAAGGACACTTACCTGTCCTAGGTGCCCGCAATGATGGGCCCCTGACCATAGAATGCATTAAGATAAAAAAAAAACTGTGTGTAGCAGCCACCCCAGCACCCCCCTAATTACTGACCTGAGCCCCATCTCTCTCCAGCAATGTTCACGAATGTCTTAGCCATCCGAGACACTCCTCCTGATTGTCTGAGACATAGCAGAAGCGCCATTGGCTCCTGCAGCTGTTAATCAAAGTCAGTCTGCCAATCAGGGAAGAGAGGGGCCGGGGTGGGGCTCCATGTCTGGATGGACAGACAGAGCTGTGACTCATCTCCAGTGACCCCATAGGAAGCTGCTGACAGTGGGGGGCACTTGATAGGAGAGAGGGACCAGGAGCAGCAAAGAGGGACCCAGGAAGAGGAGGATCTAGGCTGATCTGTGCAAAACCAACTGCACAGGTAAGTATAACATGTTTGTTATTTATTTATTTTTTAACAAGACTTTACAATCACTACATTTAGTCCATTATCATTTTTTTGTCAAATAGAATTATCACTCTTAGTTCAAACATTTTCCTTTCCTAATAATTTTTGAAGTTCCCCTTTTCCTAAAACATTCATATATTCCATAGTGCAGTCTGTTTATGAAAAAGGCCTGCAGGTGTACAGATATAATTTTCCTTATTTTATGTAATTGTGTGCCTGTGTAAATTCATTATTTTTTATAATTTCTGTCCTATTTCACCAACGCAAGATTATTGGTTGCATTTTTTTCCATTGGATAAGGTACACAACAGCAATGGAGGTACAGCTGTATGATCCTGTAATATTGAAGGTCTCTTTTGCATAAGTGACACTTTCCAATGGGATGATTTTGCTGCACAGTATGCAGTTTGCACAGTTTGGCTGCACAGTTTAAATGTTTAAGACCGCGTACAGGCCTCCGTTTTCCTCGGCAGAATCCATCAAGAAACTTGGTGCGAGAGCTTTTTTGCAGAGGAAAACGATCGTACGTATGCTTTTCATCGAGTAAACTGTCGAGGAACTCGATGCGGAAAAAAGAGAGCAAGTTCTCTTTTTTCTCGACAGAAGTCGTCGTGTTCCTCGTCTGGCTGGTTTTCCAACGAGAAACACGTTGGTGTGTCAGCTTAGAAACCTTCGGTAAAAGTAGTATTTGTAATGGAGATAGCACATTTGTCACGCTGTAACAGACTGAAAAGTGCAAATGTCTCTTACCAAACTTTTACCTAACACGCAGTAACATGAGATTAGCAAAAGCAGCCCCAAGGGTTGTGCCAGTGGAATCAAACTTCCCCTGCCATTGTATGTGTTGAAGTCACCGAGTTTGAGAAGTAGGAGATTTGGTCTTGACAGTGTGTACGCAAAGACAGCTTGTCAAGTTTCTCGACAAGCCTAACAAGGAACTCGTAGAGGAAAACGATGTGTCTTTTCCGACGAGTTCCTCGGTCGTGTGTACGAGGCCTAAGGGATTTTGTTGTGGTGGGCGAAGCCTGATGGAGAACTCTGGGATGTCGCAAAGGTGACAAGGGGGGGCAATGGTGGACTATACAATGGCATTGGAGTTGCTAGATTTACCCTTCACCTTGTACATCAGTGGTTCTCAACTTGGGGGTCGAATGACAATTTGCCAGGGGTCACTGAGAGGTCATCCTGGGCTGTTCCTGAAGCCCACGCTACTCTTCCAGCCTTTTTGCGGCTGCCCAGCTGGACTGTTCCTGGAGCCTGCGGCCGCCCACTCAGCATCTTCGCAGCTGCCAATTCAGTTCACGGCATGGCTGGGGGGGCAGAGACTGAGGAATGTATAGAAAGGAGAACAAAGAGAAAAAGAGTGATGCATCCTAAAATTTACCATAGGGGTTTTAATATTGTATGAGTGGAAGGGACTCGGAGTGCTAAATGTCCGTGGGTTAGGGGCGCAAATTATTTGTCTTGCCTTGGGTGCTGACAACCCATGCTACAAAATAATTTTACTGTTAGGGGTCCCCACAACTTGGGAAATTTTATCAAGGGGTCATGTCCCTAGAAGGTTGAGAACCACTGTTGTACACACATAAAGCACCCAGAGGGCAGAATAAATAGGAAAAAGGAACAAACCAGTGGCTACTTTACCGAACATGATATACTAAAATACCTCTAACTGCACTATAACTATGATCTTGCAGCCTTAGGGCTAATTGCATGCAGATTGCCAACAAATGTAGACATTGAAAATCTCTTTTTAATTCTATCCTTGAAATAAAGCAGATACAAACCAATGCAAATTGGCAATTAAAGTGCATGTTCTTATTGACTGAAAACTGCAACTGAAAAAAGGCTTATAATGGAAATATAATTTCTAATTAATAATGTGTGGTGCTAAATCCTGTCTGCCTTACTATTTATCAAACATTAAAAAAGCTGCAAAAATGTTCTGACTTCTTAAACCTTACAGGCATTGTGAATCATTAATGAACATTTTTTCCATTTCTTAAAATTGTGGTTTATGCAAGCCCATGCCTCTGTGTGCTTGGGATATCAATGTATGTATTTCAAAAGTCCCCTCATATTTATTTAAAAGCAAACCTGCATTTCTTTAATCCAATTCACAGAGCCAAGGATTTTTAACAAAGATTTCCAGGATTACAATATTCCTAATAATTCCTCAAGTACTTTAATTGGGTAAGTGACACAGACTTTCTGACCACAGTCAGAGAGAGTGCCTACCCTGACCATGGCTTGGTTCACCAAGGAGCAGAGTCTGAGGAATGATCAGTCTTTTTCAGGGCACCTGATGGTGGAGATAGGTTGGCTCCCTCCCGCTCCCTCCCGCTCCCAGGTTGACAACCAATTTACGACCAAGGCAAGGTGAACAAGAGCCTCCAATGGGGTGCTGACTACTGGAATGACAAGCAGTGGATCAGTACCATACATAGGCTATGATGGACTGTGTACATTGCCCCATATAGGGGTCCCAGAGGAATGGTGACAGTATCGCGTACAGGATTTCTAGAAACAGATTATGACTTAATGTACATGATTACAAGTAAGCAGTGTGCACAGCAGAATTATGAAGGACACGGTACCACTCAGAATGCAGGAATTCTAGGAACAGGTAAGCAGAGTGCACTGTGGAACTCCCAGGAACAAGGAGTCACAAAGTACAGGGCTCAGCAACACATGGAAAATATTGCCTGGGCAAGGATAGCTTATCTGAGCCCAGCTTAAATAGAGTCACTGGTTCCTAGACTGGGCAGAGACTGGTTCAATATCAGACAGCAGGTGACATCGGGTAGTGCCTATGGCTGCCAGACCAGTGCTAATATCAGGTGAGAACAGACCATCAGTCAATGGGACCAGAGGTGAAAGTTCAGCTTCACAGCAATTGCAAGGAAAAGCCTACAAGGACATGATGTCAAGTTCCTAGCTGCAATCGGCAATAAAGATCTGTAAGACACAATCTAAATTCTAGAAATCAATAGAAAACAATAATTATTGTCCTGAATTCATTTAAGGTGAATGCTTATTGTTCCCTACTTGCTTTGGCACCAAAAGTCATTTGCATATCATTTGTGATCTCCACTGTTTACAAAGCCCCTCCTCTCTTGCTTATCTTGTACATTCTTCCATCAGTACTAAAAACGATAAAAACAAGAGGGCACACCAGCTTTGTGCATTATCCCAAGGCAATATATTAATAAAAACGATTTAAAAACTACGCACTACAAACACGTGGAGAATGATTGTGTCAGGTCACCTGAGGCCAGGTGACAAATGCACACCGTTGGGGTCAGGAGTGCACCACTAAGGTAGTGGACCCTATGGCTGACTGCTGCGGATGGAACTCTGAGTGGTTAAGAAAGGCGGGTCCACTGGAGCACCAACACAGATCCCACAGGGAGCTAGAGCATAAGATTCCCCAGGGTGCAAAGTCTAAGAGCCAGCAGGTGTTCACCAGAGCCTCTAGTGGTGAGGATGTACTGCGCTGCAACTGGCTCCAGGTTGCGCTCCCAGGGTCTCCCAGCTCACAGTAGGCTACAGGAGGATAGAGAGTAAGCAGCAGCCCAGGACAACAAGAGATAGTAAGGAGATAAGCCAAAGGTCAGGGCGACTAGCATACAAGGATAAACATAGAACATGCCAAAGGTCAGGGTCACAAGCAGGCAGGGATAGTCGAGAACAAGCCAAGATTGGTAAAACAGAGACAGACGTAGAGCACACGGCAAGCAGGAAACCAAACACACAATATTGCACGGCAAGGCAGGCTTGGAGATCACAGTGTTAAATAGTGGTTCCTGTTGAGGCGAGGGTGGAGCCACACTGGGGCCATGCAGGTGTGAGAGTACAAGCCCTAAGGGTCCTTTCACATGGAGCGGACCGTTTTTCGGTCCGCTCCATGTGCCCGTCAGCTCAGCGGGGGGTCTCCGCTCAGCTGTCCCTATGGGGAGTCGGATGGAAACGGACCGTCTGTCCGTTTGCATCCGATCCGTTTGGCCGGACGGAAGAAAAATAGGACATTCTTCCGTCCGCAAAAACGGATGCGGATCTAGCGGACGTTAGCGGATGCATCATCCGTTCGTCCGCTAGTGTGAAAGGGCCCTAAGGCTGATACACAGACCAGATAAGAGACAGACATGGCATGAAAGATTGCTTGTAAAAACCACCTGTTTGTGGCAATCAGTGCTGCAACCAACAGTCTGCAGATAGCAAAGGGGAGGCCATCAAGACCGCTGCTGCTGACGCATTTCAAAAGGAGTACCTTTTTCCATCAGTACCCCTATGACTGGACTTACCTTGAACACCTTACCAAGGCATGAACAAACTGTCATTTTGAAAAGATGACAAAAAAGCCTTGACGATTATCTATAGGCAAATCTTTATTCAAATTGTTTGCAATTTTGGTAATAATTGGGGAGTTTTATCTATGTTCTCTACATCCTGGTTAGGGAGATCCACCCTTGCCATTTGTCAAAGGGACCATTGTTATCAAAGACAGAAAATCAAAATTTTCCAATAGGAACACTTGTCTGGGTGACAACTGCCTAAGTGGTGATTTCTCCTCAGTTTAAAGAGATTTCCTCTGACTGTCTGTTGTGTTGTGAGTACAGGAAGTGATGAGGAATCTCACCAACATGACACAAACTGAAACTGACAGGGGCTTTAATCATTCCCAACTCAATAAAAAACGGTTGGATGGTAAATCCCAATTTATTTTGAAACATGGAGGTGATATGGTGGATCCATAGATCCATCCTGTCTTATTTCAGCACTTCAGTCTGACAATGGTGATGGTATAATGGTGTAATGATGTAATGCTCAGTGTTTCTTTATCTCACATTATGCCTCTTAATTTTAATCATTGTTCCTGACTGTATTATTAAAACCGGGATTGGAATTGCTTGATCCAGGCTTTTAAAGACTTGGCCATACATAGGACAATTACTATGAAGAGCCCAAAAGTACTGACTTGACCATTTACTTATGCAGAGGTAATTTTATGTGTTACTATACAAAAATAATAATATCAAACCACATAAGAAGACTTGCTGTTTGCACTATGGGTACCTGTTGTACAATATTTTATACCAGGAAGTAAGCAGAAAAAGAACTGGTGAATTATTTACTCACTGATAGATATAGCATGGTTTATACGACTAGTTTATAGATTGGAGGTACTTATAAGTCTACTGCATGTCACAAACCTTATGTCAAGGTCAGCACCCTACAGTGATCAATACAAAGGATGCAGAGTCAGCACAGCAGAATATTGCTCTGTGTTTTATGTCTAATGAAAACAGATATGTTAGTGTACAGGATATGTCTCTTCTTCCTAGCAGAGACATATGATGCTGAAAATGAAAGGCACATTACTGTATGTCCAAACTGTACATTAAGTCCTGTGATTCTTGCAGAAAGCACAGTGTAATTATTCAAGGCTTCATTCTGTCAGTTGACTGGTGATGTATCAAGCAAGAAGAAAGGATGTTAAAGAGTACATTCTCCCAATCACCCACCCAAAATGCACACTATATACAACAAATAAATGTTATATAATACCAGACAAACACGCACATGAACTTTAATGGCATTCAAGTCTTAGTCTGTAGGGTTCAATATTGCGTTGGCCCACCCTGTGCAGCTATAACAGCTTTAACTCTCCTGTCCACAAGGTTTAGGAGTGTGTCTATAGGAATGTTTGACCATTCTTCTAAAAGTGCATTTGTGAGGTCAGGCACTGATGTGGACGAGAAGGCCTGGCTCACAGTCTCCGCTCTAATTCATCCCAAAGGTGTTTGGGTTAAGGATAGGCCTCAGTGCAGGCCAGTCAAGTTCCTCCACCCCAAACTCACTCATCCATGTCTTTATGGAACTTGCTTTGTGCACTGGTGCGCAGTCATGTTGGAACAGGTGGGAGCATTAAATTATCCAAAATGTTTGGGTATGCTGACACCCTAAGGCCTCGTACACACGATCGGACATATCCGATGAAAACGGTCCGCGGACCATTTCCATCGGATATGTCCGATCGGGAGTTTGATCCGATGGCGTGTACACACCATCGGATCAAATTCCCCGCCGCCGGACGGCGCGGTGTCGCGGCGGTGACGTTGACGCCGCCACGTCACCGCACCAGGAAGTTAAACACTTCCGCGCATGCGCCGAATCCATTCGGCGGCGGCGCGGCGGCGGTGGGGGACGACATGTCTGCTGGTAAGTGTACTAACCAGCAGACATGTCGGGCGGACAGATTCCACCGGATGGATTTCAAAGCATGCTTTGAAATCTGTCGGGTGGAGAAATCTGTCCGCTAGCCCATACACACGAGCGGAGATGTCTGCTGAAACGGTCCATCGGACCGTTTTCAGCGGACATATCCCCTCGTGTGTACGAGGCCTAAGAGTTACCTTCACTGGAACTAAGGGGCCAAGCCCAACCCCTGAATAACGCCCCCACACCATAATCCCCCCTCCCTCCACCAAATGATTTGGACCATCTCCAAGGTGCATACACAATGTAAAGAGAAGCAGGCTAGCATGAAAATTCAGCCACAGTGACCCCTGTGGTGGGATAACTTTTGCACAACATAACTGAACCAGACTTGCAGAATGTTTGAAAAGAAAGTTGATCTAGAGTCATGCAATGCGAACTTGCTGCAAATGTACAACAAACTTCCTGGTAAGTCTAGCAAAAGCTTAGCAAGCCATTTTCAAACATGCAGCGCAATTGCTTGCTATTTGGGTTTCTTAACATGGATGTAAAGACAAAAAAAAAATGAAAAGAGTGCCTATAGATAAAGGTGATATATTTCAACAAATGGCACATACAATTGGCATGGTGTATTCATTTTTATAATCTAAATGAATGAAAATGCACCTTTACGTTTACCACCAATTGAAATCCATAAAACTAGAATTTGGTGCTCCAGACTAGGTGGCAATGATTAGAACCTCCTTAGAGAGTGTGCAGGTGTAACCCCTCAAATATCTAGAATCTGGGGTTCTCTTTGCTGTTGACATGTGTGGTGCCAACATTCGAAGACCAGTAGAGCTCTCTAATGCCGCGTACACACGATCACTTTTTGTGATGAAAAAAAAACGACCTTTTATGTGACAAACCAAAACAACGTTTTTCAAACTTCATTTTCCAAACCGACGTTGCATACACACCATCGTTTTTCCAAAATGCTCTAGCAAAGCGTGGTGACGTACACCAGGTTCGACGGCACTCTGTTCCATTGAAGCTCCGTCTCATAACTTGCTTCTGAGGGTTTAAAAACGTCGTTTTAAACGTCGTTTTGCCCACACACGATCAGTTTTTATGACACAAAAAATGACATTTTGAAAAACGACACAAAAAATTCAAGCATGTTCGAATTTTTTTTTGGTCGTTTTTTTGAAGACATAAAACAACGTTTTGCCCACACACGATCATTTTAAATGACGTTTTTGAAAACGTCGTTTTTTTTTTCATCACAAAAAGTGGCCAAAAAATAAAAAAAGTTGTAGATGCCTATGAGTCTGGCAAAGGATCTAAAAAAGATTGGCAAATGATTTGAAATTAATCATTCCACTAAGGCCGCGTACACACAATCGTTCAAAACCAATGAAAACGGACTGAAGGACCATTCGTGTGTGGGCCCCATCGGTCAGTTATCCTTTGGTCAAAAAAAAGAGAACTTGCTTTAAATTTAACCGATGGATGCCTGACCGATGGGTCAAAACCGATCGTTAGTATGCAAAAGCATCGGTTAAAAGGCTGCGCATGCTCAGAATCAAGTCGACGCATGCTTGAAAGCATTGAACTTCGTTTTTTTCAGCACGTCGTTGTGTTAAAATATGTAAACGTCACTGCGTTCTAACACAATCGTTTTTTTAACCGATGGTGTGTAGGCACATCAGACCATCAATCAGCCTTATCGGTTAACTGATGAAAACGGTCCATCAGACCGTTCCCATCGGATGGACTGATCGTGTGTACGCGGCTTAAGGAGACCAATCTACAAGTGATGTATTTGCCCAGGATTGGCTAGCCCAGCAAATTTAGCCCAAGAGCTGTCTGTATGATGCTAAAAGAAGTCTCCAAAAAAAAAAAACATAAATTCATAGCAGGGTGTTCAGAAAAAGCTTTATTGGAGCAAGAGTACAGTTTTCCACTGAACATAAAGGTAAAGACCAGGCCTTCTGGAACAAAGAGCCAAAGACTCATCTAACAAAGATTGTTTGGTCACAGTAACACTAGACATGATTTTCAAAACAAAAAAGCATTGCAGAAGAAGCTCAAAACAACTGTGAAGCATGGTGGTGGGTGGAAATGTTATGATGGGGTTGCTGTATCAGAGCTTGGACAGTTTGCAGAAATATTAAAGTGTATCATAACTTAAAACAATGAGGGGCTCATTCACATGGGTTCTCTGGCCGAAACATTGTGAAAGAAAGGTTTGTGCAAATGCAGCCGCCTGTTATGCTGCTTACACAGGATCGGTCCATCTGATGAGAATGGTCTGATGGACCGTTTTCATTGGTTAACCGATGAAGCTGACTGATGGTCCGTCGCGCCCACACACCATCGGTTAAAAAAAACGATCGTGTCAGAACGCGGTGATGTAAAACACAAGGACGTGCAGAAAAAAATGCTTCCAAGCATGCGTCGACTTGATTCTGAGCATACGTAGATTTCTAACCGATGGTCGTGCCTACTAACAATCGTTTTTTTTCTATCGGTTAGGAATCCATCGGTAAAGTTTAAAACAATTTTTTTTTTTTTTTTAACCAATGGTTAAATAAACGATGGCGCCCACACACGATCGGTTTGGACTGATAAAAAAGGTCCATCAGACCGTTGTCATCGGTTTAACTGATCGTGTGTGCACGACATTACTCTATGGCTATGCAACAGCTGTATGAACACAGCCGCAGTTCCTAATTTGACAGGTGTGTAGGTGCGTGCAAGTGGCCCCGAATGCACACTGTCTGTATTCAGGGTCATACCCCTGCACTCATACACCTGTCTACTTAGGACCTGTGGTTGTGTTTATACAGCTGGTGTGTCCCCATAAGGTAACATTGGCTGCCTACACATCTCCAGCCACATAAAAAAAATGCAGATTTACACTGCACAGACCACAGTGCCCATATGAATGAACCCCAAGACCTCACACACAAAGCTTTATTTATTAACTCAAAATAGATTTATGTATGCTCCATCGGACAATTGTTGTCAGATTTTATGCCAACAAATGGGGGACAGCATTTTAATAGAGGATTATCCAATCGTGTGTACACAAGTCCATCACACAAAAATCTAAAGTACAAACACGCATGCTCAGAAGCAGTGCTAACTATAAGGCCGCGTACACACGATCGGTCCAACCCGATGAGAATGGTCCGACGGACTGTTTTCAGCGGTTCACCGCTGAAGTGGCCTGATGGTTTGATGTGCGTACACACCATCAGTCCAAAATCCGATCGGGTCAGAACGCGGTGACGTAAAACACGACGAGGTGCTGAAAAAACGAAGTTCAATGCTTCCAAGCATGCGTCGACTTGATTCTGAGCATGCGCAGGTTTTTGGACCGATGCTTTTGCGTACTAACCATCGGTTTGGACCGATGGTCAGGCATCCATCGGTCCGGTTTTAAAGCAAGTTTTAAAACTTTGGTCCAACGGACGACGGTTCGATGGGCCGTACCCACGATCGAGGCCAGTTTCATCGGACCAAACCGATCGTGTGTAAGCGGCCTAACCCAACATTAGCACAAGTTGCCTAAAAGGTTGAAGAGCTAAAAAAAAACACGTTGTTTCGTGTTTGTTGGCCGTTTGTATGCAATACAAGTTCACGGCCAACGCCCTTCGGGGGGGCGCGGAAAATCTGATCGTGTGTACGAGGCTTTAGAAATGAGGCTGATGAGAGGACCAGTCGCACAGATGGAGGGAGACTCCCAGAACAAGGAATAAGGTGAGAATTAAATTATATGTCTCTGCTGCTAGAGTTAATGAATATTTAACCCCTGCAGTGCTGGAGGGGCGGGGCGCTGCATAGGTTTTTTTTTTTTCATCTTCTAGTAATTCCTAGACGTGGGCTTTAAATCGAATTTCTGTGTAAACTAAAAAGAAGAAAAGCTTAATTTGATAAAATTGTACATAATTATTCTAACTTTTATTTTTTTTCCTAAAAATGAGTAAACACTTAGCTCACAGTGATAACTGGCATGTGAGTGGATAATGCTCTTACCTTCACAGTGAAGAAGGCGACACAATGTGCACACTAATTGCCACTTAAGAGGGAAGTGTTTAAGTTCACATTACATTCTGATAAGCTATTGTTCACATGTTCTCAAAAAAAGGAAACAGTGACATCTTGTGGACAATGTCTGCCTTTGCCTCTGTTTAGGATACAAATACTATTAATGTGCAATTGGCAAGGCATGTCAAAAATAGTATTTTGGATGGCTTTAGTAACTGGTGGTTCCAGAATCAGATTAAGGAAAACTATAAGGAAACTGTGAAGATTTCTAGTAAATAAGCCAGAGGAATAGCTGCATACTCGTGGCTGCAATTTGTTTTTCAATGTAATGTTTTGCAGAAAAGCGCCTTTTCTAAAGGCATTTTGGAAGTAAGTAGCCACTGAAAACCACGTGATCTGACCCAAAAGCGAACGCACTCAAATCCAATGATGGTAATCAATACAACAGCTGGGAACTAGAGGTGCTGAATTTTTCAGATTTTATAAAGGGCGTTCAGGAACTCGCATTTAAAGGAGACATAGCAAATAGACATAACCTAGTACTATGTAAATACTATGAGCTTTGTCTTGATTAACCACTTACAGACTGGAAGATTTTCCTGCTTAATGACCAGGCAATTTTTTTGTGATGCTGCACTGCGTCGATTTAACTGGCAATTGCGCAGTCGAGCGACACTGTATCCAAGTATCCATGTCCTTTATTTCCCACAAATAGAGCTTTCTTTTGGTGGCATTTGATCACCTCTGTGGTTTTTATTTATTTATTTTTTAACAAAAAAAGAGCGACAATTGTGAACAAAAAAAAATGTATTTTACTTTTTGCTATAATAAATATAATAAATAAATATCCCCAAATAAAAAATAAAAATTTCTTCATCAGTTTTGGCCAATATATATTCTTGAGATGGTTATGTGTGATTCCACGCAATGGGTTAATGAAACGAAGAATTTCTGCCCCTACAGATACAACCATCAAGGTGGAGTACAGTTAATTAGGAGAGATGTAGGTGTGGCGCTGTTCATATAAAATCTAAAAAATGGCTTGATTAGAAAATATATATACTAGAATACTTTATGAGGATTGAGGTGATCTAAAGTGACAAATGCTGTCAATAAACATCATAAATAAAAAAAAAATATGCAAAGGTGTGATATATTGTTTTTCTTAAAATTTTTAGATGAAACCTTTAGATAAGACCAATAAAGTAATAAGTGCTTCAGGTACATGTGTGTTGCACCCCCTGCTGTATGTACTCCTGAAAGTCAACTTTAACTGCTTAAGGACCGCCACACGCAGATTTACGTCAACAGAATGGCACAGACAGGCAAATGGGTGTACAGGTACGTCTAGGGTTGCCACCTCATCCCTTTAAAAAGGAACACATCTGAATTACACAGATTCTGTGGCCGATAAAGGTGGTAATTAAACTCACTTGGTGCCTTATCTGCATTAAATTAGCCTCAGAATCTGTGTAATTCAGATGTGTTCCTTTTTAAAGGGATGAGGTGGCAACCTACGTCCCCTTTAATTTGCCGCTCCGTGACTGTGCACGCCTGGACCCGCGGACTCGATGTCCACTGGTGTCCCGCGATCGTCTCACGGAGCTGAAGAACGGTGTAAACACAACATCTCCCCATTCTTCCTAGTGACATGTCACTGATCGAATGCTCCCTCTCATCAGGAGCAGCGATCAGTGACGTGTCACTCGTAGCCACACCCCCTAATCGTTAGAATCACTCCCTAGCACACACTTAACCCCTTCAGCGCCCCCTTCACTGTCAGCGTCATTTTTACAGTAATAATCAGTGCATTTTTATAGCACTGCTCGCTGTAAAAATGACAATGGTCCGAAAATGGTGTAAAAAGAGTCCGATTTAAAAAAGTAAACAAACACATTACATACAGTATACTGTAATCTTATAGATTACAGTACTGTATGTAAAAAATACACACCCCCTTGTCCCTAGTGGTCTGCCCTGTGTCCTGCATGTCCTTTTATATAATAAAAACTGTTCTTTCTGCCTGCAAACTGTAGATTGTCCATAGCAACCAAAAGTGTCCCTTTATGTCAAAAATGGTTTTAGAGCAGCTATAAAACAGCGATAATAAATTATAATCACTTGCAGAATTGAGCGATAGCGATTTGTGGGGGAATTCGTCATAAAAAAATATAATAATGACAGCGACAATTCTGCAACTGAGCAAATTTCAGTGATTTTGAGTTGATTACATTATTGAATAATTTTTATTATAATTATATTATTTGTTATATTTATTTATTATATTATAATTTATAATTTATTTATTTTTTTAAATGTCATACCCGGGATGCCTACTAGACTTTTGTTTGGACAGATTTAAGTGAGTTATTCCTAAGAATTCCAGGCCTACAGTATAAAACGCCAACTTTCCATGCAAAATAATGGTACCACTTTCAGCACCTAAAATCTGAAAGAATCATACCGCCAGGGAGGTTAAAGAGCCGACGTACAGCTACAATGGCTCGCAGGAACGTGCCGACCTGCCGCAGTGGCTGGTCAGAAATCGGTTATAGTTATCCTCTAAAGAAATGACTGCCAAACTGCAGCCCACGGACTGGATGTGGCCCTTTGTTTGTTTCTATCCGGTCATTGTTACTGATACAAGTTACTATCCCTTCCACTGATACCAACGATGAGGCACTATGCTTTTCACAGACCTCAACTGTGGGGCATAATACCTCCCACTGATAGCAATGAAGGGACACTATTCTTCCCATCGATACAAATGAAGGGGCACTATTCCCCCCACTGATATCAATGAAGGGCACTATTTCCCCCACTGATATCAATGAAGGGCACTATTTCCCCCACTGATATCAATGAACGGGCACTATTCTTCCTACTGATAACAATGAAGGGGCACTATTGTTCCCACTGATATCACCAATACCAGCAATACTAATGATGGGGCATGATTCCTCCTGCTGACCATGGGTGCTATGTAATTTTGTTTACTCCCAATGACCACCAAGCCTAAGGCTTTGTTTGCTCCCACTAATGCTGGGGTATTTTTTTACTCCCACTGGCCACAATCTGACCCCCTTTAAATCTGATGGACGATAAACTGGCCCTTTGTTTAGAATGTTTGAAGACCCCTGCTCTAAAGTAAAATAGGGTCTTGTGTAGGATATTTATACCTCTTATACTCCACATCTGGGAAGGGTAGAGGCTGACTTCCCCTCTGATTTCATTAAAGTTTATCTAAACTCAAAAACAAAGATGTAACATATAGTTCTATTGTAGATGTATTAGTTCCTTTTTTAGACTAATTACAAGTTCCATAAGCAGAGAATAATACATTGCTAGAAATCAGTGCAGTGCAGTAAAAGTGATCAGGTGTCCGTAAAGCTGGACAGATCACTTTTACTGCAAAGGTTGTCTCCAGCCAATATATATTTTTAGGGGCAAAGCTCCATCTTTGCTTCACTTGTCTCTGTTCCAGTTTTACTAAACCCAGGACCCTGCATTCACTAAATCTGGTCTCCCACAGTACACAAAACATGGAAATGCAACTATTTTAGTAAACATAAACTGCTAAATACCCTTTCTTATCAGAAGTTAAAGCAGTCTTGTGACTTCTATCAATGTCTAGTAGAGCACTGGTTAAAGCTTATAAGAGGAGTTTTCATTCTCCCCTGATTTTCCTATGGGGCTACAGGACCCCTGACCCTCTGTCTGGACAGTGCTGATTGGACATGTGCTGATCACATGTACCCTCTCAAGGTTCTGTTCTATCAGGAGATAGATTGGGACCTGTAAAAGAAAGGGGGATCTGAAAAGACAGGATCAAACAGCCTTTGTACAAAATGCAGAGGATTAACCCCTTAGGTTCCACAGTGAGTATAACAAGCATGCTTTATATCATACGCAGACTGATTTTACTGCTGTGGGTTTAGTAACACTTTAATCAACCCCAAACAAAAACAGTAATATAATGTATACACAAAAATGCTAATGTTTCTTTTTTTATGAAATTGAACTAGTCAAATCAGATGCAACAGCTTCAGATAAGCATATTTATATATGATACAACCAACCAAATTATGTTTGCTAATAAATTATTATTATTTAATACAATAATACTTCAAACACATCAACCTAAAACAGGGGAGAGGGTGTTGAACACGCAGCCCCCCTCCCCTGAACTATAAAAGGCCACATGCTCTCAACATGGGTAGAATACCATGTTAGGGGACCCTCCTTAAAAGGCACCTTGTCTGGGGTGCCCCAGATATTTTGCCTCCATAAGGCCCCTTTCACACCTGCGGGCCGTATGTCCATTTTTTCATCCATCTGTTTGCGGATGGAAAAGGGACATACATTGGTCCATATGAGATTACAGGTGGCAGAGGATGAAAATCCGCTGTCACCCGATCTTTTCTGCCTCCGCAATGATCCAATTCTGCAGACTGAAGAAAACCCTATTTTTCCTTCTGTCTGCGGATCGGATGGGATGAACACGGACATACAGTCCGTGTTCATCCGATCCCCCCATAGGGGAGAGCGGAGAAAAGACAGGGCGGTCCCTGCACAGTGTGTGGGGACCGCCCTGTCATCCGCCGGCTTAGCGGGGATCAACAGATCGATCCCCGCTGAGCATACAGAGGCGGATCATTACTGATTACCATGGAAACAAAAATGTATTGTCAGAGTATTCTAGGTGGCATAATTGACCAAATATATTTGGTCAGTGACATCATCCAGGATCCCCTGTCGTTTGTTTACATTTAGCTGCCAGGCTGAGAAATGCTATTTGCAGTGAGAGTGCTAGGGGCATGGTTTGTTTTGGCTGAGCGGTTGGCGTTGTCTGTCATTGTATCAGAATAAACCATGACAACCAGAGACTTTAGAAGGATGAGAGATACTCTTGTGCCAGCGGCATTAATAACTCCTGGGTCTAAGTCCACCCTGTGCCTTTTGGACGTAGGGTGGCTAATAAAATCATACTTCATGTATTACATGAGATGGGACATTATTGATACTTCATATTGCAGGATAGACTGGAATATAGTGGTTCATGTTGACTCTACCAGTCAAAAGAATGACTCTTCAATGCTTAGCTCCGCCTATTAAAATGTTAAGTGAGGTTGGCTCTTCAATGTGTGGACATATTCTGTTGAAACGTGTTAATTGCATCGGCTCCTGAAAGACCTTTTCATTGAGTGTTTAAAGCCCTGTGTTAACATCTCTCTTCAGATGTATTGAATTAGCATGGCAATTGTATTTTGTTTGAATTCTATTGATAAAGGAATGTGATAGATCTCGTCAGTATCGGTGCCGAAATGTCTGCTAGAGAATTAGCCCCAGTGTGTGAATAGGGGGGTGGAGATTGCATTGTCCTGTGATTAACTTTAACATGCTGTACTAGATATATAAGCAAGCTAAGAAACCAATAAAGTATTCATTCATTTGGAAACAAGTACAGAGCTTGTGTCTCGCCTTGATTATGGGAAATGGAATGGATCGTGTATGCAGGTCGTAAACGGAAGGTCGCAAACGGTGGTGACCGTTACAGTCATCATTGACATGGATCCATCACGCTTTTGGCCAGGAATGCTGGACAATTTGATGGACAAAAAAAATTTGTTTTACTAAAGGACTTAGTCAAATGTGTGATGTGTTTATTTCCTACTTTATTTTTTGTTGGGAATAAGTAACTAGGGGCACTATGTACCCCCTCTTTGTTTATTTGCCAGACTGTGAGCTTAGATAAGGGTCTGATATGAATTTTTAGGGAAAACCAAAAAAAATTGTATTTGGTTTTTCTCTTTTTGTTTTTCTTCCTGTAGTAGCCCGATGCAATCCATATAAGACCCTCATCTAAGATAAGAGTCCGGTTCACACTGGGGTGACCTGGGATCTGACTTCAAGTTGCCCGAAGTCGCGCAGTCGAGAAAATGAATGGAAGTGAATGGAGCCGTCCTAATGTACACTACAGCAGTCGCTCCGACTTCAGGAAAGGTTCCTGTACTAATTCAATCCTACTTCTAGGCAATTTGTACCTACTGATTTCAATGGAAGTTGCCTCAGAAGTCGGATCATTGTCTTAACTGAAGCAACTTTCCAGGAAGAGAACATACATTTCTCAGGCAAACCCCTCCCTCCCCTCCCTCCCACAGAGCTGATTGTTGTTTGATTGGCCACTGGAAAGCCTCCTGTCCTGGAGGTGACTTGAAGTTGCCTTGTAAGTTGCCTGATGATTCATACTCAAGTCGTGTCCAAGTTGCCTCCTAAAGTTGTGCTGGAAGTCATGTTGCCCCTGTGTGAATGGGCTCTAAGTGTCCCGACTGCTGTATTTACAAACAGAATGAAGCTGGCTGGGAAATGTAATTTAGCTGTAAACGTTTTTTTTTTTCTCATGTCACATTTCCTTTGGTACATACTATGGGTGCCTCATTTCAAAGATAGATTTGAATCATTCTCCAAATAGGTTATTTAAAGGAAATGCATTTTTTATATTTAATATCACTTTTAGCCGTATTAAAAGAGGTGCTCCTGGTTGAACAGTGTTTATAAATGTTTGTTTTTCAATTGGTTCATGTCCCCCTGGGCAAATCCCAGCTCCCCATATTTGACAATCATTTATCTCAGCCTAGAAGATGGAAAGAAAAGAATTTGTGGATTTTTTGACAAACGTGCCAAATAAGGTAAATTGGAACAATGTAGCGCTAATATCTGTGTAAAGTTTTAGAAAGAACCCACATCTAAAGATAACAAACCAAATCTTAAAGTGTAACCATGTGACCTTACTAAACATATTAGTGTGCCCACAAAGGCTTGTATCGATCACCCTGATCTAAACAGCTGGTCCTGGATCCAAACGGCTAATCGACTTGATGATCCCAAATCACAGTGTTAATGACAACTTCATAGAGGCTCGGTTAGCACAAGCCATGCAAGAAATATTGAAAATAACTCACATAGCGTAATATCGTATGAACAGTGTTGTTTATTAAATGTAGGATAAAACTCACACGTTAAACGCTCATCATAGGCTTGTCAAATGTTATGGTACCAGAAGTAATGTTGTGGATGGGTCCATCCGACACGTTTCGACTAGAAATGTTGTGATCTGGGAAATGTGCCAAATAATCAAATCCAAGTAGATTTGTCCATCACGATCAGCATGGACAGTACATTACTAGGGACTAGCGATCTTGTCAGAGAAAAGGGAACATCAGTCCAGGCAATTAACTTTTAACATTAGTTTTCCAGCTACCCACTCAGATCTAAGGGCCTTGGCGTAAATTCTACGCCCTCCACCCCTTCCACCATTACAGCACATTTTAAAATAGCTGGTCTAGTAGTCAATAAACAGAAAAAAGTTATAGTAGCAATAATACTGACCATCACAATATTTTAAACCATGGCATAATTATTATTATTCCTGCACGCAATTTCTGGATAACCCTAATAAAAACTTGTGTGTATGCTCCACTGCGTGTTTCCCATAGAAAAACTCCCGAGCTAAAAACTGCCGAGAATCGTGGCGGGAAAAAAAGCGAACAAGTTCTCATTTTTTTTGCTTGCAGTTTTCCTGTTGGGAAAACTGCTATGGAGCATACACACGGCCGGTTTTCGTGACCAAAAGCAAACATGCCGTTTTCCCTTCGGGAAAACCAATTGTGTGTATGAGGCATTAGACTCATAGGGCCAGATTCAGGTAGATAGGCGCATATTTGTGCTGGCGTAGCGCAGCGCATATACGTTCCGCCGACGCAAACTAGTGAGGCAAATACAGTATTCACCAAGCACTTGCTCACAACGTTGCGCCGGCGTAACTTAAATGTGAAGGCGCAAGCCGGCGTAAGTGGAAGTGGGTGTGACCTTATGTAAATGATGGCCTGAGCCTGGCGCAGAGACTTACGCCCGGCGTATAATCCACGGAGCATGCGCAGTCACATCGACGCATGATCACTTCACTGTGCGCATGCTCACAACTACACCGGCCCAACTTCCTGGGATACGCCGGCGTACCGTCTTACGCCAAGCGCATAAATATGCCCAGACATGCGCCCGTCCGACGCAAAAGGTACTTTTGCTTGGAGATGGCTACTAACTTTCACCGGAAAGGATAGGAGGAAGAACATTTTTAATCAACAGGAGATGTCAGCCCTCATCTCTGCCATGGAGAGGTATGACACCTTCCTCCATGGTCCCCGAAGTCCGGATACCAGCAGGGCCAGGAAACAGGCCATCCTGGAGACCATCGCTGGCCAAATAAACAGCTTTGGTTATGAGACCCGGACAGGCAATGAAATCAATAAAAAAAAATGAATGATGTCAGGCGCAAGGTCCGGGAGAAGGTGGCCACCATCAGGAGGCACCAGAGGGGCACGGGGGGGTGGCCCACCATGTGCGGTGATCTTGACCCCAGAGGAGGAGGTGGTCGCCCAGTGTCTGGAGAGGGATCAGTTGGAGGGCGAGGACAGGTAAGTGTTTTTTATCCCCTATTCGGTGTGTAGCATGTGGGGGGGGGGGTGGTGGAAGGTGACATGTGACAAGTGTGGGGGTCCACCAACATGTGTATGCTTTGTGTCATCCACAGATGGCCAGGAGGGAGCAGGGCCATCGTCTGCTGCCGGAGGCAATCCCATGCCATCATCCTCAGGACATCATGTTGATCCTGACCCCCTAGGAAGCCAGGATCCAGGGGGGGATGGAAGTGGCCACACGTCTCCTCTGGAGGTGGTTGAGGAGGAGACTGTGACCTTGGATCAGGGGTGCGTTTATTTTGAGGATTCCTCCTCTTTAGCGGGGCCCTGTAACATCCCTGCTATGCAAATACAGTAGTGCAATTGGTTTTAATACTACAGAGGTCTCTCAGGTACAACCACCAGTTCTCTCTCAGAATAAACAGAAAGTTTGGGGTTAATTCATCACAACCTCTTGTGGACAACCAATTGAAAGACTGTAGATGCTTATTCGATCATAAGCAACTAACTGAGGGGGAACAGGTAAGTATCTCAGATACAGACAAGGTAGATTGGAAGTGACTGTTATCTTAAACATGCAACGTATTACTGCCAATCTACAAACACAAACTATAGGTAAAGTAGGTAGTATATGGTACTTGCGGTTCTGTTGAATGTAGTAGTAGCAGATGATGTAGGAGATATCTGGAAGTCCCAAGCAGATGCAAGCTACTGGTGTATAGAAAGGATCAGCAGCTATCAAGGTGACAGCAGGTGTCCAACAAACAGGAACCAAAGACAAGTCCGGGGCACAAGCCGTGGGTCAAGGGCTGGAGACGGTAGAGGAAGTCCGAAGGTACAGGCCGGGGTCAAAGGACAGGAGATAGCAGCAATCCAAAGTACAAAGCAGAAGGTCAAAAGCCGGGGGCAGTCTAGGAGCTCAAGATCTATACAGGTACAGACAGGGAGATCAATAACAATGAACTGACCCTGCTCTCAAAGTGAGGCAGGGCTTTATACCCTGGCTAATTGGGTAATCTGCGTCAGCTGAAACAAGATAAACAGGTGTAGAATGTAATGGGATCCAGCTAATGGTGAACAGTACATTCAGCACCACCATAGCTGGAAAGCAACCAGAAATCCCCAATTGAGAAGTGGCTCAGAGGCAAGGTGTTGGAATAACAACGGAGAAGTCCTGGGTTCAATTCCACCCTGAGGCGCGACCACGCCTCGCTGTCTGTCTGGCACGATAGGGATCGTGACAGGCCCTCTCGCACCTCCTCCCCCATCAGGAAAAGCCCCTCAGGCTCTGCCACCAGCAGGGGAAGCCCCTCAAGGGCGACACCTTATAGCAGTGTCCATCCATCTGATGCTGTGCACAATCAGATGGCAAAGGACCAGGCCCGGCAGACCTGGCATATGGGGGAACTAGTCGGGCACCTTGACCGTGTGGCTAACAGCCTGGCCTCCGTGGCCCAGTTGACAGATACAGTGCAGGATGTCAGCTGCAACTGCACTGCAGTACTCACCAACCCTTACTGCGGCGGTCCAGACGAACACGGCTGCCATCCGGGATGAGGGGAGGCAGAGGCAGCATGACCAGCGACTTCATGTCAACCGGCAGCTGAGGATGCAGACTAACCATTTCCTGAGCCGTATTGCCGTGGCCTTGGAGGGCAGGCAGCCATCACCTGCCAGGAGTGGCCCACCCAGGGATGAGGCATCTCCAGATCCCCCCACCCAAGGCTCCCTTCAGGCAGTAGTGCAGACTACAGTGTGAATGGTGTGTGGATGTGTGGATGTTGGGGTGAAACTCCTGCCAGTAAGGGGTGTCACCCTTGGTCGTTGGGGAGAAGTTATCCCCACGGCCGTGTGAATGTAGTATGAATGGACAGCGACACCATTGGGGCCTTGATGCTGCTCCCAAGTCCTGCATGGTGGACTTGGGCTAATCCAATGTGATGTGGATGTGGTGTGTGTGATCTAAGGACCACAGTGGTGTGCATGCGTGCATTGTCTGTGTGCCATGCTGAATGTGTGTGTTTAACGTCCAAAGATGCCTACCGCGAGGCATCTCTTGACTGTTCTTCCCTCAGCAGACTGGGTAGCTTGGGGACTGTGTGGGTCGGGGGTCACATATGTCAATCTACAGGCCCTTTCTCACGGCGTAGTTGTGTAGCATGCAACATGCTGACACACAAAGTTTGGGGAATACAACGGGGCCCCCCCAGACTTATCCAGGCATCGAAAACCAGACTTCAGGAGGCCAAATGTTTGTTCCAACACTGCACTGGTACGTATGTGTGCCACATTGTAGTTTCTCTCTCCTCTGGTTTGTGGATAACGGAATGGAGTCATGAGATGGGGCCCAAGTGCATATGCCGAGTCACCTGGAAGGGAAAAGACAGGAGGATGTTAGGCATGCATGTGCACATTGTGATGTCTGCATCATGGGGTCGGACAGTCATGCCTGACTCCCATGTCACTCACCAACCAGCCAGCGTTCTGTTCGAATTCTGTTGGGATGTTGCTTTGACGGTATATGTAGCTGTCGTGGCTGGACCCGGGGTGTTTGGCACGGACATGCCATATGAGACATTGGACATCGGCTATCACCTGTATGTTGATGGAATGCCAGTGCTTCCGATTGCGGTATATGTGCTCTGTGGCATGGGGGGGGCTGTAGTGCCACATGTGTGCAATCAATGGCCCAGATGGTGCGTTGGAAACCAGCAATTCTGTAGAAATCCTGCATTGCCTTCTGCCATAGATGCTCATTGGTGGGTCTGATGATGTGGTGAGACATGCGTGTAAGGATTGTGGGGACAACCTGGTGCACACATCTACTCATGATAGATTGTGACATCCCAGCCACGACTCCACTTGTAAGCTGGAACAAGCCACTGGCAAGGAAATGGAGTGTTGCCAGTACCTTGACCAGTGGCTGCACTGCTTGTTAGCGGTGTGTCTTGCTGGTGATGTCATCTTTTAGGGCTGTGGTTATTTCCAGGATGGCATCAGGGCTGAATCTGAAGATGCGATACACCTCCTCATCACCCATGCCAAAGAGGCTCATGCGCATGCGGTATATCCTCTTACGTGCACTCCTCCTCCGTGCCGGTGGACCCATTAGTAGTGCTAGGACCACGGCTGCACCTGGCATATTGGAAGACAGATGTGTTGTCCTGCAAATGGGGTTGCTCAGCTTGCTAAGTTCGTCCGTAACGGTGCTGCTGTAGCTGCTCTCCAGCTGACCTGTCCACATCTGGTGCAAAGATAAACCAGCAATTTGTTGGAATAACTTTACGCCGTATCTCCCTCATTTGCATATTTGAATAGGAAATCAATGGTCGCGCCAGATGCGTCCAGAGTAAATATGCGCCTACGATACGCCGGCGTAGGAAAGTTAGGTCGGTCGGAGGAAGCCTATTTTCAGGCGTATCTAGTTTTGTGGGTATGACGGCGCATATTTACACTTACGCGGCGTATCTCGAGATACGCCGGCGTAACTCTTGATAAATCTGGCACATAGGGTTAATTTCATTGCTATGCTAGCCAAAATGACCAGAAGTCCTAAGGGCAATAAATCTACATTAAGCCTGCAAAGGGGAAATGTGACTAGTGACAACAATTTTAAAGTTTCCTCCTGTACACCTGATGTCAGCATCTCCTATTTGGAGGTGTCACAGGTGGTTCAGGGTCAGTGTCAACAGCAGCCACTGCCATCCCAAATAATATAGTACTTTTTGTTATCTTCATATTTACACAGATGTTTTAATTGCCTCAACAGCCCCTCTTATAGAGCCCATTCCAATCCTAGGCCCCATAGCAGCCAAATGAGCTGCTATAGCTATTGCTACCCCACTGGTGACTGCTTTACCACTAGTAATGCTGTTAGCTACTGATGCTTTCCCTGTGCCCAGATACATTAGTGGCAGTATAAGTCACACTGCAAACTTACCACTACCTACTTTGAATAAGAAAACCAACAACAGTATTTCATTTATCAATATGTCTTTAATTACTTCAGCCCCAGAGAATTTGGCTGCCCAATGACGGGCCACTTTATGTGATTCGCTTTAATTGTCCGACAAATAGAGCTTCTTTTGGTGGTATTTCATCACCACTGTGGTTTTTATTTTTTGCGCTTTAAACAAAAAAAGAGCGACAATTTTGAAAAAAAATATATATTTTCTACTTTTTGCTATAATAAATATACCCAAAAAAGATATAAAAAACTATTTTTTTCCTCAGTTTAGGCCAATATGTATTCTTCTACATCTGTTATCAAGCGTTCCATCAAGGAATCATTGATCAAGACACTTGGAAATTCTTGGATGTCAAAGATCCGCGAACCTCAACCTTTTACGCTCTACCTAAGACCCATAAATCCCTAACAAATCCCCCTGGCCGGCCGATCATATCAGGCTGTGCAAGTTTAACAGAGAACGCCAGCTCCCTGGTCGATTGTTACCTATCCCCACATGTAATGTCGTTGAGCTCATACATTAAAGATACCATAGACTTGCTCAAAACTGTTGAAGGTATCCAACTTCCTCCTGAGACATGGTTGGTAGCCCTAGACGTTGAAAGTCTATACAATACTATCCCTCACGATAGGGGTTTGGAGGTCATTTCCGGCCTCTTATCTGAGAGAGGACCAGAAGCCTCTAAATATAACGGATTTGTTCTCAAACTTTTGAACTACATTCTTCGACATAATGTTTTTGTTTTCGGGTCCTCCCACTACCTCCAGGTACAGGGGGTTGCGATGGGGACTAAGTGTGCCCCATCGTATGCCAACCTGTACCTGGGGGGGTGGGAGAGAAACATTCTATCCCGTGATGACCTAGCACCCCTTATGGACCACATAGTTAGTTGGCATTGATATATCGATGATGTTCTAATTTTTTGGTCTGGTAACGAATCGCAATTGCATGAGTTCATGGAACTAATTAAAATCAATTACTTCAACCTAAAATTTACATTCAGCTATAGCCAAACTGACAAAGATAAACAGGGCTTTTTACATTCTTGCCTGTATAGAAAACCCACAGCTGGAAATACAATCCTTCAGGCCACTAGCTCACACCCAGCCTCTCTAATTGAGAGTATTCCCTACAGCCAGTACCTCAGGCTGAGACGCAATTGTAGCCTTGACAGCGATTTCAAGAGAACATCAAAGGAGCTCTATCACAGACTGAGAGTAAGAGGTTACAGTCGCAGGTTACTAAAACGTGCCTATAACCGTGTCAAAGTTCAAAAGAGAAGTTAACTTATTTTCTCTTCCAACACCAAAAGTAAAATGGACACAGTAAGAATAATTACTAAATACTCTAGTCAGCACAAAGAGATGCACAATATTCTAAAGAATTTCTGGCCTTTGTTATCTGCAGATCCGAAATTAAAAAAATTCATTAGGGAATCCCCAGAAGTGACCTTCAGACGTATCCCATCACTTAGAGATCGCCTAGTACATAGCCATTTTAACATGGTTGATCAGTCTAAAGTATTAACAAAAGGTGGCACCGCCCCGTTTGGCAAATGTGATGTGTGTATGTTTGTTGGACACCAACAACAATTTAAACTGCCAAACGGTAACTAGCATTCGACCAAAGATGTTATCACTTGCCAAACGGTAGGTGTGATTTATCTAGCAAAATGCCGCTGTGGTGGCTTTTATATAGGAAAAAACAAAAGACCTTTCTTTAAAAGAATCCAAGACCATATAAAACCGATTCTTAAAAAGAAAATAGTCACCGCCATCAGCAGACATGTGGGAACTCACCACAATTTTGACCAGAACTTTATTACGTTTTTTGCCCTTGAACATATCCCGCCTGACTCAAGAGGGGGCAGCGTTGATGGAACGCTGCTTCAACTTGAAGCACGCTGGATATACAAGCTCAGGGCTACCATTTACCCTGGGTTTAATGAGAGTCTCAGCTTCAAGCATTTTTTGTGATACCTTGTGGTTACTCTGTCAGTCTCAAAGTTCCTATGTTCCTTTTCCCATTACTTTAACATCCAGTACCTGGTCTTCCCTCTGTCCCCTACCCTCTCTCCCCTCCTGGCCCACTTCCCCACATCAGTCCCTTCCTCTTCCCACCCACCCGTTTTATGTCTCTTCCCCTGCCACCCCTTTCCTGGCAACATACTACACCCCTGGGTCTTTGTTAACCCGGAGGTATGCTTTCCTGTATGATCCTGTAATACATTGTTGATGTTAATTAATATTTTGTAATGAGAGTCTGAATCTACTTATTGATGCAATGTTTATGTAGTGTATTCAAGAATCTTTGACTTTTTGTTATATCTTTTGTTTTTCGTTTTTTGATTCTTTATTCTTTTCTGGGCTGCAGAGGCACTAGGAAATTATCGGAGGTATTACGGTCTACCATCCGATTCCTTCCTATGCTCCCCCTTCCCATTGTGTGTGCCTGGTCCGTCCTTGTTTCGACGCCCGGTGTCAGCAATAAACCCCCCCTCTTACACACACCGGCCGCTTAACTTCAAAACTCTGGCGGCGCTCCGCTTGCCTTAGTCACATCTGTTTTAAATGTTTTTCAACGTCTCGTCTACGGGTTGTTTATTATTCATCCCCTTGATACGCCCCTCTGTTCACTCCAGTCCCAATACGTGTTTCATTATTTGCATAGAGGCGGGGTTCTCTGCATAGCACGCTCGAGCCTCACGTCTGGGCGTCACGTACGCCCACACGTGACTATCCCGTTGCTTTCTGGGATATGTAGATTTACTTAGCATTTCCTTCCGGCTTTTCCCTGCTTCAACTGCCAGCCCCTTACACGTCATACGCTCGCTACGTCGGACGAATATCTCCTTTAAATAGCTGCTTGCTTTACAACCCAGTGCAGACGACACTGGTTGCAGCTGTCCATACCATCTCACGGTAAGGCTTCACTTTGATCCGAATGCTCTCTCCACTTTTTTTCAGTACTTTACACCGGGCACCTTGTCTTCCCAGTATTTAATATGTATCCATCCCGAATGTTCATTTGCAAGCCTATGGAATAGAGACTTTGGTCCTGTCCATAATATTCTATGCAAACAAAAATCTCTTAGAAACAATTTACATTATTTATCTCCCGTTTACCACCTATTTTTGATTTCTGTTTTTTATTTCCTATTATTATTTCTTCTTTACTTTTCCATTATGTTTAGACCTAGCTGTGCTACTCATGCACACCTTCGCTCTATGCCCAGTGTCATCTCATTAACCGTCTTCATCCCCTGCACACCCCTGTTTCCATGTAAGTAAGCTTTCTCTTCGGCTTAAATACAGTATATCTTTTTCAAATATCTGCCTACCTCTCCCCCTTTTTCTCTACCGTTTTTAATCCCCGGTTTTTCGTTAAGCACCAGACCTTCTCCGATCCATACGATCGAGTCGCCGAAGCGGTCCATTCACACTCGTGTGTTCCAAAGTGGGTGGCCTGCCCCACCTGGTGGCGAAATACGAGACGGCCCTTGGTCTCCTGTGGTCAAAGGGTGAGCTTAATTTTATGTAGCCTCTGCAGCCCAGTAATATCATGTGTAATATGTATATGTATATTTTGTACAGACATTCTGTGTATGTATGAAATTAATAATTATGTCTTTCTACACTCTTGTAGTTTAATCAATCCAAAAGCCGTGATTGTTACCATCTACCCCTGAGGAAGCTTATTACAAGCAAAACTGTTGGGATACAACAATCAACTGTTGGCTTAAACCTGATTTTATTTACCTCTGACCAATTACCTTTTCCTGACGCATTCATGGCAGCACACACTGGGTTGTGACTCCGCCCCCACAACCTGACAGGATTGGTTAGCTATGAATCTGAGTGGGAGACACCCGGCATCATTCTCTTTTTTTATCCTCACCTGAACAGGACTGAAACGGATGTACAGCTTGCCTCCTACCGCTATCGCCCCAGCAGGTTTAGCCTCTCCTGTTTGGAAGTCCCCCCTGTACAGTCTCTAATAGAGCTCTATGGGGGGAACCCCGCTCTGGTGGTCTCGGGGGTCAAAATCCCGGCAAATACCTGGCATCCTACAAGCTCTAAATGAGCTTAGATTTGGCAGTGGCTCCCCTGTCAGGGTTCACAGATCCCTCTTACTGCTTTTCTTCCTTCTGGCTATTTCCGGGTTACTGGAGCCTGCAGACCTGCTGGGCCTTGTTGTTCCACGCTCGGAGCGCTCCCTGGCTGCTCTGCGCATGCGCGCAGCGGAGCAATAGCGTCAGGGACCTCCTTTGCCCTCATCCAAGATGGCGCGGGGCCGCGCGCGGCGCTACTGCGCATGCGCGATCGCGTCATCAACGCCGCGACGGCGGCGCCAGTTTTAAATGGGGAACCTTTTTCCTTTCTCCCCGAGGTTGCTGCTCTGCCTCAAACTACACTGGGTTTTCGCCCCAGGTAAGTTGGTTCCTCTCCCTGGCCAGAATGGCTGTCCCCTTCTCTTTGCCTAAATATTATTTTTATCCCTTTCTTCCTTCCCTCCAGCAATTGCTTCTGCTACCTCTGTGCTTTATGGAGACCACTGCCCTAGCAGACCACTGTCAACAAACAAGGTAAGGAGGCCATCAATAGAGGTAAGTAGAGAAGAGAAAAAAGAGAGCCGGCCACTAAACACTGCCTTCTTTCGCAGTCCCATCAGGCCCAGCGATGCAAGCCCACGGCGCAGGGAGAGATCCAGACATTCGTCAAGGAGATCCCGCAGAAGTCGGTCAAGAACCTCCTCCCGCTACCGCCGGTCTAGGCGCAGTCGATCACGCCACAGCCGATCTCGCCACAGCAGATCCCACCGGAGACGGTCCCCATCAGTGCACCGTGAACGTCACCATACCCGTCCTGCGGCTAATGCCTGCTGGGTGTGCGGTGCTATTGCAATGCCAGGGAAACTAGCCTGTCGCACCTGCTTCAATGAAGCAGTTGAGGAAAGAGAGGTGGACGCCAGGACAACTACAAGTCTTGCCAGAGAATCAGTACGAGATGCAAACTGGACCATGGCCCCTCTGGCCGGTGGCGACCCCACCCCAGGCACCTCATCGGCTTTCGACCCCTATGCCCAGCTAGCGGGGACCCTGTCCGACCAGGAAGAGCATGAGATGAGATCAGGATTTGACTTCAGCCTAGTTGAACCCTTTGCACGCTCCATTAAGGAGGCTATAGGCTGGGAGGAACCTGTGGCAGAACCTAAGGTTGGGAAGTATTTTCCCGAATTAAGGAAGGATCCTGAACTATTTCCTTTCATAGAGGAGTTGGAAGATCTCATTAAAGATGAGTGGGAAAAACCTGACAGACGGCCCAGCCTCTCTAATAAGCTCGCTAAGCTGTACCCGCTAACGGAGTCCAAGGTGTCTTCCCTCATCAACGCTCCCGTTGTCGATTCATCCCTGATGCGGCTCGCCCGTCATGTCACTTTACCGATAGAGGACGCGGTCTCATTCCGAGATGTGCTTGACCGCAAGATGGATCTGGAATTGAAGAAGTCGTACTCTTCAGCAGGGGGAGCGTGTAGACCAGCGATTGCCACGGCTGCAGTTGCCAAAGCCATGTCCACATGGGCAGCCAATGCGGAGAAGGCCCTCTTAGAAGGGACTGACCAGAGGGAGGTGATATCCTCTTTACAAGAAATCAGGCTAGCAGGAGACTTTGTGGCAGGAGCCTCAGTGGATGTCATTCGCTCCTCGGCTCGCTCCATGTTAGCCTCGGTAATGGCCCGCAGAGCCTTATGGCTGAAACCCTGGGTCGCGGACGCAAACTCTAAGTCCAACTGGTGCAAGATCCCGTATGATGGCGTAAACCTGTTTGATGCGAAATTAGATACGGCAATCTCCAAAGTTACCGGAGGAAAATCGGGGCTTATCCCCTCCGACAGGAGACCCAAGCCCCAGAGAGGGCCTACCCTCAGACGCAATCTGCCCGATAGGTACAGAGAAGCCAGAAATTATCGCCCAGGCAGGGAATTTAGAAGAGATGGGAGATCTACTCGCCCCCCCCCTTTGCTAGGGGTCAGAAGATCAAGGCCATTACCACAGGGGACCAACAAAAGTCTTTTTGAGAATTCGCCTGCCCACCCAACTCAGGTGGGCGCCAGGCTCAGGAATTTCGCACAACTTTGGGCAGAGCATTTAGAAGACCAATGGGCCCTTTCCACGGTCAAACAAGGCCACAAATGGAGCTTTATGGGGGCATTGCCTCACACGGTTTTTCAACCCACCAAAATTCCTTCCTCCCCAGACAAAAGGAAACTTCTACTGCAGTACGTCTCGGACTTAGTTCGGAAGGAGGCAGTCATAGAAGTCCCTTCCCACCAGAGAGGCAGGGGATTTTATTCCCCTCTGTTTCTGGTGCGAAAGAAATCAGGAGACCTTCGGCCCGTATTGGACCTCAAACGACTAAACAAAAGGATCCAAATAGAAGCCTTCAAGATGGAAAGTCTCCAGTCTATCCTTCTAGCAGTGAACTTAGGAGATTGGATGCTGTCCGTCGACCTGTCAGACGCTTACCTTCACATACCAATCCACCCCGCTTTTCAGAAATTCCTTCGCTTTTCCATCGGGCAACACCACTTTCAGTTCCGATGCCTGCCCTTCGGCATCTCTTCAGCACCCAGGACATTCACAAAGGTCCTCCTCCCGCTCATAGCACTCCTCAGGGAGAGGGGCCTGCGGGTCCACCATTACTTGGACGACATACTGCTCCTAGCGGCAGATCAGGAGACTCTGCTCTTCCAACGCAAAATTCTAATCTCAACCCTTCAGAGCTTCGGGTGGCTAATCAATTGGCAGAAGAGCAGCCTACAACCCTCACAAGTGATGACGTTCCTCGGAGCACAGTTGGATACGAGACAGAACAGGGTGCAGTTGCCCCTAGAAAAGGTGGAACCCCTAGCTCGGAAGGTGCAAAACCTACTATCCTCCAAATCCACGTCGGCCAGGTCCTGCCTCAGCCTGTTGGGCTCTATGTCTTCAACTATTCCCATGATCCAGTGGTCCCAGTGGCGAATGAGATCTTTACAAAACACCTTTCTCAGACAATGGGACGGGGCCTCAATGCACCAACCCATCAACATTCCCAGCCATGTGAGACCCGACCTTTTTTGGTGGACTCTGCCTCCCAAACTCAGGGGTTTCAGACCTATAGTCCCTCCGAGTCCGGAAATCGTGACATCAGATGCCAGCGAGAAGGGTTGGGGGGCGCACTACCGGGATCAGACAGCCCAGGGACGATGGCACTTCCCTGCTCGAGGAGTGGTCTCAAACATTCTGGAGCTTCGAGCGGCGTTCCAAGCCCTCTTGGCTTTCGAGCCTCTGCTGCAGGGGAAGTACGTCCAAATTCGTATGGACAACAAAGTGGCGGTGGCCTACGTCCAGAGGCAAGGCGGTACCCGAAGTCGCACACTACTAGAGGAAGTTCGCCCTATAATGGAATGGGCCCAGACACATCTACCGGACCTACGAGCAGTTTACGTCCCAGCGGTTCAAAACACGCTAGCCGACTTCCTGAGCAGGGAACTTCGATCGAACAACGAATGGTCCCTGAACCTCCGGGAGTTCTCTATGCTGACGGAGAGCTGGGGGATTCCGGAGATCGACCTGGCAGTGACACCAGCCAATGCCAAGTGCCCGAGATTTCTGTCCAGAGTACCCTTTCCGACAGCGGAGGGGACAGATTGCCTTCTCCACCCATGGGACTTCAACCTGGGATACGCCTTTCCTCCGACTCCCTTGATAGCGAGATTTCTATGCCGACTCCGGAGATCGTCAGCCACAGTAATAGCGGTAATACCATTCTGGCCAAGGAGGCCTTGGTTTACAACTCTACTACAGCTCAATACTTGTCCTCCTATCCATCTACCAGCGTCACCGGACCTCCTACTCCAGGGCCAATCCTTCCATCCGGCCCCCGACAGGCTCCACTTGACAGCCTGGAGGTTGAAAGGGCTAGATTTAGGGAACAGGGATGCTCCCAGGCAGTCATAACAACCTTAATGCAAGCCAGGAAGGTTTCTACAAACACGGTTTACACAAGAATTTGGGAAAAGTTCACCCACTTGGCGCAACTTAGAGGCTGGAATCACATCTCGCCAGACCCTTGCCAGATTCTAGAGTTCCTTCAAACAGGTGTCGACAAATGCCTGAGCTCAAACACCCTTAGGGTACAAATCTCCGCTCTATCCGCAAAGACTGGCACTAGATGGGCCCTGCACCCTCTGATTACCCAATTTATGCAGGCCTGTGCGAAGATCAGACCTCCAAGAAGACCATCCTTTCCGGCCTGGGATCTTTCGGTGGTTCTAGAAGCACTTTCCAATCCTCCCTTCTTCCCACTCAGCTCAATCTCCTTATGGGACCTGACCCTGACGTTATCCTTCCTCATCGCTATAGCTTCAGCTAGGAGAGTGTCGGAGTTGCAAGCTCTCATGTTTAAGGAGCCATATTTAGTTTTTCTACCAGACAGGGTGGTGTTGAGGCCTTCTGACCATTTCCTCCCCAAGGTTACCTCGGCTTTCCACTACAGCCAGGATATTATCTTGCCATGCCTTACTAACGAGGATGGGGAACCTCATGCTTTGGACATTAAGTCTACAATCTCCAGCTACCTGTCGGCTACCACCCATCTTCGCTCATCGGACGCCCTCCTGATTATCCCTCACGGAGCCAGACGAGGCCAGGCGGCCACTTCCCGGACCATCGCCTCTTGGCTAGTCAGAGCTATAGAGAAGGCATACTCTATTCAACAGCTAGAGGTCCCGGAAGGCATCAGAGCGCATTCAACCAGGGCAGTGGCGACCTCCTGGGCAGCATATTGCGGGGTCTCGTCAGAAACCATCTGCAGAGCAGCTACCTGGTCCTCCAGGCATACCTTCATATCCCACTACAGAGTGGACGCAGCTCTTTTGGCTACAGCTGAATTTGGCAGATCTATCTTCAGGGCCAATTCTTCGGCTCTCTAGAGAATAAATACTTTGCATTGAACCCTCCCGACTGGCGAGTTATTTCCCAGTGTGTGCTGCCATGAATGCGTCAGGAAAATGGAAAATTGTATACTCACCTTTCCGTAATTTTCCTTTCCTGACGCATCTTCATGGCAGCACACAACTGCCCACCCTACTGTTCAATGATGATATATACGGAGAATGATGCCGGGTGTCTCCCACTCAGATTTATAGCTAACCAATCCTGTCAGGTTGTGGGGGCGGAGTCACAACCCAGTGTGTGCTGCCATGAAGATGCGTCAGGAAAGGAAAATTACGGAAAGGTGAGTATACAATTTTCCATTTTTATCCTATAGTATTCATAGAACTTTGCTGTTTACTGTGAATAATTACTACATTGATGTCTATTTAATAAACAACCTTTTATTTTTGTACCCCCTGGCTCGTACAATATTTTCTTTCTCATGCTAACAATAATTTTTTGCTACATAGCACCGTTTAGAAAATCCCATCTCCTTCTCTCCTCCCCTTTTTTCTGTATTCTTCTACATATTTTTGGTTAAAAAAATCACAATAAGCGTATACTGATTGGTTTTCGCAAAATGTATAGCGTCTACAAAATAGGGGATAGTTTCATGGCATTTTTATTGTTATTTTTTTTTATTTGTAATGGCAGTGATCAGCGATTTTAAACATGACTGCGACATTATGGCGGAACACATTGGGCACTTTTGATGCTATTTTGGGATCATTGTCATTTATACAGCAAATAAAATGCACTGATTACTGTGTAAATGACACTGACAGGGAAGGGGTTAACCAGTAGGGGGCCAGGAAGGGGTTAAGTGTGTCCTAGGGAGTGATTCTAACTGTGTGGGGGCTGGGCTTACTGTGACACGACACTGATCCCTGCTCCCGAATGACAGGGAGCAGAAGATCAGTGTCCTGTCACAAGACAGAACAGGGAGATGCCTTCTTTACAATGGCATCCCCCCGTTCTGCAGCTCTGTAACACGATAGTCTGCAGGGCTTGCTGTGTTATCTGGCAGGGGTGCTTGGATCACAAGACTGGTGGAATAAAATTACAAGTCTTTTTAAGGTTATACTGTTCACATTTTAGATGAGTATTTACCTGTTTTTCTGAAATGTTGTTTACTTTTAATTAAAAATGAAACAATTAATAACTTTAATAAAAATAATTTATTTTCTGTATAATAAACTTATTGTATGTGAGCCAGAAAACTGATCGAAACATAGAAAACAAAGCTATATAAACCATGATATGATATCAGATTTCCAGGAATCAGCATTTGTTCTGAACACTGTCAGACAAATATGTACAATTACCGGGAGCTGTTCACTGCAGGGTAGTGCTGTATTGAAATAGGGAAGCCATGTTCTATGCTTCTATATAAAGAGACGCTGCAAGCAGGACCACGAAGATATGTCACATCACTGAGGATATTCATGCTCTCGGCAATACGGATAGGATATCCACCAGCATCATCTAGTAATGGCCCACCAGCTGCAAAGTCTGACTGCAGGGCAACCTTGTAGGATACATTTCAATGTATTTACGGCTTGATGATTAATATTTCTCTGCGTTTAACTTCAAGCTTCTGTTCTATCAAGTAATTTGCAACGTTTGGTTAAAAAAAAAACTGTGCTTTACCTAGTCGAAAAAGCTTATTGAACACAAAGAGCACATTTGATTTTATTCCCACTGTATTACAATTACTTCCTGTTGTGTCACTCGGACAGGAAGTGAGGGGAAATCTCCCTTGTAATCTCTCTCCACGTTATCAAGCTAGCCATATACAGAGGTGCAGATCACACATAGTGGCACATAGTGGCTTGGTAGTCAAAAATACTAGAAGAGCAAGTGGTAGTTACTGAAGCCCCTGACGAAGTCCATGTGATGTAACGCGTAGGGCAGAGTCTGATGACCCACAAAGCAGAAGTGATGCCAAGACTGAAAGCAATTGCATTCCTGAGTGGTAGACCCTGGCCAGAGCAGCAGCAATGATCAGACAGGGATTTCTCAATTGAGTACTTTTATTTGTACATTTGAGGTGTTTGACTTAGCTACTATATTCTAAATTAGATCATTTACAGAAGGTGAGTGGCAGTCCTTCACAGTGGAATTTCACAGGGGTAAGGTGGGGGGACTAGTACCAGGGGCGGACTGACAACTCATGGGGCCCCGGGCGATCGCTCGGTCCTGGCGCCTCCATCCTCTCTAAGGGAAACAGGCAGCTTCACTGCATGCGCATGCGCGACTTGCGCTTTGTGACTGGCACTTTGTGAATGGCAGCTGCCTCCTGGGATACACACAGTGCTCCGAAGGCAGCACGCCCCATTCACCAGAAGACACCGCGACGGAGGACGAGGCAGAAGATCCACCGCGGTGGAGAAAGAGGCAGAAGAGCTCGTTCCGCATAGCAACAGCCCTTTCTTGTGGGTATAAAAGCCCTTTTTTTTTTAGATTATTTTTTGGGGGGGGGGACAGGGTGGAGCTCCACTTTAAGTGTAATGAAGTGCCTGATGCCTCATAGACTTATTCCTATTACGGAGCTCACGATGGTCTCAGTTCCTTCACAGCAGAATCACTGGAATTGCTATCCCCGCCCTTCCCCTACTTCTGCCTATTCACAGAAGCCTTTGTATTATGTGAACTCATTCACAAAATACAAAGGCAATTGTGAATGGGCAGCAGAGGGGAGGAGTGAGCATAGCTACTGTGCTTTTCTCCTCTCACAGCCAGAGTGTATTCTCCTGGAGTGCAATAAACTAGTCACGTAAAAGTAATATAAATAAGTCCTGGAGGTGACATGCACCTAATTGGAGTTAATTCGAAAAGTGTGCCTGCACTTTTTGCAAAGTTGTCGAATTCCTGGAATTCAGGTTTAAGCTTACAATGCACAGGACCACATGGAAGTGGTGGCCTGAGTCATGGGCAGCACAGTGGCTAAGCCCTTTAGCCTAGCAGCACTAGGGTCACTGGTTTGAATCCCAACCACAACACTACCTGCCTGGAGTTTTCATGTTCTCCCTGTTCCTACGTGTATTACCTCCAGGTACTCCAGTTTCCTCCTACACTCCAAAGACATGCTGGTAGGTTAATTGAATCCTTTCTAAAGTGGCCCTTGCATGTGTATGTCTTAATGTGATTTAGGGACCTTAGATTGTGAGCTGCTTGAGGGATGGGACTGATGTGAATGTTAAATATACTGTATATGTAAAGCGCTGCATAAATTGAGAGGCTGTAACCTGTCTCCACATGATCAAAAACCAAAAAAAAAGTCTATTTGGTTGTAGATGTTACTTGTTCATACTGGAGCATACATTTATCACTGTAATGGCGCTTACAGGGCCGTCTTAATAGCATCATGGGCCCCTGGGCAAAGTAATGCTCTGGGGCCCCTACAAGGGCGACAGTGCAGGTAAACAGACATTAAGTAGGTAGGAGGCAGACTACCTTCCCGTTGCATGTATCACTCTCAGTGCCATCATGGGGGCCCCCATTTTCAGAGCAGTGTGGGCTCAAGGACCCGCTGCTTTGGGGAAAGTGCAGGGGCCCCCCCATGCAGCTTGGGCCCCCTGGCAGTGCCCAGGTGTGCCCTCTCATTAACACAGCCCTGGGTAGGAGGCAGACGTCCTCCCCTGTGTATGTATCACTCTCAGTGCCATCATGAGGCCCCCAATTTCGGGGCAGCGTGGGCTCAAGGATCAGCTGCTTTGGGGGAAAAACAGGGGCCCCTGTGCACCTGGGGCCCCTGGGCAGTGCCCAGATGTGCCCTCTCATTAAGACAGCCCTGTGCGCGTACAGACGGTCGGAATTTCCGACAACAAATGTTCGATATGAGCTTGTTGTTGGAAATCGGATATTTGCTGTCAGAATTTCTGACAACAAATATTTGAGAGCTGGTTCTCAATTTTTCCAACAACAAAAGTTCTTGTCAGAAATTCCAACCGTGTGTACACAATTCAACACACAAAAATTCTATGCATGCTCAGAATCAATTCGACACATGCTCGGAATCATTGAACTTCATTTTTCTCGGCTCATCGTAGTGTTGTACACGTCCACGTTTGGAATTTCCGACAACATTTGTGTGGAGGTGTGTATGCAAGACAAGTTTGAGCCAACCATCCTTCGGAAAAAAATCCACGGTTTTGATGTCGGAATGTTCGATCGTGTGTATGCGGCATTAGAATGATATATAGTCTACTGTACAAAGTGCTATAGTACAATAAACACCAGTGGTGCTGCACAGAAGAAAAGTAATAATAACATCATCAGCACTAATAATACCCTTAAATCAAAGTATAATTGTATTTTTTATCTAATGATTTTGGCACATAAATAGGAAATACATTATAATGCATCACTGAACGGGCACAAGGAGGCCACAATCCACTTAACAACCAGTGAAATGAACAAGAGCTCTTGTTATATCTGTAGGTAAACAGGAAAGATTGAAGCTTAGCATGTTAATTACATTATAAAATGATGGTTGTTACAAACAATTCTCTCTAAAATAACCACATCATAGTAAAAGACGTACCTGGAGAGTGATTACAATCTGACTTTGTACAAGCATTTATTCCACGTAAGAGACCAAGTAAAATTGTTTTGTTCTATTGTACTTGCCCTACTAATTACCCAGGGGAAATTAACACATGGTAACCCAAGTCCTGCGGTGCATTTCTTTCCGAAAGATTAGAAGGTGTTTAATTCAGCTCTGTGTGTTTACATGGTGCCCCATGTTTAGCAAGCCATTGTTTATTACCATAGATAAAGAGTCTTTGTGCATTAATATAACATTTTCACATAAACACAGCTCACTAAACAAACACAACGGCAACATTGTAAGCAAGAAAATGACTTTTATGCATCAGAAGTCAAGTCAATAAATAAAACATGGATGGATTCCATTTGTACTTGGCATTTCATCTCCCACGCAGGCTATGGCACTCACCCTCAATTTTTCCCACATATATAGGAAGGCTGAACCCTCTTATAATGTTAATGGGGGAGACAAAAGCATGATGTGGTTATTTCTAGACATGTGCATTCGTTTTCGTTAGAATGCATTTTTGTCCGAAAATCAAGAAACAAAAACCGAAAGATCCGACATAAAAAATGCTATATTTTCGTTTTTGTTGCGGTAAAATTTTGATATAGAGAGATTTGACATTATAGAGAAAAGATTCGACATCATAGAGAAAAGATTCGACACAAGAGAAATAATAGATTCGACATTACAGAGAATAGATTTCGATTTATGAGAAAATAGATTCGACATTATTACTAGTCATACAACATTAGAATTCTTGTAGGCGGAATATTCGACCGGAAATGTACGATTTGATGTAAAGTTTCGACGTTCCGTCGAATATTCTTTTGACCAATCAACAGAGACCAAGTATTATTGGATTTTCGGACGAATGCTATTCCCCAACGAAAAACGAAATAAATCAAAACGATTTTCGGGAGTAACTAAATTAATTTATTTTCCAAACTAAAACAAAAAAACGAAATTAAATATTCCAGTCTGCACATGTCTAGTTATTTCCCTTATCCTAAGCAGGGCCGATCCTAGGGTCACAGGCGCCCCCACATGTAATTTTACTAACTCCTCCTCTTTACAAATGTTTCTATGGCAATGACTCAACCACAGAGATGCTTCCCCACAAAGTCTTCATTAATCTGGGATCCTTACATGATCTCTTAACAATAAACAAAATACAGGAAGAGAAGCAGAGTACTTTATTGGGACCTGGAGGGGGCCTCTGTGATGGACACAGAGAGGGCTTCTGTTAGATGTTTGGCGCCCCCACCTCTGCAGGCGCCTGGGTGCAATGCACCCTGTGCACCCTGCCTAGGATCGGCCCTGATCCTAAGGTCTCCATAGATGACTTGAATTTCAAAAGATCAATAGGGCAAAATAGGTGCCATCTAAAAAAAAAAAAAAAAAACACAAAAAAATCACTGGCTCTCAATGTGGATAAGAATAGTCCTGATGTAACTCATATGCAAGGTATAGAGTGGATAGTCCAGCGCTGCGGAAGTCACAGTACCCGGAAGTACCCAACACACAGAAAATACCCCAAAAGAATATATCATATATTTTTCTGACATTTTTCTTTTATTCCCAATCAATATTGGTTTTTGATAAATCTTGGATACCCATGAGCGTGGATTCTTTTTGGGGTATTAAAAAAAAATTGACTGCTCCTGGTGGAAAATTATAGGCCAAACAGTGACTTATCAGATGCAGACACTGTTCGGGGATTTAGACAGCTGCAGATGGAGACAGTAGTGTATTTAGGTTTTGTGCTGCCCTAGGCCTGACTAAACTCCTGCACCCCCTACTTTAAATATGACCCACCTCTTCCTGTCAAGGCACTAGTTCTTAGGGCCTGGGGGGGGGGGCAATGAATTCCCTTAATTTGCATAGATTTCCTCTCACTTCCTGTTTGGCTATGGGGCAGGAAGTGAAGGGAAATCTCTGCAATGGGACAGGGATGGTAAAAAAATAAACTGGCGGGGGCTCTAACCCCCCCCCTTACTCTATTCAAAATGGGGAAAAAAAGGAGAGGACGCATACCAGAAGCTTTATGGGGGTGCTAGACTAATTTGCCTCTCAGTCAGTCCTCTCCATAAGAGTGGCGCTACACTAATAGTGTAGCGCAAGCCGGCGGGGACTCTTTCCGTGCTGCCCCCCTGCAAAGTGCTGCCCTAGGCCTGAACCTTGTTTGCCTAGGCCAGGATACAGCAATGGATGGGGATTTCTAAACCCATACTGGATAGGGGAATAGATTGATCAATACCAGCCCGTTTATGGTGCGTTACCATGGACTTGAATGAAAAGAGTTGAGATCCTTTCCAAACGCCACATGAAGCTTCATTTGTGAAGCACAGCAAAGCGACACAGATGCTTCTTGTATTGATAATGCGAAGAGCATGGAGTTCTTGACCTGCTTAGCTAAGGCCCACATTTTTCTCTGTTGAGAAATCTTAAGCTCCATCTCTGTGCAGAGGGCTTGTTGTGGCAGTCAATATTCTAACCCTTGCTGCAGAAAATAGTAAATGTAGCCAGTGGCGTATCTAGGGTATAGCAGCCATGGCAAGTGCCATGGGCGCCATATGAAGGCGCTGTTGAGTGGCTGGGCAACAAGGCACTTACCGGGTCTGAGGGTCTCTTTTTCCCTCCTCCCGAGCATAGGCAGGATCTCTTTTTCAGCACCTTTGCTAATGGACAATGGCGTTCAGCCACAGCCCTCCCCTGTTCTCTCATTCCATCTGGTCAGATTGGCAGCGCACAAAGAAGGAGGAACATCAGTTTCTCCCTCTCCTCTGTGAAAACTAAGGCCTTAAGTGATGAAGATGTCATCACTTTCAGTATTGGTTCTGCATTTACCTGGCCTTGGAGGGCAGAGGAGGGATCAGGGGTCTAAGAAACCCCAGATTTCTCCATAAAGAGGATATGTCACTACCCACGGTATCACAAGGGATGATAAATATCACTAGTTTTGTTAGCTGTTTTTTTGTTAAGGTTATCTGAAACATGGGTTTCAAATGTTTCGACAGGGGCGCAGTTTCAGTACTTGCCATAGGCGCTATTTTCACTAGATACGCCTCTGAATGTAGCCAAGTCCCGGATCCCCTTTGATCCAATTGAGAACCTCCAGAGTTAGAGATAGCTGACATTCTTCTAGGTAGAGTGGGTTACGAAGCATGGTGGCTGTGATGCAAAATAGATTCATGGGCGCCAGACACTTCTTGAATACAAAGAGATGTATTGTCTCTTAAACAGAACTGTGAGAGAGGGTGTTTAGGGCCAGGACACCCTTTAGTAGTTGCAATGTAAATTGGCAGACTCCGAGACTTCTATGGTTAGACAGCCATGCAGGGAAAGGCACCCAAACTGACACTACATCTGCATGTGTCTACTATGGCAACAATCTTGAACAGTTCCTAACAAAGGTTACAATGAACTCTTTCACTTCCTCTACAATCTCATATTGTGTAGAGCTTCACTCAACTGAGCTTCCAGTCTCCCTCTCTAGACTTACTTATTCACTGGCACTGGATCTCCCAAGTTCTTCCAACCTACTTGCTCAATATCTTCCTCAAATGTGGAAGATTGGATTGGACCCCTACTGGGTCCATTGCATGGCATCCAAGATACTTCTCAAGCGCCACCCCACTGGCCTGCTCGGTCCCTAGCTTGACACACAAAGCTGCTCTGCAAGCGTCACTTCCGCTGGCTTGTCTCCTGCTGAAGTTTCCCAATTCTTCACCATCCCTGGTTGGTGAGAATACTGCTTTGCTACTTGCTTCAGCTACTCACAGTGGTCCCTGGCAACAAGGTAGATGGTCCCTAAGAGGCGACAGGGGGGTAGGGCTGTTCATCTTACCGGTCTCACGATTCGATGCACTTACGATTATCAAGTCCACGATTCGATTCGATTCCACGATGCATCACGATGCATCACAATTGCAGCGCAAGTGCGCATGGTTCTCCCCCCAAAATACTAAAGGAGATGATCAGAGACTGCAGACGTGGTGCAGGAGATGATCAGAGACTGCAGGCATAGTACAGGAAATGATCAGAGACTGTGGATATAGTACAGGAGATGATCAGAGACTGCAGACATGCTACAGGAGATGATCAGAGACTGCGGACATGCTACAGGAGATGATCAGAGACTGCGGACATGCTACAGGAGATGATCAGAGACTGTGGACATGCTACAGGAGATAATCAGAGACTGTGGACATGGAGATGTTCTATAGGAGATGGTCTATATTTCTCCTCCATACAGCCCAGTCCCTGCCTGCAGTGACAATGACTTATCACAGGTGACACATCACATTCCACTACATGCCCCCCCGTGTCCCCAGATCACAGCACCCCCTCCTCCTCTGTACTTACATGCTGTTCTGTGCACAGAGGATGATTGGAGGCCTGAGTACTTTCACACTGGAGCAGTGCACTTGCAGGACGGTCTGAAAAGTCCTGCAAGCTGCATCTATTTTCGTGGCAGTTTGGGATGGCTGTATACACCACTCCCAAACCGTCCGGCCCATTGAAAATAATGCAGCAGGGCGGTTTCAAACCCAACGGTAAAGAACAGCTAAAACTAGCATCGATTTACCGCTACCACCCCAGTGTGAAAGTACCCTTAGGTATTAGATGTGCAAACAATAAGGTGAGAGCACATCTAATACCTACAGAGAGTAATGGAAATATGGAGTTCAAAGTGAGCCTTGCTATTACCTGGAGGGATTGGCATTTAGGGGGTTAAAACAGGCAGGACATGTAATATCAACTCACTGGTGTGCTGCGGTTTGGCTGCAGTGCTGGTATACTGGTGGGTTTCCATAGCCGCAGAACCTCAGACTTTTAGGTTGCACATTTTTGTTGCATTTTCTGAAAGTTTACCAAAAATGAAGCATGCAGGACATTCTGTGCACTTTCAGAACATTAAAAATGTGAAACCTCTATTGAGCCAGGGGCAACATGCAGGAAGACTGCCAGTACACCAGCACTGCAGACAAACAGCAGCATGTCAGTGTGAGCCCACTTCACAACACCTAGGAGGGCATGGTAGTGACACAGGCTGCTAGGAAAAAAAAAATCTTTAGCTGCAGAGAGGGGGAGGGAGGAGAAGTTCACTTACTTGGCCAGTCCCAGCCTCCAGGAGACTCGTTGGATTCGAGCAGACTGCTCAGATTGAACTTTCCCGCCCACACATTCTCTTTGTACAACACAGGCTGCCTGGAGTGTGGGCGGGGAAACAGAGAAGGTCCAGCTTCTGCCAGCCATTCGTGTGGAGGAAGGAGGGGCTGGGCGGGGCTGTGCTGTGCTCTGTAACACAGACTGTCAGCTCAGCCCCGTGGTAGAGAAAACATTGCTGGCTCACTGGATGGAGCTGAGAGAAGGTAACATTTGAACGGAGCGCTCTCCCGGGGGGGCGGGGACAGATGTGGGGCTAAACATCGATTATCACAGTCGCATGCATCGGTGCCGCATTGGGGACACCCGAATCGCGATGCACCGATGCATCGATTAAATTTGACACCCCTACAGGGGGGGGGGAGGTTCATGCTCTGCTTCAGTATGTCACAGTACATGTTGGCATTCATGGTTCCTTCAATGAACTATAGCTCCCCAGTGTCGGCAGCACTCATGCTGCCCCTGACCATGACACTCCCATCACCACACCAACTTAGCTTTAGTATAGCAATTTACTCCCACTAATTTACTCCCACTACAATGCTTGACTGTAGGCAAAACACACTTGTCTTTGACTCCTCACCTGGTTGCCGCCACACACGCTTCACACCATCTGTACCAAATAAGTTTATCCATGGTAATCCATGTCCTTAGTCTGCTTGTCTTCAGCAAACAGTTTGCGGACTTTCTTTTGCATCATCTTTAGAGGAGGCTTCCTTCTGGGATGACAGCCATGCAGACGAATTTGATGCAGTGTGCGACGTATGGTCTGAACACTGACAGGCTGACCCCCCCACCTCTTCAACCTCTGCAGCAATGCTGGCAGCACTCATACGTCTATTTCCCAAAGACAACCTCTGGATATGACGCTGAGCACGTGCACTCAACTTCTTTGGTCAACCATGGCGAGGTCTGTTCTGAGTGGAACTTGTTCTGTTAAACCGCTGTATGGTCTTGGCCCCTGTGCTGCAGCTCAGTTTCAGGGTCTATTTTTTCTCATCGTCGTGAAAAAACGGTCGTGTGTAAGCTTTAATGATGATATGAGAAGGGAAATTTGCATATTCAACCCAAAGGGTGTCGCCAATCGAATGGAACTTCCCCTTTATAGTGCCGTCGTACGTGTTGTACGTCACAGCGCTTTGCTCAAGCATTTTTATTTTACGATCGTGTGTATGCAACGCAGGCTTGACAAGAATCACGTTGTTTCACACATCGTTTTTTTCCATGACATAAAAAATGGTTGTGTGTACACGGCTTTACTAAAACAGGATAGAGCAGGGGAGTATTAAAAAAACTGCTTTTAATGAAATACTGTATGCTAGATACACTACATTCTTCATTCTGTATTATTATATTTAAAACTTACTGATCATGCAAATGTGCCATGAGCTAAAGATGTAATAATTTATAACCGAGACATGACAATTATTTCGAAGGTTCCTCAGTGTCAAAAAGGTTGAGAAAAGCTGGAATAGAGGATGCTCTGTAGCACAAGAACAGTTTCAGGATTGTTGAAAGTACCTTTGGTGACCTTTAGGATAGGGTGACCAGACATCCCCAGTTTAAGGGGACAGTCCCCTGATTGAGGACACTGTCCCCAGACCAAGTCTGTCCCTGGTTTTGTCCCCAGATTGGATTTATTAGGGGGCAGGGGCAATTTCAAAGACAGTCAGTGCAGAATTAAAATAAAAAAAATAGAATTACACACACCCTCTCCGCCGTGCCTACTAGCATAGGGGGGGTTGTATTTTTCCCATTATCTGTGCCCCTTTCTGATGATCATGTGCTGGTCGGAGTGGAGAAAATATTTCTTCAGTTTCGGGCGCATGCCCATTCAGCTCCACTCGCATATTCATCTGCCTTGGCTCAAATCCTGGCCAGATGCCTGCCTATCTCCTTGCCTTTCCTGGTGGAGTGATCTTCCTCCGCTCCCCATTCAGTAGTAGCCGGGGCCCAAAGAGTAAGACTTGAGAGGCTGTGAGACGGGCGGCGACGGGCAGAGAGTCGCTGATTGTTGCCATTAATAGTAAAGAAAAAATATGTCCCCGGATTTCATTTTAAAAATCTGGTCACCTTACTTTAGGAGCCATTTGAAACCCATTGCACGTTAAAACCCTCCATAATGTCTATCCAATGTTGGGTAAACGAAGTCTAATAATTATATTCCAAAACCTGAACTAGGACCACATCCTGTGACAGCAAATGTCCCTCAACTTCTTTCACAAATAGACAATTCATCATGGCTATGAGTCTATGCTGCCAGCCTAAATGGCATCGCTGGGAATAAGTGCAAGTCTGAAGTGGGGCTATTTACAAACGGTCTGAAATATTAATAGTAGATAATAACACCAATGTTTTATATATTGAATAATTCACACAGCAGCAGTAAACAGGAGCAACAGAGGTGAGAAAAGACTTCTAATTATAGTCAAAGACTTGGGTCTCCCGGTGGCATTTAACATGTGCAGCCTAAGAGATTTACAGGAGAGTTTGGGCCTCGGCAAGGCTGTTTCAGAGCTTGTATGGCCTAGGGAAAAAACAGCTGTTTGAAGACTGGCAAAAACAACTACTGTACTCTCCGTCAAAGCTTTGAATACGTGTGCTAGATTTAATAGAACAGATGTTGTGTCTTAAAGCTCCACAGCGCCCAAAGACTTTGCCTGGTGTCAGCTTTTCACTAAGCAAGGTTTTTTCTTTTTTTCCATATAATGAATTCAGTCATTAATAAAAGCAATTAAACCAAACGGTTTCACAGTGACTTTACGAAGCAGTCATCCTGTTCTGTTGATGTTGATTTGCAAAAAGCTTTTTTTCTGTCTTTTTACAAAGCTAATAATTTTCTTTTGAAAATTGTAGAATAAAACAGCTCAGCATGCAGGACCGGGTTCCGTCTTCTTTTCAGATGCACAGTTTTAATCGGCGTACTGCTTCAAGTCTATGTCTCTTCGCAGATGGTAGATATTTGCGAGATGGGTTACGGGAGGATCTTTACATGTTGTAATTAATAATTATGCTAGGAGAAACATTAAAGTGAAATGTTCTGTGGAGACATCTGGATATAGATTGTGGAGTAAAACAAAAGAACTAACAAAACGGGATTGAGATAATGTCAGTATCAACAGTTATTAGGTTTTATGAGTATAATATACAGGTTATACGAATTTATGGAAAATATATATCCCAATTTTTTAAAATATAATGATGTGAGGTCTTCTTTTAAGTGGTCCCCTCTCTTGCTAAAATACAGCATAAACAAAAAAAAGTGTTGGGAGGGGTATCGTCCAGCAGTGAGACTTGTAGTTCTGGCTGCAGTACACTGATCAATGTGGGTCCCCAGTTCATAAAAAAAAGTATTGCTTTGTTTTCAGTGAATGCAAGGAATTCTTCGTTTGGATAAGGGGAGATTTTGACATTCATCCGCACCTACACCAATCAATGAATGCAAGGGTTTTTCTGAATGAAGTAGGTTCCAAGTAAGTTACTCACAGTGATCTGTATAATGTGGCCAGAACTGCAGGTCACAGTGCTGGAAATTCAGCATCAACAGGAGACTGCTGCCTGAGTAAAAGTAAGGTATGTTGCAAATGCTGCTGAAGCCAGTGATGGCATACACATCGTTAGGGCTACATTACTTTTAATGTGAATTGCCAAAATAACATTTTAACATACTTCAGAAGATACAAAAGTGTAAAACTGGCCAGCAGCAGGATATTTAGGATAGTAGGCCCAACTAATGTATGCCCAACCTTGTTATACTGTATATATGGGGATAGGAGGGTGTGGCATGGGTAATATAATGTGCGGTGGTGTCATGGTCAGATTTCAGGGGGCCAGTAGCTATAGCAGTAAAAAGGCTCCAACTGACTAGCAGGATAAGTACACAAGCAGGTCAACCTGGCAAATGATCCATAGCACGGGGTCTAAACACTAACTGGTCTTTACCGGAGCTCCTGATGGTGGAGATGGTGGCATGAGTTCCTCAGGATAGCTCCAAAAGGAGTTAAGCAAACTGGGGCCGGTAGCTGGTGTAGCATGTAGGGATCATGCATAAGCGTAGTCAGTAAACAAGCTAAAGGTCAGTAAACAGTGGTTGCAGGTTGGGATCAAGTGGAAGGATAGTCGAGGAACAAGCCAAAGATTGGAGTGGTAGTGAAGATACAGGTGGCAGATATTGGCTGGAGAAGAGCACAATAATCTTAAATCAGGAAGTTAATGGGAGGAGCAAACAAAGTTTAAGGTTTATCAGAAAAAAGGTACAAGGCAAGATTGTCCAAGGAATCAGATGCTGAGTGTCACTAGGCAGAATAGGGGAATGCCTTGTTTACAAAGTCATTCCCCTGTTCTGTCCTTGCATCGAGTTCCCGGGACCCGGCCCGTGGCCACACTCGCGAGGCGCGTGCACCTGATGGGCGGCAGATTTAAAGGGACGTACCTGTACGCCAATCTGCCTGCCCATGCCATGTTGTCGACGACTCTACGTACATAGTCGTGCGATGGTCGCCAAGTGGTTAATAGCAGGTCATCTTTATCAATCCTTTCCTATGTGACACAATGGGAACGAGACCTTGGATCTGGTATTGAGGGGGAGGACTGGAGCAAAGCCTGGACATCAATTTACAAAATGTTTGTTCAACACTTCCACACTAGAGGCTGCTTATAAAGTGCTCCTGCAGTGGTACTGGGTCCCGGATAGACTGACCCATGCTTATCCTGGCAGCAGTGATAGATGTTTTTAGAATTGTGGTCAACGTAGGGAGGTCCGACATATATGGTGGCCTTGCGAACGCTTGATCGGCTTCTGGTCCAGGGTCTTTGGCCTGTTGCAGATGTTATTTCATATGACAATCCATAAGGATGCCTGACTGTCTCTCTTACATTGCCCTATACCGGGCCTATTTACGCCCCAGCAGAAATTGGCCACATATCTTTTTATTTCTGCCAAGAGAGCCATTACCCAGGCCTGGAGGACTCTGTCTGTGGCTTTCCAGGGGGTGAGAACCAGAATGACTGGTATGATGATTGATGAGCAGATGTCCAGTATACTGAAGGATTTGCATGCAACATTTTTAAAAGTCTGGAAACCGTGGATAAGTTATTCCCCTCTATCCCTGCCCACGACTAGTTATGGTCAGCTTTAAGAAACCTTGTTTTGACAGGTCCTGTGTCCATGGTACTCGCCCTCTTTTGGGGCTCCTCTTTTCCTCTACTTTCTCTTTCTTACACTTTCTCTTTTTTTCCTGTTTGCTTCTTCTCCCATTGCTTTCTGACATGAAGGCTAGCACTGTAGACTGCTGTACTCTGGGGTACAGGCCTAATTTTCAACCTGGTCCTCTATGGCCCTAGTTATAGTCTATTGTTTTGTTATTAAGGTTCATGTGCTACTTCTGTATTTATCTGGTTAATGTCGCCCCTGTGTGGGCAAACCACGGCTTGTTACAATTTTTGAAAATCTGCTAAAAATATTGAAACAGAAAAAATGTATCTCCATATAGATTTGCCAAATCTCAAGCCCACAAGATTTGCAAGCAAGCGGCAAACCTGAGACTCATTCCTGCATCCCACCAATGAATAGTGAGCACTTCAAAAAGAAGTGATGTGATATTTTCAACAAAATACCTCTTTGTCTCCATAGTTGTAAAGGCCTGGATGTCTACAGATGTAATGGCCTAGGGCAGCACACAGCCATACACATATCATGTTGCTCATTTACTCTGTACCCCCAGAACCAAACTGCTAGCAGAACATGATTAATGTTTGCCCCAAGCTTTTAGTTTTAACCTTACTTACACAGACAGGGAAAATTGTATATTTCAGTCTCTCTGTCCTTGGCCTTAATGTGTCTTTTCTGGCTATGATGTCTGATTCTTTTAGTGTGGTTCCAAGGCTAGGCTTATGGGTTGGAGTGAGGAGGCATGAAGCAGTCAGCCCAGGGGGGCTTGCATGAAGTATAAATCTGGCCCTAGCTGTAGGTATAGGCTACCCTGAGTGTTTAAGAAGGATCCAGTATTTATCAGAAACCTCAAAAAAAAAGTATAGGTTTCATGGCATGATGCTTGCAGGTTGTGTTCTTGAGGTTAACCCTACACTTGATGGGCAATGTGTAAACAAAACACCATAGTGAGTTACCAACTTAAAAAGTAGAAGTAAATTCCATAGAATAAGGAATGCCAGGGGTAAGGCAGTGTTGTGGCATTGGCAACAGAGATAATCTTGCAAAACCCTTGACATACAGGTCTTTCTTGCACTGACTTTATGGTGCAGACTTTGGTCTTCAGCTGGCAGCAAACTATAATGACTGAATGACAGTTAACATTAGTACAGAAAACAGACACATTAAATCTAGAAGACAAGCGAAAGAAACTAAAAGAGAAGAGCAATTATACTGCGATCAAACACTGAAGAGCCATATAGGACATTGAGTAACCTTTTCGCTTGGATTATGTCCCAGTGTACTCAGCACTGTCAGCAGATTTTATTTCTGGCACCTGGTGACACTAGAAACATCCTGTAGTGTGCCACAGATGCATTCTCATTTTAGAGAAGTTTACTTTTAAATAAAATGTCCAATATGACCTTGACTTTTCAATACATTTTATACCAATGAATACCAAGTTTAAGTTTACGAAGATGTGGCCTGCCCATGGCTGGACAGAGTTTACATCCTCTTGGGAACCTGTTCACCACCAATAGTCCAACAACAACAACGAAGGTGGACTGCCTTTGTAACTGGTGTAGGACCAAAGAGCACATTTATGTGGTTGAAAGGGAAGGAAGCAGATGCATGTCGCTTCTACGTGCATACAGGCTTTTTTCAAAATAGCAGAGAGCCTGTATGCTCACAGTATTCATGTTATGGGGATATCCACCCAAATGTCTGGTGTGCAGTTATGGTGTTTTCTTGGGGGAGGGGGGGGGACAGTTAGGGGCCCCAAGGAAGGCTTGGTGGGCTGACATTCTACCCCAGGGTGATATTCTTGATGTGTAGTTAAGACATGAACAAATGGTTGCCATTTTATACAGTTAATTTATAGAGTTATACAGCCCAATGAACTTCAGGGAGAGGGTTACCCAAAAGAACAAAGACTCCAAAAATCCTATTTACAGCAGATGAAAAAAAAAAGGTCTTTAAGACAGACTGGCTCTTTGCATGCTCCAGGCTGTAAACCACTTTATTCACTGGATGACTTCCTGCCATGCTCAAGCATTTACGGCAGTTCCTCCCTGGTGTTCAAATTCAGAATTTAGCTTAACTCCTTCCGGGCTACAGCTCTAGCCAGGCAGTGCAAGCTTCAAGATCTTCCCACAATATTGCTAGGGACACTCCCCATCAGCAGGCATAATAAAAACCATAACCTGAACATAGGAAAAACCTGTAGAAAGCATGTAGGCAGGTGCAACCTGGCCTACATTCAGTAGGTGGCACTGTGCTGATGTAGTGATGTAGTGGAATCGCTACAGGAAAATTGCTTCTTGTGAGATCCCATAGTTGCAGCTGTCTGATTGGATGCTACAACTTCTGATGACCGCAGTTGGCAAAAAGGTGGGATTTTATCAATTAGGGTGACTGCACCAATTGGTCATGCCTGGAGCCAGTGGTTAGGTGAGAGACAGAGACTACGTTTGTTGGGTAGACTACTGCCTCGTTTCCACTGAGCGGATCGGTTCGGTACGGTTCGGTACGGTTCGCTATTTTGGGTGTTTCCATTATGAAAGCGTGCCGTAAAACCGAACCGTACCGCACCAGCAAGGGTCCTGCTTCAGATGAGGGACCAGAGAGAGTGGAACGGTTCGGTTAAGGCGGACCTACAAATACATCTTACTGATTGGTGGATGCGCTAGGAATTTTTTCTAAACCCTGTATGGTCCCTCACGGTCCGATTTGCAGTGGAAATGCTCACGCAAATAGACTGGTCCCATCCGAACCGCTCCAAAATTACTGACCCGAACCGATCCGTGCAGTGGAAACAAGGCATATTATTGTAGGGAGTAGATCCTGGTTTAGTAAAGACAGCGCATGTAGGGATATCTCTTGTTACTCCGCAGGCATCCGGGTAAGCATTTCAGCAGGATCTCCTCAGCAGAATAGTGAGCCACTGCCTTTTATCTTGGTCTGCCACCACTCCAGCAGAAGCAGTCCTCTGGTAAATTAGATGAAGCTTGGAATACTCTCTTACTGCCATTTTATGCCATTACTGAGTGAAATACTTCTGCAATACTGTGCCATTGCCAAGTAATCTGCTGCTGGAATACTGTGCTATTGTCGAGTAATCTGCTGCTGGAATACTGTGCCTTACTTACTAAGTGTATTATGACTGCAACACTGTGCCATTAATTACTGTTCTCTGGACACTGTATGAACACCCACGGTGTAATATTTGAATACTAGTACCTGAAACAACTAATTGCAATGACTTCTGTTAATTATATTACAATATACAAGAAACTTTACAATCTCTTGTACTTTGTGGGGTTGATTCTAAAACCAGAGCACTCAGAATCTAATGCAGCTGTGCCTGGTAGCCAATCAGCTTCTAACGTCAGCTTGTATACCGTATTTATCGGGGTATAGCGCGCTCCCGCGTATAGCGCGCACCCCTAAAGTGGCCTCCATTCCTGTGGAAAAAAAGATATTTATACTTACAGTTTTGGTATCTTGCAGGTTGTCCATCGGCGGTTTCGGGTGTCCTCTTCGTCGGGTCCGGCGTCCTTCTGCGGCGTCCTCCCTGCTCGATCCTCGCTTTCCCGCGCCAAGTTTGAATACTGCGCCTGCATATACCGAGCGCAATACACTCGTGTATAGTCGGGCAGGCTCTGCTACTCTTGCGCTCACGTCCTGTACGTCCAGGACGTGAGCGCGAGAGGAGCCGAGCCTGCCCGACTATACGCGAGTGTACTGCGCTCGGTATATGCAGGCGCAGTACACTCGTGAATAGTCGGGCAGGCTCGGCTACTCTCGCGCTCACATCCTGTACGTCCAGGACGTGAGCGCGAGAGTAGCCGAGCCTGCCCGACTATACATGAGTGTACTGCGCTCAGTATATGCCGGCACAGTTTTCAAAATCGGCGCGGGAAAGCGGGTATCGGCGTATATCGCGCACCCACGATTTTGCCCTGATTTTCAGGGCAAAAAAGTGCGAGCTATACGCCGATAAATACGGTAATTAAACTTTGACAATTGTGGGTATAGGATTGTATATATAAGATTGCGTAGCACAGGTGCTAGAAGTTAGCATTTTTGTAGTACAGGAAAATTTAGGCAGGCCTAGCTGGAAGCTAGGCCTGTTTGTTTTGATCTGTGTGGGCTGGGAGTGGCTCAGAGTAGCAGCTGTGACTCACAGACAGCATCACTCACTCCACTGTCACCTCCCTCTTTGTTCTAGAGGATTCTAGAAGAGAAGGGGAAGAGGGGTGGAGCTGTCTGGGGTGTCTGGGGTGGCAAAACTGAGGGTGGAGTGCTAGGCTGTTGGGGTCTTTGAGGGAGCTCCCCAGTCTGGGGGGGGGGTGACATTGGGCCTGGGATTCGGGTGCAGGACGGAGTCTTTTAAGAACTCATAAAGGATCGAACAGGAGACATAGGAGGAGTCAGAGAGGACAGCAGGAGCTAGTACTGCCAGGCAAGTCTTCAGGAGGGAACCGTTGGTTGCAGCCAGGACTGCTGGTGAGTGACATTTGCATTCAGGAGGACTGGAGAGGCATGCCAAAAGGGACTGAGAGGAAACGGTCAGACTGTTCCAAATAGTTTCACAAAAATAAATAAAAAAAAAGATGAAAAAAGCTGCACTAAACAGTAAAAAGAGAAGTAGCACAGTGATGAATTTATCTCCCAGTTACTCTGCTTTTTCCTTCTATCAGCATGCTTCTTGTCAGCACATTAATCAATTGGCTCCTTGCGCTGCTTCTTCCTCTCACACCCCAGCTCTGCTATACGGTACTGCAGAAGGTTGATACCAAGCCACATTCAGGTACTTTCACTGCTTGTATGTAAAATACATTTAATGACATATCAATGATTACAGAGCTGTGTTAACTTGAGCGTTTTGTATCTTTCTAGAGTTTAGCTTTAAATAAAATGATCCTACTAGCCTACAGGTTCCAGAGATGTAAATCTGCTCATAATCTACACAAAGTAGGTACCAAATATACAATTATTTATGCATTTCTTTATAGTTTATTTAAATGAAAACATGACTACAATTTAGATGAATTTCTAACTATGTGTCCCCTTGAGCATCTGATATATGTCTATGCTAACAATGTGCACACTGTTGGCAGAATTACAAATTATCCCATAAAAATGATATGAATCATAGTTAAATTCTATTATGTTTCCAATGCATATTCTAAGTCATAAAAGTATACTGTAACAAATAAAATAAAAAAGCATTTTGCACAAGACAGAAAATGGAGATCATGCTGCTGTGTAGACAGAAAAGGATGCCGTATTCTAGACAAAAGTACTATCCACATACATGTCCATGAGATATAAATACACACAGTACAGTATAGACAATTTTCGCCTTTTTGTGCCATAGCCTGCCAACATCTGGGGCTCACATAACTGCATAAAAAAAATACTATGTCTGTCTATTTTTTGACAAAAGGCCCTTTATTAGAAGGTGATTGTACATTGTAAGTGCCACTTGGCCCCCTCAGGGCAGCAAACACGTTGAGAGTGTAGACAGGTACAGTCTATTTTCAACAGCAGTGCAGAAGAAGAGGAAGTCAGGAGAAACATGGTTTCTCTATGGAGCCCATGTGACTCTGGTGGCCATCTTGGGTCAGGAAGAGTCTACTTAAGACCCTGGCTCCTGAGTTTGGCATGCATTTAGTGTGTGAACAGACAGGGACAATTCACCCCTCTGTCAGGGATAGTATTAGCAGCAGGGAAAGGGTCCAAATGAGTAGGGAAAGCATAGGGATCTGCCATTCTTTTTGGAAACCTCCCCACTTGGGCTTGAATTGGCCAGGTCACATTCTACCCCTCAAGACAGACACTTACATTTCAGCTGAGACCTGCTCTGCTACACAATGCTGTCATCCTTGAGTAAACTGTTTTACGTTGACTTCATTACAAGTTCTTTCAGTTGCATCTGGACTGAGTGTGTGTTATTGCCACTGCCAGACCATGCTGAACTCACCCACAAGTGCACCAAAGCATTTCATAATGATGCAGAGTTGGCTCAAAGCTAAAGATTCCAAGATTGGAACTTCATTATTAGTAACGTCTAATGCAGAAAAGTCCGTCATGCTATGAGTGATCTTCGCACAGGAGAGCTGAGTATTCAAACAATGGGTTTACTTAAAACATATCTAAACCCAAAAACAAAAGAATATAATATATTGCAGCTTACCATTTTTTTGTGTCATCAATAAAAAGACATACATTGCCCACCAAACCTATTTATACCACTTACAAACAAATTAACTAGAACATTACCTGGTACAAAGCCTCGAGGTACAGCGCTAATGATTGGTCTCTGCACTGAATGAACCCCATTTACACTCATACTTAGATATCTAGCCTTTAGCCAACTTTATATCCATTGAACCACCCAAGGGTTAAGTCCTAGCCTGTACCACTTTTATGAGATCATTATGTGGAACTGTATCAAATGCTTTGTCACATATTTCACATGAGCTCCAGGCAAGATCAGGCTCCACGTCCCCTAATCACATCTCAGGTGCTGGCTTTGTTGGGCTCAGCTTGTCTCCACTGAAGCAATCCCTTATATCAGCAACAGGAATGCCGCACACCAAGAAACTCGGCGTGCAGAACTCCTGTTGCTAATACAAGTGTATCAAATAATTTGCTGAAATCAAGATGGCCTATGTCTACAGCACCACTCTAGTAAGAAAAAAAATGAATTCAGATTAGTCTAACATGATTGGCCAGATTCAGATACAAATATGTATCTATCCGGCGGCGTAGCGTAAAGCTCTTTACGCTACGCCTCCGCAAATTTTATGGGCAAGTGCCTTATTCAGAAAGCACTTGCTCCATAAGTTGCGGCGGCGTAGCGTAAAGTGTCCGGCGTACGGGCGCCTAATTCAAATTATTAATGTGGGGGCGTGATTCATGTAAATGAATCATGACCCCACGCAATTTACATATTTTCTGAACGGCGCATGCGCCGTTCGTGGACATATCCCAGTGCGCATGCGTCAAATCAAGTAACTTATGTACAGCCCTATCACAAACGACGTACAATTTGACGCTGTCCCGACGTCCATACTTAACATTGGCTACGCCTCCTATAGCAGGGGTAACTTTACACTGGAAAAAGCCTTATGCAAACGACGTAAACTACGATGCCCAGCTGCAAGTACGTTCGTGAATCCCCGCAACTCCCTAATTTACATATTCAACGCGTAAAACGACGGAAGCGCCACCTAGCAGCCAGCGTAAATATGCAACTAATATACGACGGTGTAAGTGACTTACGCCCCTCGTATATTAGCAGAATTCCGGTGTATCTTGTTTTCTAAATACAGAAAAAAAGATACGCCGGCTATTCTTAGTATTTATCTCTTGATACTTACCTGGCAGGGGAGACACCATGATCATGAAGGTGGTTCTCCCAGGGCGAGGCTCGACTATTGCACTCCGGCTGGGCTGATCGAGGTGTCTTCCCTGCCACTGCTCAGCCTTTTGGCTAAGATCAGGTGTGGTATCCGTTCTCGTCAGTTGCTAGAGGAGCGCTGAAGCACCTCCTATTTGTGGAGGGTGGATGCAATCCAATAGCGTGATTGCACCTGGAAGGGTGGTTTCAGCAGGGACTATGCCGTGCTGCCCGACAGATACTGGGGGCCGGCCAATGGTTGCGTCTGAGCCACCTGGAAGGGTGCTTCTGGTGAGGATGGGTGGCTGTGCCTGGTCTGGTCTTTTTGCCGGGTTCTAGTCTGGCCTTCTGGCTGGCTGGTGCAAGTGCTGTCCCTGTTGGAGATCTGGTAGGAGGAGCTGGAACTGCCCTGATGGAGAGACGGGGTAGGACCATGCAAATCCTGCTGGGTTGACAGGGAGTCTGGAAGGGTTAGTATTGGTGGAGGCTGCTAGGTGAGGGCAGCTTCTTCCCAAGAAAACCTGGAAGGGCTCTCTTTCTGGCAGGGGTGGAGGGCTGCACTGGCCGGTCGGGGGGTTAGATTTGGAACAGAAAAGCCTATGGTGCATGTGCCCCTGGAGTGGCAGTCCAGGGGTGTCTGAGAATCACTGTGAGTGAGGGTCACTTTGATTTAACGACACCATGGTCACTGCACCAGCTACACGCTTTTTTAGCACCTGCCTCCTGGGCCGGGCCTTTTGGCCAGGACCGGAGGAATTTTTTTTTATTCCTGGCCGGAGGGCCTGGTCATTGTTCATCACAACGACCACTTCTTCACTCTCCTCTTCACTATCCCTTTCCCCCACTTTATTTAATTTATTAGCCTATGTTTGTCACCTTTTTGTCTTTTTTTGTTGTGCACGTTTTGTACACAGTGTGATTAGTAGGGTTCCGGTCCTCGGGCCAGCCCTGAACGTCTTGGGAGTGGGTGGACATGGCCTTTTGGCTTAGTTCACCTGCTCTCATGGGGTCTCCCTTCGGGGGAGTCCCACCTAGTACTTGGAGGGTTCTGTTTCGGCAGTCTCTCCAGGGAAGTTGGGTCCGAGTCGGCTTCGGTTGCTCGGACCACAGTAACTCAGTCCCCGTCTGGAGCCTAACGCCCCGGGGGATCAGGGTTTGGGTCCCTTCTGCACAGAAGGACCACTTGACGTTGCACCCGTCTGCACGTTTTTGTGAACACTCTTTATGTGTGTGCACATTTTTTCTGCACCGGGTGGAGTTTTTGAGTGTGTTTCACACGCCATAGGCTTTTCAAAAAAAAAAAATGTATCTCTTGATACGCCGACGTAAATACTTTCTCAATCTGGCCCGATCTGTACTCAGTAAAGTCATGGCACTTTGGGTCCAGCAACTTGTGTGTTTTTATACGATCATCGATCCATAATTTTAAGATGCCTTTCCAGTAATTTTAATACTACAGATGTTAAACTCCCTGCCCTATATCTACCCTTTTCTTTCTTACTACCCTTTTGTTTATAATTACATTAGCTGTCTGCCAGTGATGGGAAACTTCTCCCATTAGAAGAGATTGATTATAAAGATTGGTTAATGGTCCAGCAACTATACCTCTAAGTTCTCCCAAATCTCTGGGATCAATCAATCAGGACCCAATGCTTTATTAAAGTGGAGTTCCACCCATTTTTTTTTTATGTTTGTCTGTGCTGCATGCCCTAATCTCATAGTGTTTAGAATGGACAAATGTTATTTATTTTGTTGCTTGTAAATACCTTTATTTTGTAGTCCTTCATTACTTCCTCCTCCTTATTAGCCTAGGCTATTAAGTCACAAGTCACAGTTTCTGGGATAGGCATCATGTTTCCCAGTAGTCCTTGCAAACCTGACTGAAACCTATTACATTGCTTGTGCAGCACTGAGCATGTGCGAGATATGCAAAGCTGAAATCCAGGAAGTCATACAGTCTGGCTTCATGATGCCCACACTTAAGATGGCCACGGTCTATTTCTAGATTATAAACTATCTAAATGCTGTAACAACCTAACAAAACGGACCTTAGTTTACAGACTAACTTTACTAAAATACATTAAGCTTGTGTATTACAGGGGTATTTATATTTAAAAAGTGAAATTGTGGGTGGAACTCCCCTTTAAGGTTTGAGTAAGACAGTTCATCTGCTACCTGTGTCTCTAGAAACCTGGAAAAGGAACCTTCACAACTAGAATCAATATGATCTTCCATTTTGTTTGTATTGATCTTGCCTATAAAGTCATTGGATACATAGATGTGTATGAAGTGGTTAGACAGGCAAACAGACAAAAAGATAGACAGATGGAGGGACAGATAGATAGATCATCAAAATAGGCATTTAGGTAGGCAGACATAGTCTCAATTGGACAGAAAGACAGCGCAGGATACGAATGCATGCTCATAAACTGCTTTGCTTTTTCATAAAAGTATAATGTGATGAGTTTAATGTAGGTGTGATCATTTCGTTTCCTCCAACAAATAAACTCTAATGCACAGCCTGCCTCCAATTTTCCTAATGCACAGCACATAAGAAACATATGGCAAATATACAAAGAAACACAAATGGCTCTGAGAATAATCTGAGCAATACACCAAGCTCTGTAGTAGACTGTATCCCACAGAGGGTTGAACGGTTATTTTTTTGTTATTTATGTCTCATTTTAGATGTTTTGTTAGCACACATTTGCCATACTAGTAACCATATGGACAGGCAAACATTAACGTGGTAATTTTGTGATGATAACCAAATTATTTATCGAGCAAAGATGGGGATCTACTGAGGAAGATGGAAACAACATAAGGTGTATCCTTCTGGACAACTAATTGTAAATCTGGGCACATTTGCGCTGCCTCCCAGGAGACAGTCGTGTCAAGATATATACAAATCACAAATATTTGCCTGGGGGCATATTATGAACAAAACAAAGGACAAAGACAAAATACACACCTAAATAGTGATGCTCCCTGGGCAATACAACACAATTAGGATCGGACTTCCTCTGCACTTTTTTCTTTAACGGTTATTTACAAGCTCTATGTTTGTAGAACGCTCTGTAATACTTTTATCTTTTGGAGCTGCAGGATTCGGAATTACAAGCATTAGCATCATGCTGAGTACAGAGAGGAGATGTAGTGAGATCCCAGAAGAATTTCATTTATACACATAATAGGTTTGCAGAGCTCATTTCATCATTGCAGTTATTTATTTCCAAAATTCCAACAGACTTCTGCAGTCATTGTCATCAAATTCTAAATAATACTTTATTATTGACATTGTAGTAGAGACCAAATGTAACCGTAGATATGACAGGATGATCGCTAGAACCGGTTGTGTTTGGCTGGATTGGGTGATGGTCTTTTAAATGTGAAATACTCGCAAATCCCTTAAATTAGAAGTTCACCCAAAACCTAACTCTTTGGCCTCGTACACACGAGGCAATAGATTTGTTCAAATCTGTCTGTCCGACAGATTTGAACAAATCTGTCTGCTGGGATTTTGGTTTGCTCGCGTGTACACACGAGCAAACCAAAATCCCCGCCAGCAGAGAGCGCGCTGACGTGTCGGTGACGTGGCGGTGACGTTGACGCCGCCACGTCACCGCACCAGGAAGTAAAACACTTCCGCGCATGCGCCGAATCCAGACGTGTACTAACCAGCAGACATGTCGGGCGGGCGGATTCCCACCCGATAGATTTCAAAGCATGCTTTGAAATCTGTCGGGTGGCCAAATCCGTCGGCTCGGCCGTACACACGATCGAATCTGTCTGCTGAAACGGTCCAGCGGACCATTTCCAGCGGACAGATTTGATCGTGTGTACGAGGCCTAAGGCCGCGTACAGACGAGGAGACATGTCCGCTGAAACATGTCCGACGGACCGTTTCCAGCGGACATGTCTCCTCGGATATTTGGTCCGATGGCGTGTACACACCAACGGACCAAAATCCCCTCGGACGGATAACGCGGTGACGTGGCGGTAACGTTGACACTGCCACGTCACCAATCCAGGAAGTAAAATACTTCCACGCATGCGTCGAATCTATTCGACGCATGCGGGAGATTTATGTCCGCTGGTTAGGCGTACTAACCAGCAGACATGTCCGACGGACAGGTTTGCAGCGGACAAATTTCAAAGCATGCTTTGAAATTTGTCCACTGGAAAAACCTGTCCGCTAGGTCGTACACACGATCGGATATGTCCGCTGAAACTGGTCGGCGGACATGTTCGATCGTGTGTACGCGGCCTAAACCTACTTGCATCCACATTCTAAAACGAATCTATCTAGCCCTGTAAAGCAACAATCGTTTTAAGTGTAGCACCTTTTACCTTAGGTAGGTAGGTTGCTAGAGTAGTGTGTTTTTGCTACAGCCAGTGCAGATCAATTTAGGCAGGCCTAGCTGTGAGCTAGGCCTGTTTGTTTTTGATCTGGGGGATAGGGAGTGGTTTAGTGTAGGAGCAGGTGACTGACTTCATCTCTCTGGCACCTGCTCTGTTTCCAGAGTTTTTGGGAAAAGGGCAGGGCAGAGGATGTAAGTGGCATGGAATGTATCTGGGAGCCCTGACCAATCCCCAACTAAGATTAGCAGGGGGCAGGCCTCCTATATATACTCATGATCAGCTTGTTGTGGGAGGAGTGATGAAGTGTTAGACTGTCGTGGCCCTTAAGGGAAATCCCCTTTCTAGGGGTGGCCTCGGGTCTGAAGCTCTGGAGCGGGGAGGGAGCCTCTCTCTACACGGTCATTGAGAGGTGTCTTGAATGGGAGCAGGAGAGGGACAGTAGGGATCACTGTCGGGCAAGTGATTTAAAAGGGGTCAATTCCGGGGTCGGTGAGTGAGAAGCACAGTGGGAAGCTCTGGGAGGGACATGCCAGGATTGGATGTGAAGCCACAGGGAGAGACTGTGGTGTCGTTAAAGTCAAGTTGCTGCAGACAAGAGGGCTGGCAGGACTGCACTAGACCTTCTGAGATCAGTAGTCCACCTAGTTTCAGTTAGCACAAATGTCCTTTTTTCTCGCTATTTGGTTGCTACACCAAAGGGGACTGAAGACCCCTGCCAGCAAATGGCTATTACTGAATTGTTGGGACTTATTCAGAGTGAGGCCTAACCATGTAGCTAACGAGGACAGGAATCTAGGATTGTGTAGTAGAGAAAGGAAAGTGATCTCAAGTAGTGTGCTGGAGGAGTGTGGAGCTCTAGAGACTGTCAATATAGATTTAACTATCTTTGTTCAAACAAGCAAGAGTCATTATTTGGGCATCCCGTGTCCCTTTTCTCCATCCAAATGTAATCTCCTAAATAAAATAACAAAAAAAAATCTAAAGATCTGTTCATTGACTGGAAAAGTGTGTCTGAAGTGAATGCCTGGCCAAGCAGGGTGACGTGTGGTGACATGTGGAACTACTACACGCAGCGACCCCACGGGGGCACCACTACATACATACCTTTTCTGAAACCAATCCGGTCTGGTCCCATGCTGAGCTGTCAGCCACTGCTTTAGTGTGTAGGTGTGTGCAGGAGAGGCTGCCGACAACGGAAGCCCCATAGTAAGTTTATTGGTGACGTCACTTCCCAGGCATTTCACACCCAGTGTGAAAGGGTAAGGCGTCTTTACACCGCTTTCAATTCATTTCAATGGAGAGGGGCGTTTTTTTTTGAGCCTCCAAAAGCTCCTCCAAAGATGCTGCTTGCAGGACTCAGTGTGAAAGGGTCCATTGAGATGCATGGAAAGCGTTTTATGAGTGGTTTAATAGTGCTATTTTTAACGCTATACGCTGTAAAAATGCTTCAGTGTGAAAGGGGTCTAAGTGGTTTGAGCCACCTATCCTATATTTATTGTGTGTGGTGTGTAGAGGCTGGCAGGAGGAACCACAGTGCATTGCAGGGTACCAATAAATTTAGGAGATTTACCTTCATGTTCTGTCTCAACAAAAATAGAAAGAAAGGAGATCCCTCCAAAGTGAGGGAATCCCTGGTTCTCACCGGAACTAGCTTGGAAGATTCCCCCTCTATTGCCGTTTTGGTGACAACTCAAAATTTTAGATTTTCTTTCACTTTTTGGGAGATAATGGTTAACAAAACGGGACAGATAGAAAGTGACTCTCCCTAATGGGGGTGCAGACAGCGAAGAAAAAACTGAAAGGTGATCTAAACCCTTTCCACTATACTCAAAACTAAAAAAGTTTTACTTGCTCCTTTAGGCGTCCCACACAAATTGTTTTTGGGAAATACAACTATTGGAAGGATAAAAAAAATAAACTCACTGATGCTCATCTATAATTGGCAGTATTTGACTTTTTTATAACTCACAAGCTCTTAACGAATTTCAGTTCTTTAGTGAATACACATGTGTATGAGCAGGTGTGGTAAAAAAGAAAGAAAAACCTCTGGGATCTTTATGAGGGACACAGCTGTGTGCTTTACAAATGTGGTTTGCACTTCACTTGGTTTTGATCCGTGAAGCAAGCAAAGCCTTGATCATTTTTAATGAACATAAAAAAAAAGTTTCAAGAGGAGGCGAAAACCTATCTGGGAGTTTTTTCTACAGCTTTATACAGTGAACACACTGCAGAACACCTCAGGTCCATATACAAGCCTCCACATTTGCACAGATGTCACAAATAATAACCATAATGGGCCAGATTCAGGTAGAGTTAGGCTGGAGTATCAGCCTGAGGCCCCGTACACACGGCCGAGGTTCTCGCTGAAAATCAGCGAGAACCTCGCTGGAATGCACATTCCAGCGAGGACCTCGGCCGTGTGTACGGTCTCAGCGAGCTTCCCGTCGGGAAGCCCGTCGAGCCGAAATAGAGAGCACGCTCTCTATTTCCTCGACGGCCCGCCTGGAAGAATGGCTGGTTGCCATTCCCGACGGGCGGGTCGCCGAATCCGACGGCCGGGAGAGAACCTCGACGGGCGGAACGATGTGTTCTGCCCGTCGAGGTTCTCTGCCGTGTGTACGGCGCCTAACTCTCACTTTGAGCCGGCGTTTCTGTTTTCTTTAGTCTGAAAACAAGAAACGCCGGGTTGGAGTTCCTATACGAGCGGCGTAATTGTATTTCGCCGTCGTATCGTAACTTCAATTTTAAAAATGGCGCTGGGGGCGTTCCCGCTGATTTACGCCGAGAATATGTTAATCAGCGAGAATTGGCAATTCACGATCGTATTCGGGAGCGACGCAGTGACTTTCCGACGTTTCCGTAAGAGATACGCAGCGTAAAGATAAAGCAGCCCCCTAGTGGAGTATCCTATGTTAAGTATGGCCGTCGTCATCGCGTCGAAAAAAAAAAATTCGAGTCGTTTGCGTAAAACGTCCGTGAATGGGGATTGACGTCATTGACGTTCACTGACAGAATTTGGAGCATGCGCACTGACAGTCGACGCATGCGCAGTACGTTCACCACGGGATCGCGCCTAGTTATAATAATACACGCCCCCCACCCGCCCAATTTGAATTCCGCCGGCTCATTTTCGCTACCCCGCCGCAACTTTAGGAGCAAGTGCTATGTGAATAACAGTACTTGCTCCTAAAATTTCGCCGGAGTAACGTAAATGAGAAACGTTACTCCAACTTAAAGATTCGCCCATCTACCTGAATCTGGCCCAATGTGTCTAATACATGTATTTCCTCCGATCATTTGCTCCATCTAGTGGCCATAATATGATATTTTCCTGTCATACTGCAATCAGGAAAATACTGCATACTGACCACTAGATGTAGCTGGCAATCAAAGATAAAATAAACTTGCACAGCAATTATTTTATAAATAAACTCCTTAGTTTAATAGCTTAGAATTACTAATATATGGCCATCTACTTTCTAAAGAATTCAAAAACAAATCCCATGTTGAATTTTTACTTGTAATGTTGTATTAAATACAAGTTATGCATAACAGGTTACATTAAGTCTATGTTAACACTTGAAATGTAAATTGAACCTTCAGCCCTAATATTTTCTAGTTGGAATAGGTTGATGATTAGAGACTCTAATGGCGTGTACACACAATCGGCTTATCTAATGAAAACAGTCCAATGGACTTTTTTCATCGGACAAACCGATCGTGTGTGGGCCCCATCGGTCTTTTTTCCATCGGTGTAAAAAAATAGAACATGTTTTACATTTTTCTGATGACAAAAAAAACTATAGTCAATTTCGATCGTTAGTGTGATACTCCATCGGAGAAAAATCCACGCATGCTCAGAATCAAGTCAACGCATGCTCGGAAGCATCGAACTTCATTTCCATTAAGAAAATAGGAACACACCAATAAAAGCCTGACACAGGTTTTGATCCTTCACCACGCTATCCAAATTTAAAACAAAAAGTATTGTCTAGAGTTTTAAAAAAAAAAAAAAAAAAACCCTGTACATTCGGCAGAATGTGGCAATGATGAAAAGCTTTGGAAGTCCATTGTGAAGCACCAGAGAAGCACTTTTAGCTGTGCAACAGAAAAGATAACATGTACCAGTGTAGCCAAGGCTCACAAGTCTGAATAGTAGACATGTGCATTCGTTTTCGTCCGAAAATCTGTTTTTTTCACACGAGAACAAGAAACAAAAACTGAAAGATCCGACATAAAAAATGCTTTATTTTCGTTTTCGTTGCGGTAAAAATTTGATTCAGAGAGATTAGAAATCTTGTAGGCGGAATATTCGAACGGAATTTGACGTTCCATCGAATATTCTTTTGCCCATTCGACAGAAACCAAGTATCATTGGATTTTCGGACGAAAGCTATTCCCCAACGAAAAACAAAATAAATCAAAACGATTTTCGGGAGTAACTAAATACATTTATTTTCCAAACGAAAACGAAAAAACAAAACAAAATATTCCAGTCTGCACATGTCTACTGAATAGAAGCTGTAATTGCTTTCCAGTCATAATTAAGAGTTGAGAATTTTTCTCTCTTCTGCATGACAAAATTAACAGTAATATGTATGTCTGGTATATGGCAGGTTGTCTTGTAAATCATATCTAAAGAGATTTATATTTATAGCATCAGTTTAGCCAGTAAATGATTAAATGCATCTAAATTTTGTTTTTCAAAGTAAAAATAGAGAAAAATAAAATAAAAAATACAAAAAAATACAAAAAAAAATCTTTATTTGTACACAGAGTGCCTCTTAAGGTCCTATATGTTGGGTGATTCAAGTCCCTCTGAATTTGATCCATGGTCCTGCAACAAAGGAAAACATTAAGAGACCATTTACATTTTACATTGTTAAGGAAATGCATTACCATATGTTAAGACGCCCTCTAATAAGGTAGTCCAGGGGTGCCCAACCAGTGGCCCGCGGAGCCCTCTGATGTGGCCCGCGACCTCCTGCTCTGGGATGGCTGGTAGGCAAGCCCAGATTGCAGGTTGCCGACCTGTCAGCCGAGAGCATCAGTATTGTAAATTAAGCCGGCGGTAGAAGAAGCAAGTGACTTTACAGAAAGTGCACCACACCTGCAGGACAAGTGCAGCTAACCGGTGGGAAAACCACAGCCTTAGGCCCCTTTCACATGATCGGCCCAACCCAATCGAATCCTTCATTCACCTCTATGGAGCAGCAGATGTAAACAGACTTTTGTCCATTTACACCTGCCTACCTCCAATCCGTCTAATTTGCATATGCAGACTGGACATAGACCTGTCATCTACCAACTCCACTCATTGTGGCCCGCAACTGGTTACTAAGTCGCTTAAGTGGCCCCCCTGATGTAGTCCATTCATTTTAACTGAACTGGCAGCACCCCTTATGCCACATACACACGATAATTTTTCGGGTTGTAAAAAATAAAAAAAATATTTAAAGTCATTAAAAACTATTGTGTGTGGGCTTCAGAGCATTTTTCGGCGTTCTGAAAAACAGGGCAAAAAAAAATTCGAACATGTTCTATATTTTAACAACGTTTTTAACGGGTTGTAAAAAATGGTCCTGTGTGCTTTAACGACGTAAAAAATCAGCGCATGCTCAGAAGCAAGTTATGAGACGTGAGCGATCGTTCTGGTAAAACTACCGTTCGTAATGGAGTAAGCACATTCATCACGCTGTAACAGACAGAAAAGCGCAAATCGTCTTTTTCTAACACAAAATTAGCTAAAGCAGCCCAAAGGTTGGCATCATTGAATGGAACTTCCCCTTTATAGTGCCGTCGTATGCGCTGTACGTCACCGCGCTTTGCTAGAGCATTTTTTTTTCATGAACGCGTGTAGGCAAGGCCGTTTTAATGATCAAGTTGAAAAACGTTGTTTTTTACAGCCCAAAAAAAAATGATCGTTTGTACGCGGCATTAGGCCTCATGGACGTTATAAAAATGCCAGTAGCGTTAGCTGTAGAAAGCTGTAGCTGTAGAATGAGTTGTGCAGCGTTTTTGCAGTAGCATTTTTCAGCGCTTTTTTTAGCTGTAGTGTTCTTTCATTTTTTATTTTTTTAGCAAAACCATACTCCTGCAAAAGCTTAAGGCTCAAGAATGCTGATAAATGCAGATAAATGCAGAATAGCCTAGTTTTTCTGCATTTTTAAGCTTTTAGTTCAGTTAGAGCATTTTTACAGCTGAAAAACATCTCTCAGGCCTTGTACACACGACCGTTTTCCTCGACAAAATCCATCAAGAAACTTGGTGGCAGAGCTTTTTTGCCAAGAAAAACGGTTGTGTGTATGTTTTTCATTGAGAAAACTGTCGTGGAACTCGTCGGGCTGGTTTACGACCATGCTCAGAATAAAGTATGAGACGGGAGCGCACCTTCGGTAAAAGTAGCGTTTGTAATGGAGATAGCACATTCGTCACGCAGTAACAGACTGAAAAGCACAAATCGCCTTTCACCAAACTTTTACTAACACGTGGCAACACGAGATTAGCAAAAGCAGCCCCAAGGGTGGAGCCAATGGAATAGAACTTCCCCTTTATAGTGCTGTCGTACATGTTGTACGTCACCGCGTTTGAGAACGACAAGATTTTGTCTTGACAGTGTGTATGCAAAGAAAGCTTGACAAGATTCTCGACAAGCCTGAGAAGCCCTCAGAGATTTGTTAGAGAACCTTAGTGAACAAACAGCATTATAAAGGCCAAGGAACACACCAGACAGGTCAGGGATAAAGTTGTAGAGACGTTTAAAGCAGAGTTAGGTTATAAAAAATATCCCAAGCTTTGAACATCTCAAGAAGCATTGTTCAATCCATAAACCGAGAAATGGAAAGAGTATGGCACAACTGCAAACGTACCAAGACATGGCCGTCCACCTAAACTGACAGGCCTGACAAGGAGAACATTAATTAGAGAAGAAGCCAAGAGGCCCATGGTAACTCTGGAGGAGTTGCAGAGATCCACTGCTCAGGTAGGAGAATTTGTCCACAGGACAACTATTAGTCATGCACTCCACAAATCTGGTATTTATGAAACAGTGGCTAGAAGAAAGCAATTGTTGAAAGAAAGTCCCTTTGCAGTTTGCGAGAAGCTATGTGGGGGAGAAAGTTTGTTTAAAAAACTGTAATAAATAACAAACATGTTATAAATACCCGATCCTCATCTTTTTTGGGTCCCACGTGAGAGCTCCTGGCTTCTCCCCCTCGAGCAATGCCGCCAAAGAAACACGCTTTTCTTGGGGGCACCGCTGCGTGCTCGCTCTCTGGCCATAAGACACATAGAGCCCAGGCTCGGCCCCCCTCTCATCATTGGTCCACTGACTGTGATTGACAGCAGCAATGGCAGCCAATGGGCAACCACTGCTGTCTCAGCCAATGAGGAGAGGGAGTCTTGGGACAGCCGAGTCTCTCGTGCAAGTCGCTGGATCGAGAGGGGGCTCCAGGTAAGTATTGGGGGCTAAGGGGGGAGCTGCACACAGAGAGTTTCTACCTTCATGCATAGAACGTGTGAAGGTAAAAAAAAACTTCAGCCTTTACAACCACTTTAAGTGTAAGCCAGGCAAATGACTTGTTATGGGTATTGTCAGGGTTTCCATACTGTGTTTAAATATTAGTTGTCTTGGTTTTTAATAGGAGTTCTTTAATTTTTCCGGTTGTCAGTAAAAAAATTGATCCATCAGCAAATTTAACATACTTTGTCAGTGTAGTGGGTGTCACGCGAGCCCCCATCTCCCAGTGGTCACTGCCAGACTGTACACAGGCTCTCAGGGGGATAGAGAGCCTGTCATCTCCTGCAGGGATTTATTCCCCTCCCTCACCTCCTCTATACTTTATGCGAGCGGCGCTGGCACAGACCCAGCTATCCGTTTTGTTCCCTCCCCTGCATCCTCATTAGCAGAGGGGGAAGAGCCAATCACCAGCCAGAGCTGCTGTAGACATGTGGTCCCTGACATAGATGCCTTATAGCCTTCTATGGGGACAGGACTACAAATCCCAGCATGCTTTTGGAATTAGGGAGAGAAAAGGACACCAGCTTGTCTGCCTGGGAACACCATGAGGCAAGGAGAAGACCAAACCCAGGGGAGAGTTAATGTGTCCCTCGACGGCGTACCATACTTCCAAGCATCCATGGCCAGTCAGGGACATCCTGCCTGAGAGGGGATCTCAGGCGCATCTTTAGAGGCACCTGTACCGACGGCTTGAAGTGTTCCAGTTGTGAAATAGCCAGTTGGGTTACCTCAAGAGCCTGCCTGTTCCAGGATATCTTGCTTGGCCTTGACCGCAAGATTGGTGAGCGGGCACTTGCCCATTTTCAGGAAACAAGAACACTGCATGCAGACAACGCACACACTTTTCAGAACCTGTTTTTGCTGTGACAGCATATGGAAAACTCAAAATCTGGCAAGAATTCAAGGATCTACCTAGCCTTGTGACAAAGGCTTGTAATGGATTTGGAAATGTTTTCTTGGTACATATTAGGCCCCCTAATTCCAATTCAGCACCATTTGAATGCCATGGTATACCCAAATATTTATCCTGACCATGCACTTACAGTACACCCAAGTGACTAATTCCAGCATGACAACGGTCGTTCAATGTCATAAAACCTTATTATCTCAGACTGATTCCACAAACATTGACTTTTGTATACTTCACTGGCTGCAAAACCCCCAAATCTGAATCCAATACAGAGCCTACATCGCAGTAGGTCAAGGAAGGTGAAAAATGAAAAGTCAGCGCTTAGTAGAAAAAGTAAAGAAAACAGCAGCTAGCACTGAAAGGTCAATAAACCAAACCTTCCTAGTAAAATAGTAAAAACAGTGATGCGCTCAAACTTAACAAAAAAAAATAAAAACAAAAACTATGCCACAAAATATAAATATATCAAGTGAAGGATCCAAGTGAATAAATGGTTACTGTCCCTTTAAATGACATGGGAAAATAATGTGTGAATAGTATATGTGCAATTCAAATGCAAAACTAATAAATAATATCTGTCCCTTTAAATAACATGAAGCATTAGTGTGTAAGTGTAGCGGGGTCCTCCTGTCAGAGTCTAATGACAGGCCATCCCCGCTGGAACTTTATCCATGCTTGTAAATATGTAAGATACCTTTAAGAAAGTTGTGCACTGTGGGACTGCACGTAGCAGGAGAAACAGACTACACTTCTCACAGTGCCCTGTGTGATTGGAACCTGTGACAACTTTGCTTAGCCACTCAGAAGGATATGAGAGGCTATTTAGGGAAAGGGAAGGGCTGCTCTCCCCCTCCTGGGATCTGCATCTTCTCCTGGGCAGAGCTGTGCTGCTAGGCCAGAAGCCTGGGCCTAAATTCACCAAGAGACCAGCCATCTGGAAGGAAGCAAGACTCCAGCACCCAGCCCATGTTCCTGGAGATCGGAGAGGCAACCCAGCTGACAACTGAAACAGTGGCGACCCCTCATCCAGGATCCTTGTGCTGTGGAGCAGTGATTTATCATCACACCTTCTGAGAAGAACTCAGGCAGATCGGCCTGTCGGGTGAGACAGCACATGCTCAGCTTGGAACTCTCCCTTTAGACAGTTAAGTGTCACCCCACAGGCCGGAGACACGTGTAGGGCCTCCAGCTGAAGCCCCTTTCACTGTTCATAATCATTATACTGAAGTGATTGACGCTGGCTAGCGATCAACTCACCAACGTTGCTGTTCAGGATACTTTGTTTAATCAATCTTCCCCTATTATTTACCACCCGTGGATTACAGTTTTAATGTGCACCAACCGGCCGCAATGGGGATATTGACTGTCCAGTAGAACTGTCCACTAGAGGGCGCTCGCGAGCATAGACTGCCTGTTTAGTTTAGAATGAATGGTACCATTCTTAGGTTTAAATCTCTTTTACTTACATTAATTGCTGATTCCTGCGAGGGCCCTTGCAAATCAGACTGACTCATTACTTGCCAGTTGTGTTTGTGTTTAAACCCTATGCCTATCTTCCTTAAGTTTCCATACAGTAAACTTACCCTTTTATGTTTAAATATATTCACTGTGTGGGGTGTATATTCTTATCTGGAGGGACCGTCCATAACAACAGGTAATTCATTGTTATATTGTCACTGCACGCTGTGTGCCTGTTATGGTGACCCCAGCCCAGCAGAGGTTCCAATATCTCACTCAACAGACTTCTGATGTGTCAAGGGAGGGTTCGAGCTAGTTAAATAAGGGTGAGCTAAGCCAAAAGAGAGTAGATCTCAAATCAACCAGCGGCTCCTTTGGGGGTAGCGCTACATACGAAATTGCTTGTTTTGCTTTTGAATTGCACATATACCATTCACACATGAATGTCCCATGTCACTTAACCACTTCCCCACCGCGCCATAAGCATTTTACTGCTACGGCGCGGTGGAGTTACTTTGACACGACGTCCCTGGGACGTCATCGTGCACTTCCGCGATTGCGCGTCCCCTGGGATGCGCTCACGAAAGTGTCCGTGCTCGCCGGGTCTAGAAGACCCGGCACATCATGGATCACGGTAAATTGCCGCTGATAGCGGCCGTTTACCACGTGATCGCGCCGTCGAATGACGGCGCGATCACTTGTAAACAAACCGGCGTCATTTGATGACGCCGGTTCCTCCCTCTCCTCTCTGTACCGTTCGGTACAGTGTGCGAGGAGAGGGGGGGGAGCGGGGTGTCAGCAGCTGAGCTGTGGCTGGATCTGTGACAAATGCAGTCACAGATCCAGCCATCCCTCAATCCATCCCAGCTCTGCAATCCCCCAGTACCCTGCAATCCCCAGTACCCAGCAATCCCCCAGTACCCAGCAATCCCCCAGTACCCAACAATACCCCAGTACCCAACAATACCCCAGTACCCAACAATACCCCACAATACCCCAGTACCCAACAATACCCCAGTACCCAACAATACCCCAGTACCCAACAATACCCCACTACTCGGCAATACCCCACTACTCGGCAATACCCCAGTACTCGGCAATACCCCAGTACTCGGCAATACCCCAGTACTCAGCAATGCCCCAGTACCCAACAATACCCCAGTACCCAACAATACCCCACAATACCCCAGTACCCAACAATACCCCAGTACCCAACAATACCCCAGTACTCAGCAATGCCCCAGTACTCAGCAATGCCCCAGTACTCAGCAATGCCCCAGTACTCAACAATACCCCAGTACTCAACAATACCCCAATACTCAACAATACCCCAATACTCGGCAATACCCCAGTACTCGGCAATACCCCAGTACTCGGCAATACCCCAGTACTCAGCAATGCCCCAGTACCCAACAATACCCCAGTACCCAACAATACCCCACAATACCCCAGTACCCAACAATACCCCAGTACCCAACAATACCCCAATACTCAGCAATGCCCCAGTACTCAACAATACCCCAGTACTCAACAATACCCCAGTACTCAACAATACCCCAATACTCAACAATACCCCAATACTCGGCAATACCCCAATACTCGGCAATACCCCAGTACTCGGCAATACCCCAGTACTCGGCAATACCCCAGTACTCGGCAATACCCCAATACTCGGCAATACCCCAATACCCTGCATGATACTTTACAATACCCCAATACTCTGCAATACCGCCTATGGGGATTTTTAAGTAGCGAAGTTTGGCGCCATTCCACGAGTGTGCGCAAATTTGAAGTGTGACATGTTGGGTATCTATTTACTCGGCGTAACTTCATTTTTCACATTTTGAAAAAAAATTGGGCTAACTTTACTGTTTTGTTTTGTTTTAAGCACAAAACAGTTTTTTTTAAAAAACACGCGTTCAATAAATTTCTGCGAAAATACTGTGCAAGATAAAAAGTTGTAACGGCCGCCATTGTATTCTCTAGGGTCTTTGCTAAAAAAGAATATATAATGTTTTGGGGTTCTATGTAATTTTCTCGCAAATAAATGATGATTTTTCCATGTAGGAGAGAAATGTCAGAATTGGTGTGGGTGTTCCAGAACGCCTGATGGTGCTCCCTGCATGTTGGGCCTCTGTATGTGGCCACGCTGTGTAAAAGTCCCACACATGGGGTATCGCCATACTCGGGAGGAATAGCAGAATGTGTTTTGGGGTGTAATTTGTGGTATGCATATGCTGTGTGTGAGAAATAACCCACTAATATGACAGAAACAATTTTTTTTTTTTACAGAATTTTCAGTCGTTTTTCTTTTATAGCGCAAAAAATAAAAAACCCAGAGGTGATCAAATACCACCAAAAGAAAGCTCTATTTGTGTGAAAAAAAGGACAAAAATTTCAAATGGGTACAATGTTGTATGACTGAGTAATTGTCATTCAAATTGTGAGAGCACCGAAAGCTGAAAATTGGTCTGGTTAGGAAGGGGGTTTAAGTGCCCAGTGGTCAAGTGGTTAAATGAGCAGTAACTATTTATTCACTAGGATTCTTCACTTGATATATTTTTGTTTTGTGACATTATTTTTACTATTTTAGGTCAAGGGAGGGCTCGATAAAGCAACCTGAAGCACTTTACATGCAAAATTGCCATCAGATGAGACCTGAACATCAACATCCAGGAAGACCCCTATTGTCTCTGACAGCACTTACTATATTGAGTTAGTGGTAAAAATAAAATAAAAATGATTTGGAATGTATCGCCCCCTTACTTTCAGTATGGGCACTACGCTAAAGTTATTTTGCTCCATTCATAATTGTGTTAAAGTTTGGGCTGATGTCATTTCAGAACTATCATGTGGGCCAGTCTGTGCTCCAGGGGTGTTGTTTCCACCCCTGGGCGGCAGGTGGCGCTAGAGGGGTTCTGACAGAGCCACTTTTCCCCAGCAGCCAATCAGAGGAGTTCTCCCTCGCGGGGCATGCTGAGGGAGGGTATATCTGCGGCGGACGCCATTTTCTTTGGTTCTTCGCGGGTTCCAGGTGCGGCACCCACCTTTAGGCAATGAATAAGCACTAACCAAGTGTGAAACGCGTCGGCTGTTTTTTGATTCTTGCTGTGTATCTGTGGTGCCTGCTTATGCTTTTTCAATAAAGACAACTCAAGAGTTTTCCGGTGTGCAGCCGTCCATCCGTTATTTGTTATTTCCATCACCTTTAGGGTGTGCGCATCCAACAGGCCCCGGCGATATGGCTTTCCAGGCCGATGGCCACATGCTACGTGGAGTTCCAAGCAGATGCTGAAATAGGACCCATCCCAAGCTATACTGAAGAGATCCTAAGCTGACGGCTGTACAGTGGGGAATCGGCTCAAAGAGAACCCGGAGGCAGGTGATCTGAGAGACTTGAACGAACCATCAGGGATCACTGACAGGTACACTTCCACTGTCAAACCGGTCACACAGCTGTGATTTACTGGGAGGATCTGCTCACCTAATCAGAAACCAAAAAGTACCAAGCCTGTGGCAGAGGCATCCTTAGAGCCAGGTCTGTGGCAGGGGCCTGTTTTCCTCCCAGCCATCTAAAAGTGACACTTCAGCTGCCAGACTTGTGGCAGAGGTCTGTCCGGGGGCACTTTAACCACTCTGGCTAGAGTGGTGACGAACAGTGACTATCTCTACAGAAAGCAGGCTTGCTTTCATGTTTATCCAAGCCTGATACCGCAAGGTTCCTTTACTTCATCAACCTGTCCTGTCTACCTCCTGTTGATGTTAGATTGAAGGAAAAAATCCTGGATCGTCGCACTCCTCGGAAAACGCTACGAGTAAGCATCACATGATGTGAAACATGTCAGCCCTTTTCTCCTTGTCCACTCATCGTTTTTGACTGCATGCATTTTTGGCTGTTTTTTCCTATTGGAATTTTATTGTTTGCTTATGCTTAAATAAAGACATTGTTTTCCGAGGAGTGCGGCGATCCAGGATTTTTTCCTTCAATCCATGCTAATTGTGCACAGCCAGCACCATGTTGGTTTGTTTGGGATGGAAGCAACAGGGATTATTTGTTTTATGGAGCGGTACACTTCTCCTGTTGACGTTGGTCGTGTTTGACCGAGGAATAAAGCATTTAGAAAACATCACCCTTTTTCTTGGACATTCTATTACTGCTCTCACAGATGCTGCAATCAATTTCCCTAGACTCAAAGGTAACTTAACTTATGCCGATCCCAAATATAACCAGCGGCTCCTGAGGGAGTATCGCTACATGGATTTTACAGAACTAGACAAAAAGAGGGTAGAACAATGTCCCAGTTAAGGCAGAAGAAGGAAATGATTTTAGGAAGAAAGGAGGCCCTGGGCCTTAGAACAATCTTGTTTTTTAAAGGCTCCTTACAGGATAAGGCCACTATCTCAGATACTTTACATTTTAGAGTTAGGACTGCAGTACACAGGGCCTGCAGCTTATGCATGTATTTGCAAATGCGTGCAACTAAACCCCTGTTTTTAACGCACTGTTAGACAGGTGAATTTGGTTGGTTGCTGATTGGTTGGTAAGTTGAGATTCATTATTCTGTGTGTTTGTTGACATGTGTCCGCCCTTCCAATGCTCCTTGCTGTGAATACCAGGGCAGTCACAGTTGTTTTTTGTATTGTTGTCATTGTGGTCAGACAAAGCACTAGCACCTTTGGAAAAGAAAACTTTGCGCTAAACCCAAAAGTAAATAACAACGTGATAAGTGAAACCACAGAAGGCAGCAATCACGTGATCTAACACAACAAAAGTCCAAAAAATGGTGAACGTGACACCAACAGCACCCGAGTGAAAAATTAAGGATTCGTGAGCCACCACCACATGGACTGAGGCTTACCAGAGATGAGCCCAGTAACAGCATATAATAGATCCAGACGATATATCCCAAAGAAGTTCTCACAGCTAATCGGGATCCTGTCTCACACCAACACAGCTGATCTCGGATTCACAGGAGTGGGAAGCAGCGGTGGATACTCGCCAGTAATGGTATCATACAGGACAGCGGTAAACCATGTGAAAGGAAGGAGACCGCAACATAGTGTAGTACCAATGAATGGTTTTAATAAAAAGTTAAAAGGCTACTTACACAAGAAAGTGCAAACGAGCGATGTACATAAAATTCTGCCGGCCGGCAACAACAAGGAGCCCTCCTCCTAACGCATACGCGGTGACGTCACTGCACGCCGTTTAACCCAGACGCGTTTCGTCATATGTTGACGTTCTCAATGCTTCCATGTGCTGCGTGTTTAGTGTGTTCCTGCTCCGTTAAGGAGGGTTGGGCTCCCTCCAGTCATCTGCCCTTTATCTATTCATCAGCATACATGTGCTTCCACTGAGGAGACTTTACATTTTAGAGTTAGGACGGCAGTACACAGGGAGCCTTGACAGGGCCTGCATGTATTTGCAAATGCGTGCAACTAAACCCCTGTTTTTAACGCACTGTTAGACAGGTGAATTTGGTTGGTTGCTGATTGGTTGGTAAGTTGAGATTGATTATTCTGTGTGTTTGTTGACATGTGTCCGCCCTTCCAATGCTCCTTGCTGTGAAGACCAGTCATAGGTAGGGGCACTGACAGTTGTTTTTTGTATCTCAGAGACCCGCCTCGCAGAGGTTATAGCAATGAGCAAAAACATTGATTGAGAAGGGTTGAAAATTGTAAAATACAGGATAGACTTGAAGGGAGTCCTCTGAAGGGAAACCAAGCTCTCATGGTGTAACTGGTAAAGATGTGGAATAGACTCCCTCAAGAACTTGTTCTTGCCAGCTCAGTAGATTGTTTCAGGAACAGTTGAATGCATTCATAAATATAATGGGACACTAATTCTTATCGGTAATAATGCCAGGGGTAATTAATACAGGGAATATCTGATTGTCTTCCAGGGGTTCAGGAGGGAATTTGTTTTCCTCCAGTGGAGCGAATTGGACTTTTATTGGGAGATTTTTGCCTTCTTTTGGATCAACTGTGGGTATAGGATAGTCTATATATGGAGGTTTTCTATTGTGTGGATTCTTCTTAATTGGTTAAACTAGATAGACTGGTGTCTTTTTAAGTCTAACTATAAGTATAGGCCACTCCAGATAGCTGCTATTATAGAGATCAGCTTTAAAGTGATGAAGAGAAGACTAATGACGAGGAAAAAAACGAAGGAAAAATTGCTACCTGCAAAATAGTTACACTTTTCCTAAAAAAGAAGAAAAGACCACCATACATTTAGGACACTGGCAAAAAGCTGAGACATGCTAGTTGTTGGAGGGGCTATCCTGGGTTGACCTACCATTTTTTTTGCCCATGTGTCCAATTAATCACTTACTGGGGGAGATTTACTAAAACTGGTTCCCACAGAATCTGGTTCAGCTGTGCATAGGAACCAATCACCTCCTAACGTCAGCTTGTTCAATTAAAGTGACTGTAAAGGTAGAAGGTTTTTTATCTTAAATGCATGCTATACATTAAGATAAAAAACCTTCTGTGTGCAGCAGCCCCCCAGCACCCCCTAATACTTACCTAAACCCCATCTCTATACAGTGATGTTCATGAGTGCCTCAGCCATCCTGACTGGCTGAGACACAACAGCAGCACCACTGGCTCCCGCTGCTGTCAATCAAAGTCAGTCAGCCAATAGAGAAAGGGGGTGAGCTGGGCCATGGCCCCCATGTCTGAATGCACACACTGCACTGTGGCTGGGTTTGGGTGCCCTCATAGCAAGCTGCTTGCTGTGGGGGCACTTAACAGGAGGGAGGGGCCAGACGTACCAAAGAGGGACCCAAGAAGAGGAGGATCCTTGCTACTCTGAAAATCCACTGCACAGATTACGTAAGTATAACATGTTTGTTTTTTATAACACTCATTTTAAGCTTTGACAAAAAAAAAACAGAAGCTGATTGGTTGCTATGCACAGCTGCACCAGTTTACATGTGCATCATTTTTAGTAACTCTCTCGCCCTGTATCCCTTAATGAAAGAAAAATAATTGTTGTGGCATATATTTCTTATATACAAACATACCTTTTTTATGACATGCAGTGCACTCTTTAGAGAGTTAAAGAAAATCTGCTCATCCGCTCCACAGTTGCAATAATGAAGGGACTTCCTTAGAGATTCTGTAAAACAAATGCAGCTAATTTCCCATATAAAAAGAAATCATACTCTTCTATTGTATCATATATTTGTACATACCACAGCAGCCTAAGAACATCACATCTGTTCCTTGCTTTTTTAGATCTGAGCAAATCTGCAAAATATATATAAGTATTAATAAATGCTGTGAACAAGGCTGTCTGTCGAAACACGTCAGCTGTTTTTTAATCTTGACCTTTATGTCGAAAATAAACATTTTCATGGGATTCTGGAGTTGCCGACTACATTTTTTCTTGGATATGTAGAAGCATATTTAAACAGAGTGTATGTGAGAATGAGAAACTTAGAATTGGTAATAACCAACTCCAATCTCAACCCTGCAGTTCTTCCCCTTATTGGGCATCATTATACCCAGAAGATTAACCCCTTCGCGCCTAAGGGTATAACAAATTTAAATGCCTAAGCACAATTTTTAAACTTTGACGTGTTAGTAAAACCGTACACAAAGTTGGAGGGGCTTTTAAAAGGGGAGGGGTCAAATGAGGTGACAGCCAGCAGTAAGCAAAGGACAGAGGGTAATGGAGTCTGTAGTGACAATAAAGCCATAACATCTAACCCTTGGGTTAATGAGTGGTCAAATCAAAAACAAAGCAAGAGAAAACTTAAGGAGAAATTAATATGCACTCATACAACATTACAAGGAGTATACACAAATACCCGGTGCCTAGATAAAAAAAGGAGGAGCTGGGGCTGCTATTACACAAGGAGGACTTAGACTTTGTGGGAATAACAGGAACTTGGTTTGACAGCTCACATGACTGGCTGGCAAAGGGGTATTTCTTGTATCGGAAAGACAGGGAAGGTAGAAGAGGGGGAAGGGTGTGTCTATATATATATATATATATATATATATAAAAAATAATGTAAGGGTGGGAGAGAGGAGTGACATTGTGACTGGAATGAAGGGAGAGGTGGAATCTGTGTGGATAGAACTCCAAAGAGAAGTAGTAAGTGGAAAATTAATATTGGGGGTATGTTACAGGCCCCTCAACCTGAAGGAGGAGGAGGAGATGGACCCCCTATCACAGTTGGAAATGGTAGTGAGGCAGGGAAATGTCATCATAATGGGGGACTTCAATTATCCCGATATCGACTGGGCAGAGGGGACAGCTCACCCTTTAAAGGCCCGTCATTTCATAAATGTCTTACAGGACAACTTCAGGTCTCAATTGGTGAATTCTCCAATAATAAGGATTGCATTGCTAGATTTATTAATTACAAACTACAGGACAACTTGGGATCTAGCGATAACAGGATGATCACATTTAGCGTAAATCATAGGAAAAGGAGGCACGAGGGTAGCACAAAAACTCTTAATTTCAAAAGAGCAAACTTTTCTGAACTGTGCTCAATACTGAGGAAAAATGTGAATGCTTAAGAAACATATTAAACAAAGGGGCATTCCAATGGGCAATAAATATAAAGGAGCGAAGATTAAACCTGGGTGGCTAAACCGTAACATAAAAATTATTATAAGAGAGAAAAAAAAGAGGGGGCATTGTCTGCATTCCAATACTACAAGGGATGCAATAAAAAGTGTAAGTCAGGGTGGCTAAAAAAGACCCTGAGAGACACATAGCAGAGGAGAGTAAAAATCACATGAATTTCTTTAGATATAATAACAGTAAAAAGTGAAATCAGAGCACATTGCCCACATAAAAGATGATGAAGTAAGGATGGTTACAAATGACAGAGATGGGGGATGGGTAGAGAAGAACTGGAGTGAAACTGGGGGAATTCTGGTCTGTATAGGGATAAAAAAAAGGAGGAGAATTTGTGGTAGAATGGGAGGGGGGATATAGATGGGGGTGGAGGGGACTGGAGAGGGATGGTCAGTGATGGGCATGGGGAATACTGTTGGCTGGTGAGGAAATGCCACAGTATAATAAAAGCAAATAGGGAGGGGGAGAGGGTGATATTCCATTAACTAGTAAAGATTCGGTGTTGGGGGGTGTACAGGGTCAGTCAGTTGCAGTGTTTGTGTATGGGAGGACACACACCTGTGTGAAGGTGAAGTGTCTGCAGAGAAGACTGGGAGGGGAGTGAGGGACTATTGTTTGTAAAGTGTCAGGAAAATAATATCTGGACAGCTGAAGAAGTGGCTGAAAGTTAGCAGGGAGCAAGCAGCGAGGGTTAACATCTGGGAGAAGAGCAGTGTGACAGGCAGAGACTGATCTGTGTGAGGATGAAAGGAATGCAGGATGAGATAGTGGCTGAGGCAGGAGGAAGATGCTGGGAAGGGAGAGAGACAGACATTAGGAATCTGGACACAAGATACATTACAGAACTGACCTGTACAGAAAGAGCTGGCCAAAGCAAGGGGAACTTGTTACCGGAGTGCTGCTGGGAGCAATTGGAGAAAACTTCTAGGCCCCCCAAGCACCAAGGACCCCTAAGTTCCCAGAGGTGCCTGTGTATTAAGACAGCCTTAGGAAGGGGCCGTAAATGACATACATATCCACCGGCACTTCCCCCGCTGTCAGCGTCTTAACAGTAACACATCTCTCTATGTTCCACCAGAGGAAAACAGGCAGCGCTGCTTTCAGATGCATCTAGCAGCTGAAAACCAACAGGAGGGAGAGAAATCGGCTTTCAGCTGCTAGATGGATCGTTTCTGTATTTGTTATACCGCACCGATCTGCCTCCCTGTCTGGGCCCCTGTGTGTGTGCGGGCCCCGTACAGAAGGACTGGTGCCCCCCCCCTATCAGCGCCTCTGCTAACATCAATAGTAGATACATTATTGGAGGGGATGATAAGGGACTATATCCAATAATTTGCTGAAGAAAACCATATCATTAATAGTAATCGGCACGGGTTTACGGGTTTACGAAGGGTCATTCTTGTCAGACCAATCTATTAACATTCTACGAGAAAGTGAGCTTCCATCTAGATAGGGGGAGGCCTGTGGATATGGTGTATCTGGATTTTGCAATAGCATTCAATACAGTTCGCTATAAACGCTTAATCTGCAGGCATGGACCATAATATTTTTTCTTGGAAAAAAAACTGGTTACAGGGGCTTGTCCAAAGGGTTGAAATAAATAACGTGTACTCAGACTGGTCTTGGGACCAATTCTGTTTTAATTAGTCATAAATTATATAAAGGACGGGATACATAGAGTAGCCTAATCTCCGTTTTTGCTGACGACACAAAAATAAGCAGGGCAATACAGGGAGTGCAGAATTATTAGGCAAGTTGTATTTTTGAGGATTAATTTTATTATTGAACAACAACCATGTTCTCAATGAACCCAAAAAACTCATTAATATCAAAGCTGAATATTTTTGGAAGTAGTTTTTAGTTTGTTTTTAGTTTTAGCTATTTTAGGGGGATATCTGTGTGTGCAGGTGACTATTACTGTGCATAATTATTAGGCAACTTAACAAAAAACAAATATATACCCATTTCAATTATTTATTTTTACCAGTGAAACCAATATAACATCTCAACATTCATAAATATACATTTCTGACATTCAAAAACAAAACAAAAACAAATCAGTGACCAATATAGCCACCTTTTTTTGCAAGGACACTCATGCAGCCTGCCATCCATGGATTCTGTCAGTGTTTTGATCTGTTCACCATCAACATTGCGTGCAGCAGCAACCGCAGCCTCCCAGACACTGTTCAGAGAGGTGTACTGTTTTCCCTCCTTGTAAATCTCACATTTGATGATGGACCACATGTTCTCAATGGGGTTCAGATCAGGTGAACAAGGAGGCCATGTCATTAGTTTTTCTTCTTTTATACCCTTTCTTGCCAGCCACGCTGTGGAGTACTTGGACGCGTGTGCTGGAGCATTGTCCTGCATGAAAATCATGTTTTTCTTGAAGGATGCAGACTTCTTCCTGTACCACTGCTTGAAGAAGGGGTCTTCCAGAAACTGGCAGTAGGACTGGGAGTTGAGCTTGACTCCATCCTCAACCCGAAAAGGCCCCACAAGCTCATCTTTGATGATACCAGCCCAAACCAGTACTCCACCTCCACCTTGCTGGCGTCTGAGTCGGACTGGAGCTCTCTGCCCTTTACCAATCCAGCCACGGGCCCATCCATCTGGCCCATCAAGACTCACTCTCATTTCATCAGTCCATAAAACCTTAGAAAAATCAGTCTTGAGATATTTCTTGGCCCAGTCTTGACGTTTCAGCTTGTGTGTCTTGTTCAGTGGTGGTAGTCATTCAGCCTTTTTTACCTTGGCCATGTCTCTGAGTATTGCACACCTTGTGCTTTTGGGCACTCCAGTGATGTTGCAGCTCTGAAATATGGCCAAACTGGTGGCAAGTGGCATCTTGGCAGCTGCACGCTTGACTTTTCTCAGTTCATGGGCAGTTATTTTGTGCCTTGGTTTTTCCACACGCTTCTTGCGACCCTGTTGACTATTTTGAATGAAACGCTTGATTGTTCGATGATCACGCTTCAGAAGCTTTGCAATTTTAAGAGTGCTGCATCCCTCTGCAAGATATCTCACTATTTTTGACTTTTCTGAGCCTGTCAAGTCCTTCTTTTGACCCATTTTGCCAAAGGAAAGGAAGTTGCCTAATAATTATGCACACCTGATATAGGGTGTTGATGTCATTAGACCACACCCCTTCTCATTACAGAGATGCACATCACCTTATATGCTTAATTGGTAGTAGGCTTTCGAGCCTATACAGCTTGGAGTAAGACAACATGCATAAAGAGGATGATGTGGTCAAAATACTCATTTGCCTAATAATTCTGCACTCCCTGTAAATTAACAAAGTAATGTAGTGGGCAACTACATGGAAAATGGGGTTTAATGTGGAGAAATGTAAAGTAATGCACTTGGGGACCAAAAATATAAATGCAAACTACTCTCTAGGGGGAGAACCTCTGCTGGGGGAATCAAGGATGGAGAAAGATCTGGGGGTCCTAGTGGAAGACAGACTGAGCAATATCATGCAATGTCAAGCTGCAGCTACCAAAGACGGCAGAATATTAGCATGCATAAAAAAAAGAGGATTTACTCCAGAGATAAAACTATAATCCTGTCACTTCATAAGACTCTGGTCTGGTCACATCTGGCTATTCTGTCCAGTTTTGTTTACCAGTCCTTAGAAGAGATGTGCTGGAGTTAGAGAGAGTCCAAAGAATGGCAAAAAAATAATAAGAGGATTGGAGGACCTCAATTACGAGGAGCAACTACAAGCACTAAATGTATTCTTGCTGAGAAATGCTAGAGAGGGGGTTGTGATCCCAGCATATTCAGGGAGTGTAAGCCACACAATGAGATTGGAGGAGAATCTCCAAGCTGTGCAAGGGTTTTTTCATTGTCAGGGCGTTAAGGATGTGGAACTTTCTTCCACAATGGATGGTGTCAGGGGGATGTATTGATATTTTTAAAAGACTCTTGGACGTGCATCCTAAAGAGCACAACATACAGGGATATGGAAAATAATTATGGACACTGACACACGTACACCAAAACAGGTTGAACTGGATGGGCCATTGTCTTTATTCAACCTTACCTACTATGTAACATATCATTACAACTACTTTGTGCATCCAGGTGGATTATACCTTTATCAGGACAAATTGGGCTTTCTTTTGGTGATAAATGGCAATGGATATCTCCTGGTTTTTTTTTTAAATGTAGCTGTTTATTTCTTGCTAATACTATAACCTTCTAACAAAGAACAACCTTAATTAAATTCTGTGTATCCGTAGTATAGCCCATAAACGATAGTGCCCAATTTGCTTTATTTTTGATTTTTGTTTATGCTACCTAAAACATAGACACTATTTGAAACTGATACAAAAAAATAATAATAATCCTGTCAAAAAATAAATACTGACCATGACCTTTGACCCAAACACTGACCCGGCGCTGATCTAGATCAAACCTTGATCTAGGTATTTGTTTGTATTTATTATTATTATTATTACTTTTTTTTTACACACACTCCATTCACAGAGAAAGAAAAAAGAAACAGTGACTGATCACTTTGATAGCCACAGCGATCAGGGACCTGGAATCGGGAGTTCTGGGTCCTGATCCTTAGTACAAGGCCCTGGGCTCTCTGCGAGACTTTGTTTTCTGTGCTGGGAGCACATTGTGCGGCGTGCTCCCAGCACAAAGGGAGCCTAGTCCACTGCATATTTGTGTATGGTCGGTGTAAGGGTCCTTTCACATGGCGCGGACCGTTTTTGTGTCCGCTCCGTGTGGTGTGTCCGTGTGGTGTGGTGTGGTGTGGTGTGTCCGTCGGCTCACCGGGGATCATCCGTAATCCCCGCTGAGCTGTCGGCGGACAGGGCGGTCCCCGCACACTGTGCATAGATGCCCTGTCTTTCCTCCGCTCTCCCCTATGGGGAATCGGATGAATATGGACCGTCTGTCTGTATTCATCCGATCCGATCCGCCGGACGGAAGAAAAATAGGGTTTTCTTCCGTCCGAAAAACCGGATCTTTACGGACGCGGATCTTTGCGGACGTTAGCGGATGCATCATCCGCTAACGTCTGCATCTTCCGCTAACGTCTGCAATCCCATAGGGATGCATTACAAGTCCGTAAACGGACTTGTAAAAAATGGACGAACTGTCCGCACATGTGAAAGGGGCCTAAGGCCCCATACACACGATCGGACATATCCGATGAAAACGGTCCGCGGACCATTTCCATCGGATATGTCCGATCGGGAGTTTGATCCAATGGCGTGTACACACCATCGGATCAAATTCCCCGCCGCCGGACGGCGCGGTGACGTTGACGCCGCCGCGTCACCGCCACGTCACCGCACCAGGAAGTAAAACACTTCCGTTCATGCGCCGAATCCATTCGGCGGCGGCGCGGCGGCGGTGGGGGACGACATGTCTGCTGGTAAGTGTACTAACCAGCAGACATGTCGGGCGGACAGATTCCACCGGATGGATTTCAAAGCATGCTTTGAAATCTGTCGGGTGGAGAAATCTGTCCGCTAGCCCATACACACGAGCGGAGATGTCTGCTGAAACGGTCCATCGGACCGTTTTCAGCGGACATATCCCCTCGTGTGTACACGGCCTAAGGGTTTATAAACATCTTTTGTTAGAGGAATTGTGGGGGACAACTCAGGGAGGAGGTGAATATGGTAGCCAGAGCTGTTTTTTAACACCTCCGGGAACTCCTTTTAAACAAAAAATCCCCTGAGTTGGAGTTGCCTGAAGTTTAACCATTTAAGGACCGGAAGGATTTGCCCCCTTTATGACCAGGCCATTTTTTGGGATAGGGCACTGCTTCATTTTAACTTAAAATTGCCTAGTCGTGAGACGTTGTACGCAAACATAATGTATTTCCTTTTTTCCCACAAATAGAGTTGTCTTTTGGTGGTATTTGATTGCCCCTGCGGAAAAAAAACACAATATTTTTTTACTTTTTGCTATAATAAATAGAAGCCTACATACATACTATTGCAGTAGTGGTCAAAAGTTTTGAGAATGACACAAATATTAATTTTCCCAAAGTTGCTGCTTCAGTGTTTTTAGATCTTTTTGTCAGATATTACTATGGTATATTGAAATATAATTACAAGCATTTCATAAGTGTCAAAGACTTTTATTGACAATCGCATTAAGTTTATGCAAAGAGTCAATAATTGCAGTGTTGATCCTTCTTTTTCAAGACCTCTGCAATTCACCCTGGCATAATGCTTGGAATTTGTCAAAATGTGTGGATTTTTTTTTGTTCACCCGCATCTTGAGGATTGATCACAAGCTCTCAATGGAATTACCATTAACCGGAAGAATTTACCCCCTTCCTGGCTAGGCCATTTTTTTCGCTACAGCACTGCGTCACTTTAACTGACAATTGCACGTGCGACACTGTACCCAAACAAAATGTATGTCCTTTTTTTCCCACAAACAGAGATTTCTTTTGGTGGAATTTGATCACCTCTGTGAAAAAAAAAACAATATTTTTTACTTTTTGTTATAATAAATATCCCAATAATAAAAAATAAAAAAATCAAATTTCTTCATTAGTTTAGGCCAATATGTATTCTTCTACATATTTTTGGTAAAAAAAAATCACAAGCGTATTTTGATTGCTTTGCACAAAAGTTATAGCATCTACAAAATAGGGGATATATTTATGTCAGCACCTGTGGCTTCAGATCCGGTGAAGAGGTTCATTACTCAAGTCTTCTGCCTTGAGCGGTGACTCCCTTTCTCTGCCCGGCATACATCGCGACTGCCAGGCACACGCATGCAACCCCAGCAGCAGGCGGTCAGCAATCGGTTAAGGCATGGGTCTTCAAACTATGGCCCTCCAGTTGTTCATGAACTACAATTCCCATCATGCCTTGTCATGTCTGTGAATGTCAGAGTTTTACAATGCCTCATGGGATGTGTAGTTCCACAGCAGCTGGAGGGCCGTAGTTTGAGGATCCCTGGGTTAAGGTCTGCAGAGTTTCTGGCCATGGACCCAAAATGTTGATGTTTTGTTCACTAAGCCACTTAGTTATTAGTGTCGCTCACGAATATTCGCATTGCGAATATTCGCTACGAATATTGCATATTCGAGTATTCGCGAATAACTCGAATATTGCGGCGAATATTCGCTATGGCGAATATTCGTATTTTTTCAAATTTATTTTTAAAACAGATCACATCCTAGTGATCTCCATCGACGTCTAAAAGCATTGCTGGTATGATTAGAGAGAGACCCTGGGCCGAGTAGCTGATGCGATTCTTTTATGTTGCCGAAAATTTGCATTGCGAATTTTCGGCAACATAAAAGAATCGCATCAGCTACTCGGCCCTTCTTTTGCATCAGAGCCAATCAGAATAACTCGAATATTCGGCAAAAGGAATATTGCGCGATATTCCTTTTGCCGAATATTCGAGTTATTCTGATTGGCTCTGATGCAAAAGAAGGGCGGAGAAGATAATCGCGCAATATTCCTTTTGCCGAATATTCGAGTTATTCTGATTGGCTCTGATGCGCCCTTCTTTTGCATCAGAGCCAATCAGAATAACTCGAATATTCGGCAAAAGGAATATTGCGCGATTATCTTCTCCGCCCTTCTTTTGCATCAGAGCCAATCAGAATAACTCGAATATTCGGCAAAAGGAATATTGCGCGATATTCCTTTTGCCGAATATTCGAGTTATTCTGATTGGCTCTGATGCAAAAGAAGGGTGGAGAAGATAATCGCGCAATAGGAATATTGCGCGATTATCGTCTCCGCCCTTCTTTTGCCCCCTTATTCTCCTTTCTTTTAAGTAGAGTTAGTGTAGAGTTAGTGTTTAGTGCATATTAGTTTAGTAATACAGGAAATGATCTCCGTTTATGAGAATTTCGCAATCATTTTCACATTAGCGAAATTTTGCAAAAAATTTTTTGGATAAAATATCACGAATATTCGATATTAGCGAATATTCGCGAATATTCTTCTATATGTTCGCGCAATATCGCCAAATCGAATCTGGCGTATTCCGCTCAACACTATTAGTTATCACTTTTCTCTTATGACAAGGTGCACCATAATGCTGGAAAAGGCATTGTTTGTCCCTAAAGTGTTCCTGGATGGTTGTGTGATAAAATTATTTTAAATGGCTCTATTTGATAAGTTAATCTTATGTTATGATTAGAAACACTGAAATGAAGTGTATATGTTCCTTGATAAGATTTGTCAGATATCAGATATTGTTTTAAAGTAATGAACTCAGCATTGAAAATACAAAGGAGAGCTGTTTGTTCAGAAGCAATTTCCTCTCCATTTTACCCTTATGTTACAAATGTGTCCGGCCCATCCCCCTATGGCATTCCCTTCAGCTTCACATCCCAAGCCTTTTCGTGGAGAGAAGGCAGATATGGACTTCAACCTTCCCTCCCCCTCCTTTTCACTCGGATCTCCTGAACGCTTGTGAAGAAAACTTGTCTGCTTTACTGAGGGGACTTTATGTCACATGACAAGAAGGGTGTGTGCAGCTTTCCCTGGAATGGACTTGTGAGAAGAAACCACCCTTTTATATGAACTGGCCAATGAGAATTCCATGTCGAATACAAGGGGCATGAAATAAGAGACTGTGAAATGTATGGGTTGACCAATGAAATGTTTTTCCTGTGAACTTGTGATTTATTTTGCAAATAAAAGGAATGGGAGGGCCCCAGGCACGCTCTGTTGGTTCGATGCTGGAGAGGTGAGCATGTGAATCTTTTTGTCTGAGTTCGCACACTCTCATTTAATTTGGAATCAGACCTGTAGAAATGGCTAACCCTGAGAAATTGTGTCAGGAAATCTATTAATTAATTAATGAGTCTTTAGTAATTCTCTTTCAGTTGGGAGAAGTTGCTTTCTGAGGATGTTTTTTTTTTTGTTTGTTTGTTTTTTTTGTTTCAGAGGATGTTTTTTTAGTTATCACTTTTCTCCTATGACAAGGTGCTCCATAATGCTGTAAAAGGCATTGTTTGTCCCTAAACTGTTCTTGGATGGTTGTGAAAAGTTGATCCCGGAGGATGTTTTTGTACCATTCTTTATTCATGGCTGTATTCTTAGGCAAAATTGTGAGTAAGCCCACTGACTTGGCTGAGAAGCAACTTCACACATAAATAGACTCAGGATGCTTTACTGTTGGTATGACACAGGACTGATGGTAGCGCTCACCTTCGTACAAGGTTTGCCCTAAACAATCAGAAAGGGGATTCATCAGAGAAAATTACTTTACCTCAGTCCTCAGCAGTCAAATCCCAGTACCTTTTGCAGAATATCAGTCTGTCCCTGATGTTTTTCCTGGAGATAAGTGGCTTCTTTGCTGCCCTTCTTGACACCAGGCCATCCTACAAAAGTCTTTGCCTCACTGTGTGTGCGCTGATGTACTCACACTTGCCTGTTGCCATTTCTGAACAAGATCTGCACTTGTGGTGCCCCGATCCAGCAGCCGAATCAATTGTAGGAGACAGTCCTGGCGCTTGCTGGACTTTCTTGGGTGCCCTGAAACCTTCTTCACAAATGCAGTGGAAATGTTTTTATGGAATTAAACTCAAACATATTTTTTTTTATTGAAATAACAAACATGTTATACGTACCTGCTCTGTGCAGTGGTATTGCACAGAGTAGCCCCAATATTGGCTCCTCCTCTTCTTTTTGAGACTGCCATAGCCAGCCGCTTGATATGGGGAGAAGCATTGTCTGCGCGCTCCTGACCCATGTCTCTATGGAGCCGCCCCCACTTCCTCTGCACTGCATGTGATTGACAAAGCGGAGGTTCCGCCCAACTGCAGCTGCTGACTTTTAAAAAATGGACACTTAACTGTCCAGCGCACCCACGATGTCGTCAGCCGAGGACGAGCAATCATTCGTCACTTGGCTGCACCCGCTGCCATCCTCGGTTAGGGAATCGGGAAGTGAAGCGTTGTGGCTTCACTGCCCGGTTCCCTACCGCGTATGTGGGAGTAGTGCTCTGCGCCGACCCTTTGCCCCCCGATCTCTCCTGGGAACAGAGTGTTTCCCAGAAGACAGCGGGGGCTGCGGGTAGGGGCGTGGCTGCCGCAGTTCCTTTTCCCGGGAATTGGGTGCAAATACTTGTCTTAGACAGGTATCTACACCCCCCCCCCCCCACCAAAATGGTACCAAATTTGACACCGGAGGGGGTGAGAGTTCCGCAAAGCGGAAGCTCCATTTTTGGGTGGAGCTCCGCTTTAAGGTAAAAAACATTTTTAGGTTTAGTAACACTTTAAGTTCACTCTTCATAACATTCTGGAATATATGCAAATTGTCATCATAAAGACTTTGTGAAAATTAATATTTGTGTCATTCTCAAATCTTTTTACAACAGCTGTACTATGCAAAAGACCATATTTACCTAACAAAAAGAAATAATATTTAATATTCTTTTAAAGCAGAACTATACTCACACTACTGTATCTTGCGTTGTGGTGTCCCAGAGATCTCCAGCGGTCACTGTCACCAGTTCCAGGTACTGATCTTTAGCCAGTTTCATTTTCCCAACCACCATGACATTATTCTCACACATGCGCAGGAGTTCATTCATCTCGGCATTGCCAAAAAATTGTACACAGAGCTGTGCAGGCACAGCTCAGTGCACAGGACAAAACACCCTAACAGATTTGTTAGAAAACCTTTAATTTCAGAATCAACATTTTTTATGGGACACTATACTACACATACACATACTACACAATACTCCCACAAATGCGGACCATTGATTGCAACCAAGATTTGTTAATTTGCACACATAAAAAAGTTTTTTCCCTAACAAATTCATTCAAGACCATGTTGCAAAAATGAATACACCCCAATGAAGGACTTAGGGGCAAAGCCAAATTTTAAACAACACAATCCTAATTAAAAATAATTGAACTGCAGGTGAGTCTAATGATTCATTAAATGGGTGTCCAGCAGACAGTTTAGTATAAAAGGGTGTTTCTTAACAAAGAAAACCCCTCCCATTTTATGCTGTCAGCAATCCACCACACGAAAGAGAAATTTCAGGCCTGAGAAAGAAAATAATTTCTTTACAAATGAAAGGTGAAGGCTTTTTTTTATTAATTTTTTACACTTTGATTGCCGTTACAGTGATTATCACTGTAACAGCAATGCTTTAAACTGTCACGAGTGGGTTTCAGGTATCGATACTCGTGCAAATGCACCGATACCTGAAACCGATCCTTTCAGGCTTGGTTCTTAGAGCTGCCAGTGGATCTCCCCTGTTGATAGCTGAAGTGTTAAAGAAGTCTGGTAATTGGAGCCGTCAAAAAAAAAAGCAGCCGGCAAAGTTTATTAACAATGCTAAGCCGCTGAAACACTAAAATAAAAAGAAACATTGTTTGTTTTTGTATTTTTCTGTTTCTTCATCTGCAGATCAAAGGGATAAACAAATGTTCCTCTGTTTAACCCCTTATTAACCCTTAATTTACTCCCTATTCTCCTATTTTTAATTATTATTTTCCTGTTTTGTTTTTTTTGTTTACGTCTATTTTATAAATGATAAACAATTAAAACTTTTTTTTTTTGTTTGCTTTGTTACTGAATATTTTTACACATAAATATTTACACATTTCACATTAAAAAAGCGGAAAATGTAAAAAAAAAAATGTATTTATATCATTTGTAAATAACATTTCAATGCTTTGTATCATTACTGATAGCTGAAGTAAAAACAAAACCGTTGCGGTAGACATCTGCAATTGTTATCAGCGAGTACAACAAAAAAATATTGGTACTCGTAATAAAGAAAAAATAGTATCGGTGCATACCCTGTATCATTTGCCAACTTGGGATATACATAGAGCTGTCCCACCCCGTCCCCATGTTACAGTGTTGGGTCCCAGAGCCGCGAATCATTAAGTACCAGTGCTGTCATAATGGGAGAAAAGGAATGGGTCACATACTTCCCGAAACCCAAAAGTATTAAAGTCCCGCTGGCTACAAAGGCAGCGAGGGAGTGGAGTGAAAGTGAATATGTGTTGCTGGCTGGACTGCCATAAAAGAAACCTGCATGGGAAAGGTAAAGGTTCACTTTATGTTTCTCCCTATCATATACTGCATCTTTAAAAAACAGTTAGACAAAGCTAGAAAGTACCTGAGAGAGAGAAGAGACTCCCGTAAAATCAAAAAAGGAAATGCCTTTGCAGTTCAAAATCAAAGTCTTTCTGCCTCCTCTATCTGGGCTCATTCCTATTAGAAGCAAAGGTAAAGTTAATGGAATTATTCCTAAAAAGAAGGATTATTGATCATTTAAATACACACAATGTGCTGGCCTTTACTAAGAGCAGATCATGTCAGACTAATCTAATTGAGCACCAGCCGCCACTGGACAATAGGGCCGGGTTCACACCTATGCAAATTGAATGCACGTCTTCAATTCACAGCAGGAGGATGTGACTGGCTCTCTATGGAGCCGGTTCACATATCTCCGCAGCGAGTCCAGTGCGGTGTGCCGGAAAACACGTGCCTTTTTTAGGTTCGATTTCAGCCCAAAATTTGGGCTAAAAAAGGACCTGAACTGGTGAACCAGCACGCACCGGACCCCTGCTGTGAACCGTGTGTGAACCCGGCCTAAAGGAGCAACATCAAGATTGACACGCTGCTCTCTTCTTCTGCACCTTCACTGTCTGTGCAACAACATTGCAGAAGAGCCCGACTGCCTTCTTGTGTTCAAATTCTCCATTCTAAATCTTTCTGTACAAGGGATTATGGAAGGAACATCTGCAAATTGCATTTAAACATGTATTTAACCACTTAAATACCAGGCACTTTCCCCCAATTTTTAGCTTTCATCCCTGTCGCACATTGAATGACAATTGCGCGGTCATGCAACACTCGCCACAAATAGAGCTTTCTTTTGATCACCTCTGCGGTTTAAAATTGTTGTGCTATAAATGAAAAAAGACTGACAATTAAAAAAAAAAAAACTGATAGGCACTGATAGGCGGAACTGATAGGTGGCACTGATGAGCTACTGAGTGCTTAGTTACAGTAGGTCTGTTCAGTTTTTCAGTTGCTGCTGGTTTGATTGTTCCCTCTGTTTTCCAGAGAGCAGTAGAATTCTCTGGAACATAGGTGTGGCGAATGCAGCATGAATATTTATACAGCCCTGTAATTTTCTGTAAAATGCAGCATGGCTACCTGGAGGTGTTTTGTATGTATACAGGACGCCCCCCAAATATGTAATTTCCTGCTTGAGTGATTGGCTCACTGATTTTCCCAGAAGTCTGCACTAAGATACAAGTCAGATTTCCGTCATTCCCTGCAGCAAATATGTCATTTTTGGTGAGATACTCTCAATAGGAAATCACGTCTAAAAGGATGCTCTGCAAGTGCAGCAGCTGATTTATAATTATGAAACCACTCCCATTAGATTCTCTTTTCCACATGGGCACAGACAAACACACAGCGATTTCTTCAAAATAACAAACGGTAGGAATCTTCATATACGTTTGATGAAATCCTTGTAATGTACATATATTACCCGGAGGAGAAATCTACTCTTTAACCACCTAAGGACTGCCTCCTGCACATATACGTTGGCATAATGGCACTGCTGGGCACAGGCACCTTTAAGAGCGCGCACGTGACCCGGCCCGAAGCTCCGTTACCGTGGCCGCGGGACCCGCAGACCCAATCGCCGCTGGTGTCCCGCGATCGGTCACAGGAGCTGATGAACAGGGAGAGGTGTGTGTAAACACACCTTCCGTGTTCTTCACAGTGGCACTGTCATTGATTGTCTGTTCCCTGATATAGGGAAAGACGATCAATGACGTCACACGTCCAGCCCGGCCCCCCTACAGTTAGAAACACATATGTGGTCACACTTAACCCATACAGCGCCCCCTAGTGGTTAACTCCTAAACTGCAATTGTCATTTTCATAGTAATCAATGCATTTTTATAGCACTTTTTGCTGTGAAAATGACAATGGTCCCAAAAATGTGTCAAAATTGTCCGATGTGTCCGCCATAATGTCGCAGTCACAAAAAAAAAAAAAATCGCTGATTGCCGCCATTAGTAGTAAAAAAAAAAAATGATTAATAAAAATGCCATAAAACTATCCCCTATTTTGTAAACGCTATAAATTTTGCGCAAACCAATCGTTAAACGCATATTGAGATTTTTTTTACCTAAAATAGGCAGAAGACTGCGTATCGGCCTCAACTGAGGGAAAAAATGTTTATCTTTTTTGGGGATATTTATTATAGCAAAAAGTAAAAAATATTGATTTTTTTTCAAAATTGGCGCTCTATTTTTGTTTATAGCGCAAAAAAACACAGAGGTGATTAAATACCACCAAAAGAAAGCTCTATTTGTTAATTTCCAACTTTTCACATTTACCGATTGCTAACACAATACTAAACTACTACTGTTAAAATCTACTTCCAAATTTTAGAACTACAACTTACCACCGCAGCTTTCATTAGACACTGGAATTAGTAAAATGTCTCCATTGTGCTGAAATACAATAAAATGGACAAAATGTTATACATAGTTATGTTGTGACAGAAAAATCATAGGTTTTATGTCAGGGATATAACAATAACAATATAATATTATATTGTGAAAGATAATGTTACGCCAAGTAAATTGATACTCAACATGTCAGGCTTCAAAATTGCTCCTGCTCGTGGAATGGTGTCAAACTTTTACCCTTAAAAATCTCCATAGGCGACGTTTATAAAAATTCTACAGGTTGCATGTTTTAAGTTACAGAATTATTGCTCTTGCTGCAACGATTGTGGTGATACCTCACATGTGTGTTTTAAACACCGTTTTCATATGCAGGCGCTGCTCACTTATGCGTTTGCTTCTGCACGCGACCTCGTCAGGACGGGGTGCTTTTTAAAAAAAAATTAAATTCCTATTTCTTTTACTTGATTTTATTTATTTTTACACTGTATAAAAAAAATGGGTCACTTTTATTCCTATTACAGGAAATATAAACATACCTTGTAATAGAAAAAAAGCATGACAGGTCCTCTTAAATATGAGATCTGGGGTCAAAAAGACCTCAGATCTCATATTTAGACTAAAATGCAATATAAAAAAATGTAATTTGAAAAAAAAAAAAAAAAAAAAATGGTCCTGGGCGAAAGTGACGTTTTGACGAGTGTGCACAATTTTGAAGCATAACATGGGGATGCTGTGTAATATTCAGGAAAAGCTGGGTAGAGAGGGGCTGTGTGATGTGTGGGGGGCTGTGTAATAAGAAGGGGTCCAGAGGTAAGGTGGCTATGTAATGTAAAGGGGTCCAGAAGTGCGGGGCTGTGTAATGTAAAGGGGTCCAGAAGTGTGGGGGCTGTGTAATGTAAAGGGGTCCAGAAGTGCGGGGGCTGTGTAATGTAAAGGGGTCCAGAAGTGCGGGGGCTGTGTATTGTAAAGGGGTCCAGAAGTGCGGGGGCTGTGTAATGTAAAGGGGTCCAGAAGTGAGGGGGCTGTGTATTGTAAAGGGGTCCAGAAGTGTGGGGGCTGTGTAATGTAAAGGGGTCCAGAAGTGCGGGGGCTGTGTAATGTAAAGGGGTCCAGAAGTGCGGGGGCTGTGTAATGTAAAGGGGTCCAGAAGTGTGGGGGCTGTGTAATGTAAAGGGGTCCAAAAGTGCGGGGGCTGTGTAATGTAAAGGGGTCCAGAAGTGTGGGGGCTGTGTAATGTAAAGGGTTCCAGAAGTGTGGGGGGCTGTGTAATGTAAAAGGGTCCAGAAGTGCGGGGGCTGTGTATTGTAAAGGGGTCCAGAAGTGCGGGGGCTGTGTATTGTAAAGGGGTCCAGAAGTGCGGGGGCTGTGTAATGTAAAGGGGTCCAGAAGTGAGGGGGCTGTGTAATGTAAAGGGGTCCAGAAGTGCGGGGCTGTGTAATGTAAAGGGGTCCAGAAGTGTGGGGGCTGTGTAATGTAAAGGGGTCCAGAAGTGCGGGGGCTGTGTAATGTAAAGGGGTCCAGAAGTGCGGGGGCTGTGTATTGTAAAGGGGTCCAGAAGTGCGGGGGCTGTGTAATGTAAAGGGGTCCAGAAGTGAGGGGGCTGTGTATTGTAAAGGGGTCCAGAAGTGTGGGGGCTGTGTAATGTAAAGGGGTCCAGAAGTGCGGGGGCTGTGTAATGTAAAGGGGTCCAGAAGTGTGGGGGCTGTGTAATGTAAAGGGGTCCAGAAGTGTGGGGGCTGTGTAATGTAAAGGGGTCCAAAAGTGCGGGGGCTGTGTAATGTAAAGGGGTCCAGAAGTGTGGGGGCTGTGTAATGTAAAGGGGTCCAGAAGTGTGGGGGGCTGTGTATTGTAAAGGGGTCCAGAAGTGTGGGGGCTGTGTAATGTAAAGGGGTCCAGAAGTGCGGGGGCTGTGTATTGTAAAGGGGTCCAGAAGTGCGGGGGCTGTGTAATGTAAAACGGTCCAGATTATTATCTTCATTAATCAGCAGGTGAATGTGACCCTCCGTGCATTCACCTGCATTAAATCCGGCCCTTACGTGGAAAAAGGTTGCTGAACCCTGTCCTAAACGGTGTATAAATGAATTTATAAGGAATATGGGAATATTTCAATGTTTCACTTTGTAAAAAGTACACATGCTGTTGAATCATTCCTCACCTGATTGGACTCCCTTGCTGTTCTAGGTTTCTGGTTCACTTTCTGGATATCACTGCAGAATTTCTTGGCAGTGAGAAATAACAGTGGTGAAGCAATAGATACCACTTTATAGTCCTATAATAAACAAATAATTGTCTTTTTTTAGTTATTGTGGCTCAACGAGGAAAAGCTAGTACAATTAACTCACAGGCAGTAGCATTTATTATTTACCTTTATGGTAAACTATAGCAGTTATATACTGATCAGCCATAACAATATGATCACTAACAATGGCACCTAAAAGTGGGTAGGATGTATTAGGTAGCAAGTGAACATGTTGTCCCTGAGGTTGATGGGTTGAAAGAAGAAAAATAAGCAAGCGTAAGGATTTGAGTGACTTTGACAAGGACCGGATTGTAGAGATGTGCATGATGGAAACATTTGCTTTGTTTCGGATTCCATCATTAAGTTTATAATTTTGTTTCATCATATTCGTTATGTTAGTATGATTTGTTGGCCGGTCACTGGCCCAGTGTTGTGCTGGGTCGGCTGTCCTTTTTTTTTTTCTCTTCTTTTGTGTTTCTGTTTCATTTGTATGTTGTCAAAATTAATAAAAAAGAAATTGGCAACAAAAAAAATGTTAGTATGATTTGTTTTCTAAATTAATTTTGTATATTTGGATTCGTTTCATAGATTCGTTATTTTCAAATCGATTTAAAATCAATTTTCATGTAGAAAAATGATTTTAATTTGAAATGTAAACATATTGCGATAAATACAGTAAGGTATAAAAGTGAAATAAGATGATTCCTACTTAGGCTGCTTTATAGAATAGAACAGGTTATAAAAAGGATAGAATATAATAGAATAAAACAGAACTCAATAAAATAGACTAGAAAATAAAGAAAAAGAGGAGAAAATAATAGAATAGAATAAAACAGAATAGAATAGAATAGAAAATAAACAGTGAGATGTATAGCTTTGCCACTTTTTATTCTGTAAATATGGATTCTATCCCTCCAGTTTATCCCCCCTTTTTTTCTCCCCTCCCCCTCTTGTCCTACCCTCCTTTCCCTGGACCATCTATCCCTACTCAATTGACAGAGGATCTATTTATCAAAATGTTATTTCAATCCCGAGAAGGGGAGTGTCTATGCATGGCGCGGCGGGGATTAGGAGTATTCAAACTGAAGATGCCTGTACAGTGCGGTACTGTAATGCACGGGGTAAATGCGGCAGCAGCAGCAGCAGCGGCGGTGGTGGTGGCATCGGCATCATCTACCACTAAGTATGGGGGACATGACATGGCTGCATATGTGAGGGACATGACATGGCTGGATATGTGAGGGACATGACATGGCTGCATATGTGGGGGGACATGGCTGGATATATGTGGGGGACATGGATGCATTTGGGGACACATTTAAAAAAAGTATCGGTATTTGGACTCGGTCCTAAAAAAGTGGTATCGCGACAACCCTAGTTCCAATGTTCATCTTATTTTCACTTTATAACATTTTTATGAAAAAAATAAGAAAATAAACAGAATGGAAAAATATAGAATAAAACAGAATAGAATAGAAAGCAATAGAATATTTTATTATGTTCCACTCTAGTCTGTTCTGTTTTTTCTATTCTATACTACTCTATTATATCCTATTATTGTGTTTCCTAGTCTATTCCTTTATTTACTATTCTATTCTGTTTTATTTTATTCTGTTTCTTTCTATTCTATTCTATGCTACTGCTTTATTTTCTATTCTATGCTTTTATTTTTATTCTGTTCTATTATTGTTTTATTATATTCTACTACAGTATATTATATTTTTTCTGTTCAATCCATTTCTTTTATTTTCTATAAAGCAGCTTAGGTAGGGATCATAATGTAATTTCACCTTTAAACCTTACTGTATTTATTGCAATATATTTATATTTGGAAATCCAATTCATTTTCAAATTCAAACAAATTGCTTCATCATAATTTATTTTGGATTTATTGAAATTCATTTCTATTGTGATTCAGAAATTCGCATACATCTGAAACGGAATATTTCATCTCAATTTTGATCTGTAACTAAACGAAACTCAAAAGTCTATGGCCGCGTACACACGGCAGGGAATCTCGACGGGCAGAACACATCGTTCCGCCCGTCGAGGTTCCCTGCCGGCCGTCGAAATCGGCGACCCGCCCGTCGGGAATGGCAACCAGCCATTCTTCCGGGCGGGCCGTCGAGGAAGTAGAGAGCGTGCTCTCTATTTCTGCTCGACGGGCTTCCCGACGGGAAGCTCGCCGAGACCGTACACACGGCCGAGGTCCTCGCTGGAATGTGCATTCCAGCGAGGTTCTCGCTGGTTTTCAGCGAGAACCTCGGCCGTGTGTACGCCGCCTATCAGATTGTAATGGCTTGAGAGCAACTCTAAAACTGCAGCTCTTTTGAGATGTTCCTGGTCTGCAGTGGTCAGGACCTGCCAAAAGTGGTCCAAGGAAGGAAAACTGATGACAGGGTCATGGGCGATCGGGGATCATTGATACATGTGGGGAGTCCAGTATAGTCTGATCCAATACAAGTACTTCTGTAGCTCAAATTGCTGATAAAGTTAATGCTGGTCCTGATAGAAAGGTGTCGGAATGCACAGTGCTTTACAGTTTGTTGTGTATGGGGCTGCATACTCCATACTCATCAGGGTGCCCATGCTGACCTGTGCCCACAGTCAAAAGCACCTACATTAGGCACATGAGTATCAGAATTGGATCACGTAATAATGTATGAAGGTGGCTTGGTCTGAGGAATCACGTTTTCTCTTACATCATGTGGAGTGCAAGTGTGTCACTTTCCTGGGTAAGAGATGGCACCAGGGTGCACTATGGGAAGAAGGAAAGCTGGTGGAGGCAGTGTGATGCTTTGTCCAATGGTGTCTATGTCTCGATGGGTCAGGGCTGTTTTAATCGCTACTCAATATTAGGTGGTGGTCATTATGTTAGAGCGGATCACTGTACATATTTTGGGCCGGATTCAGATACATCCGGCTGCGTAGCGTATGCTATTTACGCTACGCCTCTGCAACTTTTACAGGCAAGTGCCTTATTCAGGAAGCACTTGCTCCGTAAGTTGCGGCGGCGTAGCGTAAATTGGCCAGCGTAAGGGTGCCTAATTCAAAATAGGCAGGTAGGGGGCGTGATCAATGTAAATAAATCTTGACCCCACATAATTTCCGTTTTTCCTGAACGGCGCATGCGCCGTCCGTAGACGTATCCCAGTGCGCATGCGCCAAATCACGTCACAAGTAACGTAACTTACGCCCAGCCCCATTCCCGAACGATTTACGCAAACGACGTACAATTCAACGCTGTCACAACGTCCATACTTATCATTGGCTGCGCCTCATATAGCAGGGGTAACTTTACGCCGGACTAACGCTTACACAAACAATGTAAAATACGACGCCCGGCCGCAAGTACGTTTGTGAATCGGCGTATCTAGCTCATTTGCATATTAGACGCGTAAATCGACGGAAGCGCCACCTAGCGGCCAGCGTAAATATGCAACTAAGATACGACGGCGTAACAGACTTACGCCGCTCGTATCTTGGCTGAATTCCGGCGTACCTTGTTTGCTGAATACAGAAAAAAGATACGCCGGCTATTCTTAGTAGTTACGCGGCGTATCTCTAGATACGCCGACGTAACTACGGTCTGAATCCGGCCCTTGAAGTTTATTTCAGCTTTAATCTAGAAAAGTACACTGTACTCAGGGTAACTGTACCTCAACAGGTGTGTCCCTCTACATTCAGGGTGTATTTTCAGGTCCTACCTGTTCTGTCTTTTCCCTTATTTCAGTGGTTCTCAACCTTTCTAGTGCCGTGACCCCTTGATAAAATTCCCCAAGTTTCTGGGGACCCCTAATGGTGAAATTATTTTTGTAGCGTGAGTTGTCAGCATCCAAGGCAAGTAATTTGCATCCCTAACCCACGGACATTTAGCGCTCCCTGAGTCTCTTCCACTCATACAGTATTAAAACCACGTATGGTGCATTTGAAGATGTACCCCTCTTTCTCTTTGTTCTCCTTTCTTTCCCCTTTTTTTCCCCCATCCCTCTTTCTAGCCCCTTTTCTTTATTCCTTTCCCTCTTTTTCTCTCCCTTCCATTTAGTCTCTATTTTTATTCCTTCTCATATTTCTTGGTGGGGGGTGAGGATAATAGGATCAGTGGCAGTGCTGGGGGAGTTCTGATCAGTCAACTTAGGTGCTCTTGATCAAGGTCATCTGCTGATCTGAGAACTGTAGTGGGGACTTTTAATGGCAACTATAATCACAGGTAGTGTTACTCTTCATTCACGATGTCTCAGACTTTGTGGTGTCTCGTACCAGTGACACCTATGCTGAAATTAGGAGATAGGGTCTCCTCCACATTCCTCACGTCAGCTGATTTCTAGTCTCGCCCCCCCAGCCATGCCGTGAACTGAATGGGCGGCTGCGGGCTCCAGGAATAGCACCGGATTTGGTGACCCCCTGGCAAATCATCATTTGACCCCCCAAGGGGGTCCCGACCCCAGGTTGAGAACCACTGCCTTAGGGGCTTTTGCCCTATGAGGATGGTCTCTCCAAGGTCTTAGGCCTAGGCACATGGAAGGGTGCAGAGATCTCCCCCTTTGGAAGGAACCCCTGAATGTGCTTGGCTGCAAGAAGAGAGCATAAGGACTGGGGGAAGCAAGCTGTTACTGTCCCTCAACATTTAGAGATGTGAGTGGTATGGTCTGGAATACATTAACCGCTTCAGCCCCAGAAGATTTTACCCCCTTCCTGACCAGAGCACTTTTTACAATTTGGCACTGTGTCGCTTTAACTGACAATTGCTGTACCCAAACAAAATAACTGTCCTTTTTCTCCAACAAATAGAGCTTTCTTTTGGTGGTATTTGATCACCTCTGTGTTTTTTTATTTTTTGCACTATAATCAAAAGAACAGCGACAAATTTGAAAAAAACACAATGGGCCAGATTCAGATACATTTGCGTATCTTTAGAGAGGCGTAGCGTATCTTCGTTACGCTATGCCGCCGCAACTTAGAGAGACAAGTGCTGTATTCACAAAGCACTTGCGTCCTAAGTAACGGTGGCGTAGCATAGATGGGCCAGCGTAAGCCAGCCTAATTCAAAGTAGGTGGAAGGTGGGTGTGATACATGATAATGAACCGTGACCCCATGTAAATGAGGAGCCGAATGAGCGGGGCATGCACCGTCTGTGGACGTATCCCAGTGTGCATGCTCTGAATCACGTTGCAAATACTCAATGCTTTCGACGTGAACGTAACTTACGCACAGCCCTATTCGCGTACGACTTACGCAAACGACGGAAACGACGGAAAATTTGACGCTGTTCCGACGTCCATACTTAACATTGCCTGTGACTCATATAGCAGGGGTAACTTTACGCCGGTCATAGGCCTTACGTAAACGACGTATATCAATACGTCGGGCGCAACTACGCTTGTGAATCGGCGTATCTAGCTCATTTTTAATTGGAACGTCGAATGCGTCCAGCGTAACTATGCACCCACAATACGCCGGCATAGGCAAGTTACGTCGGACGGCTGAAGCCATGTTTTTCGGCGTATCTTGCTTTCTGAATCGGCGTAAAGATGCGACGGCGCACATTTGAACTTACGGCGGCGTAGATTCTTTCTGAAAATGGCCCAATATCTTTAACTTTTTGCTATAATAGGCCGATACATATTCTTCTACATATTTTTGTAAAAAAAACATGCAATAAGCGTATATTGATTGGTTTGTGCAAAAGGTATAGCATCTACAAAATAGGGAATATAATTATGGCATTTTTATTATTATTATTTTTTATTATAAAAATGCACTGATTACTGTAAAAATGTCACTGGCAGGGAAGGGGTTAACACTAGGGGGCGATCGAGGCGTTAAGTGTGTCCTAGTGAGGGATTCTAACTGTGGGGGGATGGGACTTACTAGGGGAAATTACAGATCGCTGTTCATACTTTGTATGAACAGACGATCAGTCATTTCTTCCCTGAAAGAACCGGGAGCTCTGTCAAGAGCGATAGCGGGTGCCCGGCAGTCATTGCGCCCGCCGGGCACTCGCATCGGCTCTGGGGGCAAGCAGCGGGCGAGTGCGTGTGCCCCTAGTGGCCACAGGGCAAAGTGACGTAACATAATGTTGTTTCGCCGAGCCGAGCCATGTTGCTGCAGTAAAACTGTGGTGGCTGGTCGGCAAGTGGTTTAGATAAAAAAAAAAATAGGTTTTAGAATGGCTTTATTCAAACCCATATGGTAATGCCTGATCTCCACTGGCCACACCCACTTTTCAGCATTTCTCCCCTTTACAAATTGTCTCTCTTTGTCAAATTTAAAAGTTAGGAGTTATTCTGATAAGCAGTTAATAGTTGGAGTGAGCACATGTCAAACCACTTCTGCCCAGCCATCACAGGGGTTCAGTGAAAATGCCACATAAAGAGGGGGTGCAGCTGATTTTGACTACTGTCGGGCAATCATAAATCATCAAAGACAGAACAAATTACTTATAATCTTTCAAATAGTCTTGTGCAGCTGCTTTACTGAAAACTAAAGAACTCTTACACCATGATCCTCTTCACTTGTTGAGCTGAAATCCTCATTTAAATGTACGAGCTGCAGTGTCTTTGCTCTGTAGGATGAATTAGACAGAATCATTAGGTAAATCAATAACAATATAAAAGTTCCAGATTTCAGACCTGAATTGATCCAGCTATAAAATAAATCCCATTATGTAAGAAATGTATACCAATGTTTACAGAAATAATAGATTGTTTGGCTTATAAAAAACACAAAAACAAAAATTCTACTCTAGTCTGCCCCCTTTGGTTAGTGACCAGATTTTCAATATGAAATCTGGGAACACCCTATTGACCACACCCACTTTTATCGGGGGTGGGGCTGAGGAAGAGCTGGGCGTGTGGATGATATTGGCATGTGAAGTGTGCCACACCAAATGTTGGGTGGGGCCAAATTGTGCCAACAGTGGAAGGGGCTTACAGAGGTATAGTTTAATAGCACCCAATGCCGCGTACACACGACCATTTTTAATGGTCTAGAAAAAACAACGTTTTTTTTAACCCGATTCTTGTTAACGCGGAGGTTCACCCAAAAATCAACTTTCTGCAATTAGATCCAGCATACTGCTGACATCTGCAGTATGCTGGAATTTTTTTTGCACTTATCGTTTGAGCCGGGTTTCTTATCTGGCTCCGAGCGGGGATTTCTGCGGGGATTAGGCGTTCCTGAAGGCAAGCGTAGTTGATTGACGGGCTTGGATAGCGCGTCACGCCTTCCGAAAATAGCCGAGGCGACACTCGGCTGTTTACGGCGCCTGCGCCTGCCGTGTAGAGCTCACTGCGCAGGCGCCGTAAATTGCCGAGCGTCACTTCGGCTATTTTCGGAAGCCGTGACGCGCTATCCAAGCCCGTCAATCAACTACGCTTGCCTTCGGGAACGCCTATACCAGGAAATAATCACTGCTCGGAGCCAGATAAGAAACCCGGCTAAAACGATAAGTAAAAAAAAAAAAAAAAGACCAGCATACTGCAGATGTCAGCAGTATGCTGGATCTAATTGCAGAAAGTTGATTTTTGGGCGAACCCCCACTTTAAGCCGGCCTTGCCTACACAATCGTGAAAAAATGCTCTAGCAAAGCGCATTGACGTACAACATATACAATGGCACTATAAGTGAAAGTTCCATTCGCATGGCGCCACCCTTGGGGCTGTTTTTGCTGATTTCGTGTTAGTAAAAGCTTGATGAGAGACGATTCGCGTATTTTAGTCTTTGTGCTTTTCAGTCTGTTACAGCGTGATGAATGTGCTATCTCCATTACAGCGCTAGTTTTACCAGAACAAGTGCTCCCGTCTCATAACTTGTTTCTGAGCATGCACGTTTTTTTCACGTTGTTAAAGCCTACACACGGTCATTTTTTATGACATAAAAAAAAAAAAAAAATTCCATCATGTAAAACAGTCGTGTGTACACAGCATAAGCCTACTTTGCTCTTTGTCAAGAGTGCAGGCCCAAGTGTGCACTGAGGGTAAAGCCCCATACACACTAACAGTTTTCCTGACGGTTTTCTCATCAGGTTTACCAAAACCATGTAGTACAAGGGCCTGCCTGATTGCATTCAAATTGAAACTCTTGAGGTTTGACCTCATATTAGATGGTTTTGGTAAACCTGAAGAGAAAACCGTCAGGAAAACTGATAGTGTGTATGGGGCTTTACCGTCAATATCAAGGGCAAGGCAGCAAATAATCCATACTCTTACCTCCTACAATGGAGTATGCACAAGCTAAGAGGAGAGTAAGAAAATTAAGACACATTCTTTTAATTAGGAAGAGATCAGGGACCTTTGTTTCCTGGGCAACGCCCCTTAAAATAGGGAACTGTCTCTGGCAACAAGGGACATCTAGTCACCCTGCCTATCCTGTCTCTCTCACAGAACAGGTGAAAGCAGGCTTTCTATCACCTCCCATGAAATACATCTCTGACCTACCTGGGAAAATCACATTTCACTATTCTCTGCATATGTCAGTTGTTACAGGAAGTGGATGGAGAAGGAGGTGAGGGTATCTAATAAGTGGGCACACTGGTCAAGGCAATCATCCCTCACATTTACTAAAGAATTCTGTGATAACAGAGACGTTTTGTTCCTCACATCAGGAGCTTAGCTCATGCTCACTTGCAGTGCCTTGAAAAGGTACTCATACACCTTGACATTTTCCATATTTTGTTACAACCATTTTTTTGGGAATTTTTGTGATAGACCAAAATAGGTAAAACTAATGCAAATAGCCATATTAAGTCCTTTTAGTGTTTAAATAAAAGTAAATAGGAGGGAAAGCAGTGAATAGGTTGATAGCAACCCACCTACTTTTAGTCATTAATACAGAAATTTTGGCTAGACTTTCAAAACATAGATATTATTAGAACTTTTGACTTCCATGGGTTCACCTAAAATAAAGAGTACAGTATGGTCTCCAGAGACTTTAGGCTTAGGCTGCATTCACACCTAGGCGACACGATACGCTGCGTACGCGGCTTATCTTGCCGCCTGTAGATTAAACTTTTTTTTTTCTTCTTTCTTTAACATTGCGGTCTATGAGTGAACGCCAATGTCGCCTGAAAAAAAGGGTCCGGGACTTTTTTTCAGGCGACAGGCGTTGAGATGTGAACCATCTCCATAGACCGCAATGTTATTTCACATCTCGAGCGACAAGAGCGTCGGGCGACCGGCGTTTTGTCGCTCAGATGTGAACGGAGCCTTAACCAAAGATATCTTACTACATCAGCACTTCTATATAATAAGAAAACGAATTGTATTTTATTTAACCACCTCATCTTATAAACTCTGAGGAAGCCGCTATGTGGAAACTAGCAAGATAAGGTTTAGAGTAAGTTTTGAGCCATGTTTTTACTGTCCTCCTCAACCACTTAATGACCGCAGCATGTACATTTACGTCGGCAGAATGGCACCGACAGGCACATCAACGTATATATACGTTGGTGCCTTGGGGGGGTTCGGCGGTCCGCGCGGCTGTAGGAGCGATCCGACAAGAGGGGGCTATTTGATTTTGTCCGCCCCCTCCGGATCGCTCCCAGCCAATGCGCGCGCCCGCCCGCCCTGTCACTTCCTCCTCCTGTGTAAACACAGGAAGGAGGAAGCGATGTGATCTCTCCCTCGGCGGTTTTTTCAACCACCGCTGAGGAGAGATCACATCACAAGTAAGTCTGCACAACACTACACTGACACTAATGCCTTGTTTCCACTGCACGGAACGGTTCGGGTCAGTAAACTCGGAGCGGTTCGGATAGGACCGGTCTATTCCCGTGAGTGTTTCCACTGCAAATCGGACCGTCAGGGACCATTCAGGTTTTAGAAAAAATTCCTAGCGCGTCCACCAATCAGTGAGATGTATTTGTAGGTCCGCCCTAATGGAACCGTTCCACTCTCTCTGGACCCTCATCTGAAGCAGGACCCTTGCTGGTGCGGTACGGTTCGCTTTTTTGGCACACTTTCATAATGGAAACACCCAAAATAGCGAACCGTACCGAACCGTACCGAACCGATCCGCTCAGTGGAAACGAGGCATAACACTACACATAGTCACATTTAACCCCCCGAGCGCCCCCCCTCCCCCCTGTCACAGTGTCACTGAATGCAGTAATCATACATGTATGATTACTGTATTTAGTGTCAGTGTGACAGGCAGTGTGACAGTCAGTTAGTGTTAGGTCCTGGGTAGCCCCCGTACCCCCCCTAATAAAGTTTAAACCCCTTGATCACCGCCCTAGTTAACCCTTTCACTCCCTATTGCCAGCATCACTAAGCAATCATTTTTCTGATCACAGTATTAGTGTCGCTGTTCCCGCTAGGTAGCTAATTTTTTTTTTATTGCGATTTTTTTTTACTAAAGACATGTGGCTAAATAAATGTTGGCCTAAATGTTTGACTAAAATTTAGTTTATTGATTTTTCTTATAACAAAAAGTAAAAAATATTGTTTTTTTTTTCAAAAATGTCGCTCTATTTTTGTATATAGCGCAAAAAATAAAAATCGCAGAAGCGATCAAATACCACCAAAAGAAAGCTCTATTTGTGGGAAGAAAAGGACGCAAATTTTGTTTGGCAGCCACGTCGCACGACCGCGCAATTGTCTGTTAAAGCGACGCAGTGCCGAATCGCAAAAACCCCTTGGGTCATTTGGCAGCATATTGGTCCGGGTCTTAAGTGGTTAAGCTGCAAATGGCAGCAGACTTGGGTGTTTATATGCTGCGATTGTGGTGCTTTGTACTCGTGGCAAAAGCTACCCAACATGTCATGATCAAGGCAACCCATTCAAGTGAACAGCCAAGCAAACGCGTCAGTAAAAAAGGTTTAACAAAGGCAGGAATGAGGTATCACATCGCCTTCTTACTGCCTGTCATTAGCTTCTGAAAAGTGATCCCAAAGTACTTACCCTAATGGTAGTATCTTATTTCTGCTGAAATACTCGTTGCTACACTTCCCTTGGTATTGGGAGAACTATAGCTTTCCATAAATCCATACTCCCAAAGTACCAAATCACTCGTCTGCAAGTCGTTCAAAATACGGCCACTCGACTTGTGACTGGGAAAAAAACATGGGAATCAATCTCACCTTCACTGAGATCCCTTTATTGGTTGCCAGTAAAAGACAGAATCACTTTCATGGCACTCTGTCTAACACATAAGTGCATTCTGGAAAATGCCCCCCAATATCTATACGAAAAACTAAAAGCTTACAACACCAATCGCATTCTGCGATCCACTAATCAAAATGTACTCCAGATACCCAAAGCCAGATACAAGTCCAAAGGAGAAAGAAGATTTGCGGTCCAAGGACCCAGACTTTGGAACACTCTACCAACCAGCATCCGGTTGGAGGTAAATCACCTGGCTTTCAGGAGAAAGATTAAGACCCATCTCTTCTGAGGGACTAGAGAATGGATACCAAGCGCCCAGAGGCGATTCAGTTTGCATGTGTTGCGCTATATAAGTTTCTCACTCACTCTTAAAGGACAATTACTTGGGTGAGACAACTTCATTCATTTTTGGCAGTTTTAGGTGGACATGTATATCTGTTTCTTGAATGTGAATAGATTACTTTTTATATATAACAGTAAATATATAATGAATAGAATACTTTGCTTGTACATAGGGTAGAACACTCATTGGAAGCTTCTGTGCATTTCAGAGGACCTGCCGTGTACAATTTAAAAATTGCTTAATTTGGCTAATGATATATTCTTACTTTTTGATTCCAGATCTATACATTTAAAAACCTGCTGTATTCAGCTGTGAAAGATATGGGTCATGGTTTTATAATACGAATGATTAAAAGATGCAGAAAAATATCTATAAATGAAAGTTATCTTTACTATTTGTGGATACAACTAAAGTGTGCAGTTACAATTTCAACAAAGTAATTATCTTACTGTTAAATTTTGTATTGTTTTACTTTGTCTTTGAAATGTAGAGTTAGAGCAATCCTTATTAAAAGTACTTGTGTGCCATGCTCTAGAACAGAAAAATCGAAGTATATACTGTATATTTACTTGATAGAGATGATCGCGACCTGGTATTAACACGCAGCTAAATCCATCTCCACCATCAGGAGCTCTGGGGAACACCAGTTAGTACTTAGACCCCCCCACACCTCAGGTGAGCCCGCATCATCCACCAAGGTAACCCGCTTGTATACCTATCCCGCTGGTTGGTGGAAGTCCCACTACTGCAAAACGCCTTAGGACCAGTTCACACCACATGCAGTCCAGTGTGTTTTTTTCTGCATCAAAAACACATGGAAAGCAGGTTATATGGTTTTCAATAGCATAGTTCACACCAGTGATTGAAGTTCCAGTGCGTGCCAGTTCCAGAAAAAAAAGGAGAACACGCTACAATTTTCCTGCACTGGACTGTACTTGAACATTGTAAAATGCATAAAAAACGCAAAGGAATGCATATGTCCCTATGTGAGGTTAGGAAAAAAAAGCACTGGACTGCTTCAAGAACGCACCGAAAACGCAATGGAACGCATCCGAACTGCGTTAATAGGGTGTGAACTGACCCTTAAGCTCAAAAAAGAACATAAACATTGGCAGTTATTAGGCATTTTTCTGCTTTTTACATTGGTGACCTGTACATAATCGCAGCAAAAATGTGGCATAAACGCAGTAAAAATCACAAACGTTCAGGTGTGAATGAAGCCTTAGGCCGCGTACACACGATCAGACATGTCCGATGAAACTTGTCAGATGGACCGTTTTCATCGGACCAGGCTGAAGTGGTCTGTTGGTCTGATGTTCGTACACACCATCGGACCAAAATCCCCTCGGACCAGAACGCGGTGACGTAGAACACAACGTCGTGATGAAAAAACGAAGTTCAATGCTTCCAAGCATGCGTCGACTTGATTCTGCACATGCCCAGGTTTTTGGTCCGATGAATTTGTGTACTAACCATCGAACCTGTCCAACGGACAGGTTTCCAGCGGACATGTTTTTAAGCATGTTTGGAAACTTTTGTCTGCTGGAAAACGGTCCGATAGGCCGTACACACGATCGAACATGTCCGCTGAAACTGGTCTCAGCGGACATGTTCGATCATGTGTACGCGGCCTCAGACGCAATTAACTAGTATCCAGTATTTTTATGTAAAAAAATGTGTATCCCTAGAATGGAAGAACACCAACCTTTTAAAACTGTATGCATGGAAAAAGTGAACTAAGTATTAGGCTGGTATATGAAGCCAGGGGCTTTCCAACCAAATTTGAAATAATATGGGTGGAGTGAGTAGGCACTGCCAACAGTCAATGCAATTTGGGGTATTCCCATGCCTACCTCTTAGCTACAGTTCTTTAATACACAAATCTAAAGATGACAGAAGACTCGGATGTTGGGTGTAATATTTAAAAAATATATTGATATACATTGCCTTGCTTATTTCATAGAGCCCGAATTGTTCAAAGTTCAGTTGAATTTTGCTTTTGTTACTTTTTTTTTTGGGCATTTCAGTTTTGTTTCATTTAAACCTAAAATACAATACTCTCTCCAATATCTCAAACCTGTTATGCTGTTTTTCACACAATGCTTTGCCTTATTATATTGACTGTGTCACATTTATCTTGCTTTATATATCCTTGCAAGTATTTATTATTGCAATAAAAAATAAACTAACGAAAAAAAATGTTTTATCATTATATAGTATTATTGATGTTGTATATCTGGTTATGACACCGGAACTGCATCACTTGTGGATGAAGCTGGAATATTTTCATTTAATTATTTTTAGATATATCATTATTGTCCAAAAAAATTTTTTTGATTGGTTGATCCAGGCTAAAACCACATTTTTTGTATACGACACCGGAAGATGAGTTCCCCAGACCGGAAGGTGTCCTATGTGCTACTGGGGAAAAGGGGGGGGGGGCAATTACAAGAAGCTCCAAAGCTAATGATGTGGCTGGGCCAAATCCGCAAAGACTCTCAGCTGTGGATGTTAGGAGTGAATCAAGGTAAGCTGGATATGGCCAAACAGGACATGGCAAGATTGAGCATCGATATCTTGGGAATTAGTGAACTAAAATGGACTGGAATGGGCAAATTCAACTCAGATGACTACTATATCTACTATTGTGGACAAGAATCTCTCAGAAGAAATTGTGTAGCCCTCATTTTCAACAAAAGAGCAAGGAAAGCAGTAATGGGGTACAATCCCAAAAACATCAGGATGAGCTCAGTCTGTATCCAAGGCAAAACACTCAACATCACAGTAATCCAAGTTTATGCACCAACCTATGATGCAGAAGAAGCTGACGTTGACCGCTTTTATGAAGATCTACAACACCTTTTAGAACTAACTCCAAAAAAGATATCCTTCTCCTCATAATGGGAGATTGGAATACTAAAGTAGGGAGTCAAAGCATATCTTGAATAACAGGTAAATATGGCCTTGGAGTACAAAATAAAGCAGGACAAAGGTTAATAGAGTTCCACAAAGAGAACACATTGGCAATAACAAACACTCTTTTCCAGCAACCAAAGAGGTGACTCTACACATGGACATCCCTGGATGGTCAACACAGAAATCAGATCAATTATTATTATTTTCTCTGCAGCCAAAAATGGAGAAGCTCCATACGGTCAGTCAAAACAAGACCTGGAGCTGACTGTGAGCTCATGAGCTTCTTATGACAAAATTAAGGATTGAATTGAAGAAAGTGGGAAACACCACTAGACAATTCAGATATGATCTAAATCGGATCCCTTGTGAATACTCAGTGGAGGTGATGAACAGATTTAAGGGATTGGATCTGATAGACAGAGTGCCTGGGGAACTATGGAAGGAAGTGTGTAACATCGTCCAAGAAGCAGCAATGAAAACCAACCCAAAGAAGAAGAAATGCAAGAAAGCAAAGTGGCTACCTGATGGGGCTCTACAAATAGCTGAACAAAGAAGGAAGGAAAAGGGCAATGGAGAAAGGGGAAAATATACCCAACTGGATGCAGACTTCCAGAAGATAGCAAGGAGACACAAAATAACCTTCCTAAACAATCAATGCAAAAAATTAGAGGCCACCTAATGCAAAGAGAGGACTCATTGGAAAAGACTCTGATGCTGGGAAACATGGAAGGAAAAAGAAGAAGAAGAGGACGACAGAAAACAAGATGGATAGATAGCATCATCGAAACAATGAATATGAAGTTAAGCTAGCTCTGGGAGACAGTGGAGGACAGAAAAGCCTGGCACGCTATGGTCCCTGAGGCCACGAAAAGTTGGACACGACTAAACAACTGAACACACATATCTGGTTAATCCCAAAATATCTGGAGATCAAAAACTGTTTGAATATTGATGGATTTAGCATCTAGTAACTTGATATATCTCCAATTCTACCTAATAATTTTATATAGCAAATGGAAGGACGAAGACTGGACAGCCGCACTCCAAAATTACTTAAAATAAGTTGTCTTTTATTGGTGGTTCAACAACCCTTGATTGTACACGGGGTTCACCTGGAGCGGTGAGAAATCTGTCTGTTAATAATTTTATATAAATATAAAAGACAAACCTGTGCTTAAAGCGGAGCTCCACCCGCATTTTTTTTTTCAAAGTCGGCAGCTACTAACAGTGTAGCTGCTGACTTTGAATAAGGACACTTACCTGTCCTAGGCGCCCGCGCTGACGGCCCCCGCCGATGCCGATCCTCGATCCCGGCACCGCCATCCACAGTCAGGGAAACAGGCAGTGAAGCCGTGCGGCTTCACTGCCCGTTTCCTACTGCGCATGTGCGGGCGACGCGGCGCTTTGTGAATGGTCCGGCTGCTTTCTGGGATACACACAGTTCCCAGAATGCAGCGCAGCCCATTCACAAGAAGACACCGAGAAGAGGAGGAGGAAGAAAACCACACCGCGGATCATGAGGGCAGATTCGGGACTTCCGCATAGCAACAGCCTATTTAGGGTGAGCATTTTTTTTTTTTTTTTCCATTTCATTTTTTTTTTTTTTTTTTTTAGATTAAAAAAAAAAAAAAAAATCAGGGTGGAGCTCCGCTTTAAAATTCCTGTTCTACATACATCAGAAGAGCTCATATCTGTATTACGAAATACTATTGTTTACAAGGTGCCTCCTATTTGGCAAGAATATAAATGTATGTAAATTAAATCACATGATATCTACAGTTTATTTTAAAGGTATTTAGAAAACACACACAAGCCACATATCGGCATTAATGTTGTATTGCGGCAGGAAGCACAAAACCATTTCTGGGCATTGAACAGCTACCATGAGCATTGTGGGTGTATTACACTAGACATTGCAGACAGCCTGCAAACACACATACAGTATTGTCTCAAGTGCTCTTCAAGAAACAGGCCTGACCTTGGCATTATACTATATGCTGGTAACTATATTAAGATGTTCAAAAAAGACAGTTCATAAAGTAATAGAACAGCAAAAAAATAATCTTACTTGGTTAATCGAAATACTCCCACTGCAATATTAAAGACAACACCAAACAGCAAACCAATATTTGCAGCAAAGCAGATTGTTACCACATAGGTGCAAATCCATATTACCTGATGGAAAAAAAAAAAAACATTCAATATCGAAAATGAAGAAACACATTTTTATTGCATAGCACTTCACCCAGTAAAAGTGCATGTTATTCTGTTATTATGCTTTTTCCTGTGCTGGTTGGATGATTTTATTCTGGTGACTAAATGTGGTATTTTCCATTTTAAATCAATGCTATAATAGTGCTATGCAATTTTGGTATGAATGCTCGCCATAATATGTGATGTTTAAAGATTAATGATAGACCAGTGAGTCAGGAATGGTCTTTGAAATATTCTATCACAGTAATAGATGGAATCGTTTGTTACATACAGTTATCCTCCTAATGGCACAATTATGCCTACAATGCTCAAAACATTGCATAGCTAAAATGATATGCCGTTTCTAACCAGCTTTGCTCAGAAGATCACTTTATAAAAAATGATTTCAGGTGCAATATAAACCAATTGCAAACTAGATGTGTCCAAAGGCACCAAACATTTGCTGCACTATGTGCAATTAGGCATGCGGTTTTGATATGTCGCCTCTCTATTTCACTTATAGGGCCAGATTCTCATAGACTTACGACGACGTATGTCCACATACGCCGTCGTAAGTCCAAATTTATTCGTATATGTGCGCCTGATTCTTAGAATCAGGTACGCATAAATTCGGCCAAGATACGAGCGGTGTAAGTCTCCTAAGCCGTTTACGTAAGACATACGCCGGTGTAAAGATAAAGCTGCTATCTAGGTGGCGTATCCCATGCAAGGTATGGACGTCGGAACAGGCGTATCTTTTTACGTCGTTTACGCACAGCCCTATTCGCATAAGTTGTAGGCAAATAGGGCTGTGCGTAAGTTACGTTCATGTCGTAGGCAGTTTTCGACGCACAATGCAAGTGCACTGCACGTCCACAGACGGCGCATGCGCCGTTCGTTAAAACTGTCAATTACGTGGGGTCACGAGTAATTTACATAAAACACGCCCACCACCGACACATATTCTCTAGCCTAGATTCACGTAGGGCAGCGTTACACTGAGCGGGCGTAGCATATCGGATATACGCAACGCCGCCGCAACTTAGGGCGCAAGTGCAGTATTCTCAAAGCACTTGCGTCCTAAGTTAGGGTGGCGTTGCGTAAATGTCCCGGCGTAAGTGCGCGTAATTCAAATGTGGCAGTGGTGGGTGTGTTTTATGTAAATTACTCTTGACCCCACATAATTGAAGTATTTAACGAACAGCGCATGCGGCGTCCGTGGACATAATCCCAGTGCGCATGCGTCGCATAGTATGCCTAAGATACGTTGAAAACTGCCTACGACGTGAACGTAACTTACGCATAGCCCTATTCGCGTATGACTTACGCAAACGACGTAAAAAGATACGGCTGTTCCGACGTCCATACCTTGCATGGGATACGTCACCTAGAGAGCAGCTTTATCTTACATAAACGGCGTAACTAATTGCGACGGGCGCACGTACGTTTGAGAATCGGCGTATCTAGCTTATTTGCATATTTGACACGGAAAACAACAGAAGCGCCACCTAGCGGCCAGCGTAAATATGCACCCAAGATACAACGGCGTAGGAGACTTACGCCGCTCGTATCTTGGCCGATTCTAAGAATCAGGCTCGCATATACGACGGCGTAAATTCGGACTTACGAGGGCGTATGTGGACATACGCCCTCGTAAGTCTATGAGAATCTGGCCCTCTTTGTCTATCTTGGTAGGACTATTACAGTCTTCATACATATTCATGTAAATATTTGACTTATTAGGAAGTCTCAATATTCAGCTCAGTACTTACCCAATCAAATTTATCAACATTCCAGTATTTCTTTAAATCTTGGAACTGTCTAAGCATCCCTTTCAATCCAACAATAATGACACTTGCCAAAACACACTGCAATTGGAGCACACACAAACACATTGGGGTAGATTATATATAAAACCAAAACATTATTCTTATTTTATTTTGCATAGGGTATGGAATGGTTAAATCCTTGCCATTCATGTTCAAATGGAGAGACTTGCCTTACTTTTATGTTCTGTAAACAAGACAGGAAATGAGAAGCATTATCTCTGAGAGTCGGTTCACACTAGGGCGACTTGGGATCCGACTTGAGGTCGCCTCAAGTCGTCCCAAGTCGCGCTGTAGAGAAAAACAATGTAAGTAAATGGGAGCGGTGTTAATACACACTACTCAAGTCGCTCCGACTTCAGAAAAGGTTCCTGTACAACTTCAATCCGACTTCTAGGCGACTTGTACCCATTGATTTCAATGGAAGTCGCCCCCAAGTCTGATCACTGTTTTAACTGAAGCGACCTTTCAGCAAGATAACATACATTTCTCAGGCAAACCCCTCCCTCCCCCTCCCTCTCCCAGAGCTGATTGTTGTTTTATTGGCCACTGGAAAGTCTCCTGTCCTGGAGACGACTTCAACTCGTGTTGTAAATCGGCCCAGATCGCCCTGTGGTTCATGCTCAAGTCGTGTCGGAGTCGCCTCTGAAAGTCGCGCTGGAAGTCGTGTCGCCCCAGTGTGAACCGACTCTGAGGCTAAGGAAATTCAATGTTTCCAATGGAACATTTCCCTCTATTCCTATTCTGATGACAACTCAAAATTCTGGAGTTTCCCTTCCTGACAATGGTCACCAAGACAAATATAAAAGGTCAAAATTCCCAGTGGGGACATAGACAGCAATACAATTTGGACTCAGGTTCTATCCCATTACCACTTCAAAATGCATATCAGAAACTAAGAAATTAATCTTTTGGCCTAAGATGTAAAGTGTAGAATGGACTTCTGGGAGAATAAATTCCCCAAGCAAGAACCCAGAATAAAATGAAAACTTGATAGAGGTTCAAACCCTCCCTCACAAAAATAAAAAATAAGACAATTGGTAAAATTTGGACTTCGAACATGTCCTGTTATGTTAATCTCCTAAAAGATTTATAAAGATCGATGTCATGTGGTGACAGTGACGTTGCTGGGTGGCCCAGTCCCTTACTTCAGAGTTTTTCAACTCCAGTCCTCAAGGCACACCAACAGGTCAAGTTTTCAGGATTTCCCTCAGATGAAATGGCTGTGGTGATTACTAAGGCTGGGTTCACACTTGTCCTACAGACGCTCCGACATTGGGAGCTCATGTCGCATGACGAGTGAAAATCAATGTTTCCCTATGAGAGCCGTCTTAACTGATCCGACACAAGTCTGTCCGACTTTGAAAACACTCCCTGTACTACTTTGCTCCGACATTGATCCTACTTCAGCCCATTGAATATCATTGAAGTCGGACCAAAGTAGGAGCCTTGTCCTTATCAGACATCCGACATGTGATTACAGCAGCAGTAAAAGGAATTTATCTCACTCTGGGATTGTTTTGATTGGTCAAAGAACAAGTCATACTATCACAAAGTCGGTTCAGGCTGGGTTCACACTTGTTCCGACAACGCTCCTACATTGGGAGCTCATGTAGCATGACGTGTGAAAATCAATGTTTCCCTATGAGAGCTGTCTTAACTGGTCCTACAGCACCAGTAAAAAGAATTTATCTCACTCTGGGATTGTTTTGATTGGTCAAAGAACAAGTCAGTCTATCACAAAGTAGGACCAAAGTAGTATCCTGTTCATGAAAGTAGTAGGACCAATGTAGGATCAATGTAGGACAAATGTCGCAGAGCAAAGTAGGATGAAAATCGTGTAGTGTAGTGTGAACCCAGCCTTGAGGCTGGGTTCACACTACACTACACGACTTTCATCCTACTTTGCTCTGCGACATTTGTCCTACATTGATCCTACATTGGTCCTACATCCATCCTACTTTCATGAACAGGATACTACTTTGGTCCTACTTTGTGATAGACTGACTTGTTCTTTGACCAATCAAAACAATCCCAGAGTGAGATAAATTCCTTTTACTGCTGCTGTAATCACATGTCAGATGGCAAAAGTCGGATGCTTAGGACAAGGCTCCTACTTTGGTCCGAGATCAATGATATTCAATGGGCTGAAGTAGGATCAATGTGGGACCAAAGTAGTACAGGGAGTAGTTTCAAAGTCGGACCGACTTGTGTAGGACCAGTTAAGACAGCTCTCATAGGGAAACATTGATTTTCACATGTCATGCTACATGAGCTCCCAATGTAGGAGCGTTGTCGGAACAAGTGTGAACCCAGCCTGAGGACTGGAGTTGAAAAACACTGCCTTAGTTATTTAAGAAATGTCAGGTGGCAGAGCAGGCAGACGGATGGGAGCCTTCAGCGCAATCAGAGCTTATTTTTTTCCTACTTGTGTGGATGGTGTGACTAACAAAGTTTGCTAAAATCCTTGAAATTTGTATAGATCACATAAAGGGGAGCTGCAATTTAAACAAAATGTTTTCTTACCATTGGTAGCCAGTATAATAAGTGTACTAAGAAATAAATGACCAGAAGGACAAGGAAGCATGATACCAAACAGGCAACCTAGAGATCAAACAAAGTGTACATATAAGGTCATAAAATAATGAAGATTTACAATAATGTAATTACAAAACTCCAGTCAAATATCAGAATATACAGGTATAGCCCAAATCTGCAGCTGAAAGGGCGAGAAGGAGCTACCATTTCATAGAGTCTGCTGTTTGTGTTAACACGTCCTACTTTCTCTACCAAGCCCTAGAGGCTTTAGTCGCCAGTTGACCACTTTTGAAGAATATTGCCCTGGGGAATGTACTCTACCAAGGGTTCTTTCTAAAGCCTACCATTTACTGAACTGTCCTATTGAAAACCACATCTACCCTGTCTGAAACACTGGGAAACAGTTCTACGGTGCAGTTTCTCATTAACGCAAAAACGTAACATTATAAGGTTTGCGCTTAAATCATCCATTTGCACGAAAACCCAAGAAACCAATTACAAAATCCTAATGAGGTGGTATCGCACGCCATACCTTTTACATAAATTCTATCCTATCACCACAGATCGCTGCTGGCGCTGCCAGGAGGGAAAGGGAACACTTCTTCACATTGAAAATTTCACACACAAAATTGAAAATTTCTGGAAGGAGGTTCACTGACTCATAATTGAATTAGTTTACTGTAATGTTAGAAAAAAAATATATATATAGATAGATAGATAGATACATATATATACACACACACACACACACACGCACTTGGACACTTTATTAGGTACAACTTACTAGTACTGGGTTGGACCCCATTTTGCCTTCAGAACTACCTTAATTCTTCATGGCATAGATTCAACAAGGTGTTGGAAACATTCCTCAAAGATTTTGGTCCATATTGACATGAAAGCATCAGGGCAGTTGCTGCAGATTTGTCGGCTTCACATCCATGATGCAATTCTCCCATTATACCCCAAAGGTGCTCTATTGGATTGGGATCTGATGAGTGTGGAGGCCATTGGAGTACATTGAGCTCATTGATATGTTCAAGAAACCAGTGGTGAGATGATTTAAGCTTTGTGACATGGTGCATTATCCTGCTGGAAGGAGCCATCAGAAGATGGCGACACTGTAGTCATAAAGGGATAAACATGGTCAGCAACTATACTCAGGTAAGCTGTGGCATTTTAGCGATGCTCAATTGGTACTAAGGGGTCAAAAGTGTGCCAAGAAAATATCTCTCATGCCATTAGACCACCACCACCAGCCTGAACCGTTGGACAAGGTAGGATAACGCATGCTTTCATGTTGTTTATGCCAAATTCCGACCGGACCATCTAGGTATCTCAGCTGAATTCGGGACTCATCAAACCAGATACATTTTTCTAATCTTCTATTGTCCAATTTTGGTGAACCTGTGTGAATTGCAATTGTCAATTTGTGTACCAAGCAATTGAACAGGTGCACCTAATAAAGTGGCCAGTGAGTGTGTGTATATATATGTGTATATATATATATATATATATATATATACAGCGCAGAAAATAAGTATTTGAACACCCTGCTATTTTGCAAGTTCTCCCACTTGGAAATCATGGAGGGGTCTGAAATTGTCATCGTAGGTGCATGTCCACTGTGAGAGACATAATCCAAAAAAAAATTCCAGAAATCACAATTTATGATTTTTTAACTATTTATTTGTATGATACAGCTGCAAAGAAGTATTTGAACACCTGTCTATCAGCTAGAATTCTGACCCTCAAAGACCTGTTAGTCTGCCTTTAAAATGTCCACCTCCACTCCATTTATTATCCTAAATTAGATGCACCTGTTTGAGGTCATTAGCTGCAGTAAAAGACACCTGTCCACCCCATACAATCAGTAAGAATCCAACTACTAACATGGCCAAGACCAAAGAGCTGTCCAAAGACACTAGAGACAAAATTGTACACCTCCACAAGGCTGGAAAGGGCTACAGGGAAATTGCCAAGCAGCTTGGTGAAAAAAGGTCCACTGTTGGAGCAATCATTAGAAAATGGAAGAAGCTAAACATGACTGTCAATCTCCCTCGGACTGGGGCTCCATGCAAAATCTCACCTCGTGGGGTCTCAATGATCCTAAAAAAGGTGAGAAATCAGCCCAGGACTACACGGGAGGAGCTGGTTAATGACATGAAAAGAGCTGGGACCACCGTTTCCAAGGTTACTGTTGGTAATACACTAAGACGTCATGGTTTGAAATCATGCATGGCACGGAAGGTTCCCCTGCTTAAACCAGCACATGTCAAGGCCCGTCTTAAGTTTGCCAATAACCATTTGGATGATCCAGAGGAGTCATGGGAGAAAGTCACGTGGTCAGATGAGACCAAAATAGAACTTTTTGGTCATAATTCCACTAACCGTGTTTGGAGGAAGAAGAATGATGAGTACCATCCCAAGAACACCATCCCTACTGTGAAGCATGGGGGTGGTAGCATCATGCTTTGGGGGTGTTTTCCTGCACATGGGACAGGGCGACTGCACTGTATTAAGGAGAGGATGACCGGGGCCATGTATTGCGAGATTTTGGGCAACAACCTCCTTCCCTCAGTTAGAGCTTTGAAGATGGGTCGAGGCTGGGTCTTCCAACATGACAATGACCTGAAGCACACAGCCAGGATAACCAAGGAGTGGCTCTGTAAGAAGCATATCAAGGTTCTGGCGTGGCCTAGCCAGTCTCCAGACCTAAACCCAATAGAGAATCTTTGGAGGGAGCTCAAACTCCGTGTTTCTCAGCGACAGCCCAGAAACCTGACTGATCTAGAGAAGATCTGTGTGGAGGAGTGGGCCAAAATCCCTCCTCCAGTGTGTGCAAACCTGGTGAAAAACTACAAGAAACGTTTGACCTCTGTAATTGCAAACAAAGGCTACTGTACCAAATATTAACATTGATTTTCTCAGGTGTTCAAATACTTCTTTGCAGCTGTATCATACAAATAAATAGTTAAAAAAAATAATACATTGTGATTTCTGGATTTTTTTTTTTAATATGTCTCTCACAGTGGACATGCACCTACGATGACAATTTCAGACCCCTCCATGATTTCCAAGTGGGAGAACTTGCAAAATAGCAGGGTGTTCAAATACTTATTTTCTGCACTGTATATATATATATGTTGTGATGGTTTGGATCTGTCTTGCCTGATGGATGGCTGGTTTTCGCCATATTTTGGAGAGACAGACACATTGATTGCACAGCTGTGTTTTCAGCTTTTTAGTGCTGGCCTGGCTGTGGCTCAGGGCTCCACCCTCCCGAGGAGTCCAGGTCTGGAAGGGAGAACCTTGAGAGTGCAGGTGTGCACTAAATTAGCTGGAGAAGCTGGAGAGTGCAGGCTGCACTATAATACCCAGAGGCCTGCGTCTGAGGTGGCTGACAGGAGTGAGTCTGGGGTGGCTGACAGGAGTCAGGAAGGCTTCACCAGGGAGCCTGAGCAGTGTGGTGCTACTGCTAAAGATAGCCAGGTGGCTCGGTATTTTCCGTTATACGTGTAAGCCAGGAGGCTGAAGGTACCATTTTGTATGGACTGTGAAAACCCCTGTATATTTTTCTGTTGGATGCAATAAAACCGTGTTTTTTTGCTATTTCTGCTTGAAGACCAGTGACTGTGCAACATTTATCGCTAATTTTGCGACTTTATCACAATGTATGTATATTAAATGAAAACCCTATGAGTGCTGACCTGTGTCTGTGACCCATGACTATATAGCAGAAATGTCCGGGCTGGAGCTCCTGCATTTGGTATACAGAAGATAAAAGATGGAATGATATTGCTGAGTCCATGGGCAAAAAGCTCCTGTAACATACAGAAATAATGCAGAAAATCATCAAATAATTAACAATATACATAAAGATAGCAGTATAAAAATAATCCAGGTAATCCAAATGCTTCTTTAAACTGGAAAACATACATATTGTATATAATAGGCCATATTTTGTGCTTTACACTATATTGTACATATTTGTTTAATATATGAATAACAATATCCTTTTGAACGTTATGTGTGGGCCATATTGTAGAAAGATTGAGTCATATTGGAAATGGTTGAGCTATAATCTGATTTTAAAAATCAGATTACAGGTATTGGCATTTGTGAAATGAAAATTCATGAATGAAAGCAATTTCCAAGACAAAGATTAAATAGATTACTTTGACTTTACCTGATTTTCAGAAACAGAGTATTTGAACCTTCTGGCTGAATTGTAAGCAAGATATATGGAAACTGTGTATCCAACCAATGCAATGCTGAAGGCTTCTACCACAACCTGGTGCAGAACATCCATTGTTGGGGCCTGAGGAAGAGGAATTCTGAAACGACAGAAGAAAAATAAACCTGACAAATGATGATTGGAGCAATTTATGGCCTGGTAGATTATCCTTGCCAAACCACACTTGACTGTGTGTACACTATGTACAATATGGGGGTGACTTACTTAATTAAACTAGACAAAGTTGCAAGGGAATGTCCCCTTGGCTTACCGAATGAGGCACATTTCTGCTGTCTTCCATCATCAAATCATGTGCAAGGAAAAATACCCTTTCTTTCTTCTTTTTTTTTGCAGGTGATTGGGCATTCTTTGCAAAGTACATTTTTGCCACATGCACTGGCAGGGAACATTTCTTTGCAAAGTAAACAGCCTATTTGCCTTTGGGTAATCAACACCTACAGTATATATTTGTTCATAATAAACTAAATAAAAAACATAAAAAAAAAAAAAAAGGAATCATGTGCTAGGTCCAATGAATGTAAAAAAAAAAATATACATGATCACACAAGGATGCCCAGTCACAATCTCTGAATACAAAACATGCATACAAATAGTGAAAATAGTGCTGAATGGATATAAAGATATATATGTGCTTGAGATCATTCTTATAGAATTTTGAGTGCCCGATTTTTCTGGGAGGCAGCGGCAAGGCATGATGGTACTTCCAGCAATTTATTTATATATATTTTTTAAGTTTATTTTTGACAGTCGTTTGAAGCTTTTTTCATTTGGATGTTGTCAGCAGAGGACCTTACATTTTCATGCAGGATCTGCTTTGTAAGTTCCTGATTCAGCTTCACTGATTTTATTTGATAACAGCCATGATCTGATTTTCAAAGTGAACTGCTGTGGCAGATAAAATATTTTTACAATTGTTTTGGAGGGATATTAGGTAAAAATATTGTCTGCATGCTGCAAAATAATGGCATTTCCAGTCAATACCTTAATACAGTGTTTCTCAAATCCAGTCCTTAAGGCGCCCCAACAGGTCATGTTTTCAAGATTTCCCTCAGATGAAACAGCTGTGGTATTAACTAAGGCAGTGAAACTGATCAAATCACCTAAAAATAATGGAAAGCCTGAAAACATGACCTGTTGGGGGGTCTTGAGGGCTGGAGTTGAGAAACATTGCCTTAAAAGTTATAAAATGAATTACCCTTTTGGAATAAATCCAATGACTTCAATGCTGTAATCCTCTTCCATATTGGCAAAATAACAAGCAAGGGAGGTTACTGACATCTGTGCAAAGAAAAAGAAAATGGTACAATTAGCAAATTAAGATGGGTCATTGCATTAAAGTGCTACATGCAACTCATCTTCATTATTCTAGTTTTAATATAATTTACTCTTTAAGGGTCACAGAATTGAGCTTTTAGTCTGGACGCCTAATTATTTATTGGACTGCTAAAATATTGGTTCATACAATGGCCTGGGGCGCAATATATGTGCTGTAAATGAAAATAATAAGCTTACCAATTCATAAAGGAACATTGAATGTAAAATGATAAAAAAAAAATACTGCTCGCACAAATTTTGAAAAGGATGTTGCTTCATGAAATTATGATATTTCTTGAGGGATAACTTAGCAGAGGTAAATCGGGCATCAGCTGATTGGAACTGATTTATGAAAACTGAAGCATGGATAAAAAGGAAACTGACTTGTTGTGAGAGCCTTGTTGCTGCCAATATATTGTCATGATTACCCATGTGTTGTCCATGTATTGTTGCCATTAGCAATGTGTTGCCCATGCGTTCTAACGATTACTCATTGTTTCATATGGACTGCCACCCATGTATTCTCAGACTGCCTGTTTCTTGCCTGTGTATTGTCAATATTTACCAGTGTATGTCAATAAATAACTATACATGATTGTGTATTTGTTGCTAATGCATCACCACCCTTACCCCTTAGTTGCCCGTGTTTTGTGAGAATTGCCCACTGTTTTCCAAGTACCTCCAAGTACCTCTTTGTTGCCCATATATTGTCAAGAATGCCTATTTACTGCCCCTGTATTGACACCACTGACCTTGGTTTCATACATATAGTCAAGAAAGCACATGATTGCCACTATTGCACATTTGTTGCCCTTAAATGGTCAAAATTACCAGTTGGTTGCTAATGTATTGGCATCAAAAAGAAGTTCATTGATAACGAAAGTGGAGGTAATGAAGACTAACTCTAACCTGGAGTACAGAGACAAGTGAAGTGCCTCTGTAGGCGGGTAGAAGAGTAATTTTTGCCGTCCTTACCCCCACCCCTCCCCACCTGTCATTGGTTATTATGGATAATGTCAACTTTACTCCAGTTTCTGGGTGTTTCCACACACAGTGCTTCCCTTAAATGTATGTACCTGTTTCCAACAGGCAAGTGACTGTCACCCACACCGGCATTTGTCATGCAGAGGCACAATGGAATTCTCAAGAGTGCTGTAGACACTGCCTGAATCTCTTTTTTGATAGATTTTTATGGTTCCAGAAAGTATAGACAGTAGCGTGGCCTCAGGAGTGATTGAGATACTGTATATACACCAGTTACTCTGGAGTGCAATGACAACATAGTCTACCATCAAAATCGTGTAATTGGAAGACATTACCACCAGATGTGTGACATGTCTAATTTTTGGCTGACATCTTCAGCAACTATCTGGGAGAGAGATATTTTAATTATATTCTTTCTGTTGGCTGACCTCAGGTGTGACATAAGAAAGTGATCCTTTAAAATGTTTTTTGTTTAAGAGGGAAAAGTAAAACAAGACACTTACTAGTATCAGGTCGATAGGAATGACAAACTTGATCTGTTTTTTATACTTCTCATTCAGCTCTTTTGTTAGAATTAGCACTGTGAGAGACAGAATAGACAACAACAGCGCTGATACTTGGATCATGTTGATGTTTTTGAAAACGTACATATAAATCTGCAACAAGAAAAAAGGCGGTTTAAAAAAGCAAAAACTAGTATAAATGTAATTGAGTTTCAGGAAACTTATTGCTAGCTATTAGGGATGGGTGAACTGTTCAGCCTGAGCTGAACGCAAATTATCAGGGCGTTCAATGGTTTGTTCGAACAACCACAATGCACTGCGCCGCTGCACAGAAAGTCGCGCAATTTTACCTCAATTTTTGCAGCGGTTTTGACCACGTTTTGCCGCGATTTTGCACAAGTCAAAAGGTCACCAATGTAAAAACCTGAAAAACATCCAAATCTGCCTAAAAAAAGTCCCAGAACTTGTTTGAGCTTCAGGCGTTTTGGAGCTTCTGGCATCAGGTGTTTTGGAGTGGAGATGTGAACTATCTCCATAGAGAATAATAGATTTTTTCCCCTTCAGCGTTTTGTAGCTTCAGGCTGTGAATCTAGGGATCGTTCAGTCAGTGTGAGTGTAGTGTGATCATCATTCATCTTTACGGTGTAGTGACCGTCTAACACAGTATATTTCATTGCGTTACTGCAATTTAAACGCAGTATATTTCAGTGCATTATGTGCTGTTTAATGCAGTTTACTTCAGTGCGTTACTGCAAGTTTAATGCCATATATTTTAATGCGTTACATGCCGTTTAACGCAGTACATTTCTGTGCAATAGTGCATGCTTAACGCAGTATATTTCTCTGCGTTAATGCAAGTTTAACGCTGTATATTTTAGTGCATTATTGCAAGTTTAATGCCATATATTTCAGTGTGTTGGTGCACGTTTAACGTAGTATATTTCTATGCATTATTGCAATTTCAACACCATTCATTTCAGTACGTTACCTTCCATTGAACGCAGTATCGTTCAGTGATTTACTGCAAGTTTAGCACCGTATATTTCTCTGTGTTACTGCAACTTTAATGCCGTATAGTTCAGTGCATTATATGACAATTAACGCAGAACATTTCTGTGCAATAGTGCACGCTTAACTTTGCATAGTTGAGTGCAATACCTGGCATTATAACACAGTATCGTTCAGTGTGTTACTGCAAGTTTAACGCAGTATATTTCAGTGCATTTCTGCCATTTAACGCAGTATATTTCTGTGCGTTAGTGCACATTTAACGCAGTATATTTCAGTGTTACCATTTGTAAAGAAGTGCGTCAGATATAGTGTATAGTGTATAGTGTATCAGTGGCATGTGTCTGTGTAGTGAGTACTCAAGTGCACCAAACACCATTTTCCATTGATTAAAGTGCATCCACGTACACATTTCCACATATTTATAAGCACCCCCCCATCATGTCTGGGAGGACAACAAGAAGAGGCAGGGGTTCCCATGACTGTGAGGGGGCCAGTAGCATATGTGTCCAGAGGCAAAGGTGGATGTGGTCAATCCTCAGGCAGGACATTATTTCTTCTGTTTAATAATGTTGCCCGTGCTATACAGCCACAGCACGCAGAGGAGGTGGTGGACTGGCTTACTAAACTGTCCTCATCCTCCTCATCTGCCATCACCCAAGCAGAGATTAGTGCATTAGTAATGCCTCCTTGTCCAAAGCTTTTTCTGCCATAGTGCCAGCATCGGGCATGGAGGAGTCATCTGAGTTATTTGAACACAGCATCAGCCACTTGCTCCTTGACGATGCACAGCCATTACTTGATTCAGATTTGGGGTCTGAGGATGAGGAAGGCAGGAACGTGAGCCTACAGAGAGGGGAAAAAACTAGTACACAAATTGGCAGTCATGTTCCCCCAGCCACAGCATATTGCCAAGTTGTCTCCAGTGGTTATGAGGATGGAGGAGATGATGATGATGAGGTCACTGATGCAACTTGGGTGCAAGATAGAGCAGAGGAGGAAAGTGAGTGTGAGGCACAACCCCAATGAGGCAGCCATCATGGAAGAGTAGACAACAGCCTCCCTATTCCATCACATTTTGGAGCTGTTATCTCCCAGCCCACTTCCCACAGCTCAGCTGTCTGGGTCTTTTTTTAGCACATGTGAAGCTGATCGTACTGTTGCAATTTGCAAACTTTGCAAAACCACATCAAGCGTGGCAAATACACCAGACATATGGATACCACATGCTTGACAAGCATTTAACCTTCCATTGCTCAGCCTGTTGGCTAGAAAGCCACAAGCAAAAGCCACACAAAAGAGGCACAAATCTGTTCCTCCTCCTTACTCACCTCAGTCTGCCCCCGCTATGCCTCATGACCTCTCAGCAGCCTCCATTGACAGGGATGATGGTATAGCGCAGGGTGTCCCAGGTCCTTGCAGTACATCTGCCAGTAGCACACCACCAGCTGTATACTATAGCTGGCAAATTTCTCTGCCCCATCTGCTGCAGCGAGACAAAAAATACAGTCACTGCCACCCACATGCGCAACCTAAACTAAATGTAAGCTTGCCAAAGCTGCTGGATCTACAACTTCTGCCTTTCCGTCTTGTGGATTCTGCCCCTTCTGTGAATTTGCAGAAAGTGCTGTACCACAATGGCAGGTTCCCAGTCGCTATTTTTTTTAACATAAGGCCATTCCAGTTCTGTACCATTATTCTGTATGTTACTGCTGACATGTGGTCCAGCAAGCATGGTCAGGGATGATATATTTTGTTCACAGCACACAGCACACTGGGTAACTCTGCTTGCAACTCGGAAGGATGCAGGACAGGGCTCAGTGCTACAGCTTGTTGTGTCCCCACTTTATACAGATGATGCAAGATTTGTCAGCACTACCCCCTCCTCCTTCTCCTTGCCCTCCTCTGCTGAATTGCCCTATGAACCACAAGTATCCCCTGAGCGTGCAAGGGGCTATTCAATTCAGGCGAAAAGGTGCCATGCTGGTGTGTATCGGGGACAGGAACCACACTGGAGCAGCTCTGCGGGGCAGGCCCAGAGGTGGTTCACTCCATGTCAGCTGGAGCCAGGAATGGTGGCACAAACCTCCTGAGACAGGGAAAGTTGACACATGTGCATGCCTGGCACATGTCCTCAATTTGGTGGTGCAGGGTTTCCTAAATAGGTACTCAGGGTTGCTAGATCTACTAAAACAGGCCAGAAGAGTCTGTAGCCATTTCAGGCGGTCATACACAGCCAGTGCTTGGTTGGCTGAAATTCAGTGGGAATTCCATCTGGCTGTAAACCGCCTGGTTTGTTACATGCCTACCAGGTGGAACTCAACTTTGGCAATGCTGCAGCGGCTGCACATGCAGCAAAGGGCCGTCAACGAGTACCTGTGTGAGTATGGCACAATGACAGGCTCAGGCCAACTCAGATTTCCCCCCCCCATGCCAATGGCTGGTTATAAAGGATGCATGCACTGTACTATCACCATTTGAGGATGGTGAGCCATGACAATGTATGCATCAGTGACACAATCACTGTTGTGTTCCTGCTGGAGCAGACTCTGCATGGCATTATAGACAGGGACCTTGAGGCAGAGCAGCGGGAGGAATAGGAGGACTTCCTTTACTCTCAAGACCCACTTTATGCAGACATTGTTCCTAAAACACAGAACACACAAGAGGCATTGATGCAGAGGAAGACATATGTCAAACAGTAATGCCACGTAAAAAATGACGTAAAACATGACGTCATTAAAAACGATCATGTGTGGGCTTCAGAGCATTTTTTGGGTTCTAAAAAATGGACAATTTTTTTTCCGAACATGCCCTATTTTTCACAACGTGTTTAACGTTGCCGTTTTTAAGGTTGTAAAAAATGGTCGTGTGTGGGCTTTAACGACGTGAAAAATCCACGCATGCTCAGAAGCAAGTTATGAGACAGGAGCGCTCGTTCTGGTAAAACTACCGTTCGTAATGGAGTAAGCACATTCATCAGAAAAGCACAAATCGTCTTTTACTAACACAAAATCAGCAGCCCCTTTATAGTGCCATCGTACGTGTTGTACGTCATTGCGCTTTCCTAGAGCATTTTTTTTTACGATCGTGTGTAGGCAGGGTCGTTTTAATTAGGGTTGTCCCGATACCGATACTAGTATCGGTATCGTGACCGATGCCGAGTATTTGCGCTAGTACTTGTACTCGCGCAAATACTCCCGATGCCTAAATCGAATACTCCCCCCCCCCCCCCGCCGCCGCTGCATCGCGCCGCCAAATCGAAAGCCGTCGCATCGCGCCGCCGCTGCAAGGGGTTAAACGCTGTGCGGGAACATCACAGCATTCATTTGAATAGCTGTAGTGTTCCCGCCCGTATAGACACTCCCCCTTGCTCGGGATTGGATGGGTGATCGTGATCTGTCCAATCGCGAGCAAGGGGGAGTGTCTATACGGGCGGGCTATTCAAATGAATGCTGTGATTTTCTCCATGCAGCTTTCAGCGTCAAAGGTAAGGGAAATGGCTGCGTATGGGGGAAATGGATGAACGGACATTGCTGCATATGTGAGGGACATGGCTAGAGGGACATGGGACATGGCTGCATATGTGAGGGACATGGCTGAACGGACATTGCTGCATATGTGAGGGACATGGCTAGAGGGACATGGGACATTGCTGCATATGTGAGGGACATGGCTAGAGGGACATGGCTGAAGGGACATGGCTGCATATGTGAGGGACATGGCTGCATATGTGAGGGACATGGCTGCATATGTGAGGGACATGGCTAGAGGGACATGGCTGGGGGGACATGGCTGCATATGTGGGGGACATGTAAAAAAAGTATCGGTATTCGGTATCGGCGAGTACATGAAAAAAAGTATCGGTACTTGTACTCGGTCCTAAAAAAGAGGCATCGGGAAAACCCTACAGTAGGTGACTGGGATATTGTGTCAATCTCGCTCCCTTTCTCGGCGAGATTGACCACCTACGAGCCCCATCGCGGGAGCCAGCGCCGAGCTGGCTTGCCGCGATGGAGACAAAGCCGTCATAGAAGCGACGGGGATCCGACGCGGATTCCCGCCAATTCTACACGTGGGCGGAGTTTGTTATGAATCCTGAAGGAGAAATCCCCGCCGGATTTAAAAAAAAATCCGGCATGGGTTCCCCCCTCAGGAGCATAACGGGCCCTTAGGTCTGTTATGGGTTGTAAGGAGACCCCCTACGCCGAAAAAACGGCGTGGGGGTCCCCCCACAATCCATAACAGACCCGTATCCAAAGCACGCCGGCCGGCCGGTCAGGAAGGGAGTGGGGGCGAGCGAGCGCCCCCCCCCCCCTCCTGAGCCGTACCGGGCAGCATGCCCTCAACATGGGGGGGTTAGGTGCTCTGGGGCAGGGGGCGCACTGCGGCCCCCCACCCCAGAGCACCCTGTCCCCATGTTGATGAGGACAGGGCCCCTTCCCGACAACCCTGGTCGTTGGTTGTCGGGGTATGCGGGCGGGAGACTTATCGGAATCTGGAAGCCCCCTTTAATAAGGGGGCCCCCAGATACCGGCCCCCCACCCTAAGTGAATGAGTATGGGGTACATCGTACCCCTACCCATTCACCTGCAAATAAAAAGTGTAAACACAAATAAACCACACAGGGTATTGAAATATTTTATTAGTTGGCCGCCGGGGGGGGGGTGTGTATGATCGCTTTTATAAAAGCGCCCCCCTCCGGCGGGCTTCTGTGGGGGGTGGGTGCCGCCGTCTGGTTCTCTTCCGCCGCCGGGGGGCGCTTTGATAAAAGCGCCCACCACCCGGCGGGCTTCTTTCGACGTCTTCGGCGGCGGGGGGGTCTTCTCCCACTCTCCGGGGTCTTCTCCCGCTCTCCGGGGGTCTTCTCCACTCTCCGGGGGTCTTCTTCTTCTTCAGGACTCGCCGCCGCTATCTTCGTGTGTTAGCTCAATTACTAGCGGCGGCGGCCCCCTCTTCTGCGACGTCGGCGTCTTCTTCTTCTTCTTCTTCTGCTGTCCAGATGTTGACGCGACGCATCCTTCCGCTGTTATGCCGGGCGCGCGGCTCGCAGCGAAATATATAGGCCTGTCTTGTGACGTCGCAGTCCCATTATGCTCCGGTAGGTATCACGTGGGTAGGTAGCACGTGGTACCTACCGGAGCATGATGGGACTGCGACGTCACAAGACAGGCCTATATATTTCGCTGCGAGCCGCGCGCCCGGCATAACAGCGGAAGGATGCGTCGCGTCAACATCTGGACAGCAGAAGAAGAAGAAGAAGACGCCGACGTCGCAGAAGAGGGGGCCGCCGCCGCTAGTAATTGAGCTAACACACGAAGATAGCGGCGGCGAGTCCTGAAGAAGAAGAAGACCCCTGGAGAGCGGAGAAGACCCCCGGAGAGCGGGAGAAGACCCCGGAGAGTGGGAGAAGACCCCCGGAGAGCGGGAGAAGACCCCGGAGAGTGGGAGAAGACCCCCCCCGCCGCCGAAGACGTCGAAAGAAGCCCGCCGGGTGGTGGGCGCTTTTATCAAAGCGCCCCCCGGCGGCGGACGCTTTTATCAAAGCGCCCCCCGGCGGCGGAAGAGAACCAGACGGCGGCACCAACCCCCCACAGAAGCCCGCCGGAGGGGGGCGCTTTTATAAAAGCGATCATACACACCCCCCCCGGCGGCCAACTAATAAAATATTTCAATACCCTGTGTGGTTTATTTGTGTTTACACTTTGTATTTGCAGGTGAATGGGTAGGGGTACGATGTACCCCATACTCATTCACTTAGGGTGGGGGGCCGGTATCTGGGGGCCCCCTTATTAAAGGGGGCTTCCAGATTCCGATAAGCCTCCCGCCCGCATACCCCGACAACCAACGGCCAGGGTTGTCGGGAAGGGGCCCTGTCCTCATCAACATGGGGACAGGGTGCTCTGGGGTGGGGGGCCGCAGTGCGCCCCCTGCCCCAGAGCACCTAACCCCCCCATGTTGAGGGCATGCTGCCCGGTACGGCTCAGGAGGGGGGGGGGCGCTCGCTCGGCCGGCCGGCGTGCTTTGGATACGGGTCTGTTATGGATTGTGGGGGGACCCCCACGCCGTTTTTTCGGCGTAGGGGGTCTCCTTACAACCCATAACAGACCTAAGGGCCCGTTATGCTCCTGAGGGGGGAACCCATGCCGGATTTTTCTTTAAAAATCCGGCGGGGATTTCTCCTTCAGGATTCATAACAAACTCCGCCCACGTGTAGAATTGGCGGGAATCCGCGTCGGATCCCCGTCGCTTCTATGACGCACTCGCTGGAATGTGCTTTTACTATTCCAGCGAGTGCGAGATATCGGCAGCCTGTCGCCGAGATTCAGCGCGATGCTGGCGTGTTAAAAACACATTCTCGGCGGCAGGCACTGTAGTTTTAATGATCGGTTGAAAAAAACGTTGTTTTTTCTAGACCCTTAGAAACTTAATTTTTTAGAACCCGAAAAACGGTTGTGTGAGATGGTTTTCCATCACTAGAACCCTTGGGAGTAGTATGTGGCTGGGAGGAGGCAGTTCCAGATACTATAATCCTCAGTGACACAGAGGAGTCTGCTTCTCATGGCTCCACAAATTTGCGGTGCATGGGCTCCCTCATGCTTCAAAGCCTGCGAAAGGACCCGAGAATACGTGGCGTAAAGAAAAGCTTCACTATTGTTTGGCAACCCTCCTTGACCACCGTTACAAGGGGAAAGTCTCAGAACTCATGCCATCCCCACAGAGAGTGCAGAAGATGAAATCTCTTAAGGACACCTTAAAGAGGAGTTTATCTAGCGCTTTTCCTGATTTTGGTAGTGTCCTGGAAAACATAGTTTTGAGACTTCTGTTGGTCAAGAGAGGAGCGGTGAAAAAAGTGATGCATTTTACAATTTTTTTAGTCCTCGCCACCCAGGGCTGTCAGCTTCCACACCCCATTGGCAGAATATGCATCACATGGTGGACAATTATCTAGGAGCGAAAACCAAGATGGAGAGCTTTCCAGTCGACGATCCACTGGCTTACTGGATCATGAGAATAGACCACTGGCCAGAATTAACCCAGGATGCAATTGAGATGCTGGGCCTGCCCTGCATCCAGTGTGCTTTCCGAATGGGCTTACAGTGCTGCTGGAGGTTTTGTTAATGATAATAGAATGCGTCTGTCCACAGACTTTGTGGACTGTCTGACAATTATCAAAACACAGATGTTTTTGGGATGTGGAATCTCTGCAGGACTTCTAGGCTGCCTAGCATTGTTGGTGTTTATTTCATTTGGAAGAATGTTTTGATGGGCACAATTAACACCCAAAGACCAATTATTCCACACCTGTTTAGCAGGTGCATATCATTGCAATTTTAGACAGCAAGGCCAATTCTTGCTTTCATCATGAGTACTTCTTATTTATCCAAAAAATCTTGTATCTTGTTCCTAGTGCACTATATTGTGGGGGCTCATCATACAGACTGGCTTCCCAAGTCGTTGCTTTCAAAATAAAGAAAGCTTGCAAAAAAAAAAAAAATTGGGCTTTATAAATGCAATCATTGCTACAACAGCTTCTATACACTGTACAGATGTGCCACTTTACAGGTAGACTAATGGAACCCCCCAGGCACTATATTGAAAGGGTTTTTTTGTTTTTATGCTTTCACTTTAAGCATCAATAAATCACTGCTCATTTAAAAATTAAATTTTTTACTAACTATTTTCATTGATACATGTCCTCCAAGGCAGTACCCAGACCCCATAACTATTGTATGCCCAATTGCTTGCATATAAGCTTTCAAAATGGGCACTTTTGATTTTTTACAGTTCGTGTCCCATAGACTTCAATGGGGTTCGTTATTCGGTTCCAAATTTTTTTGATGTTTGAAAGTTCTGGTGCGAACCGAACAGGGGGTGATTCGGCCCATCCCTACTAGCTATGTTGCCTTAGGCTCTGTACACACAATCAGACATGTCCGAGGAAACATGTCCGACGGACCGTTTTCATCGGACAAGGCTGAATTGTCTGTTGGTCTGATGTGCGTACACACCATCGGACCAAAATCCCCTCGGACCAGAACGCGGTGACGTAGAAGACAATGACGTGATAAAAAAATGAAGTTCAATGCTTCCAAGCATGCCCCTAACCTTCCCATAGTGCCCCCAATCCCCTTGATAACTCTTAAACAACAGTATCCTCCAATCTCCCAATGTACTTCCAGCCCCCAGCATAGCCTCTAGCTTGCTGCAAAGCCCCCAGTCCCCCAGTCCATTGCCCTCTCCAGAGACCCATTTCCCACAGTTGCCTCTAGCTTAATTCAAAATCCCCTACAGAGTCAATGCCAAAAAGTCCCTATACCCACTTCAGATCCCTTATCCCATCACAGTGACACCTAGCCCCATCCAGAGCCTTCCAGTGCTAAATACATATTTTGGTTTGCCATACTATTATTGTGTTAGAGTAATTATATATATATATATATATATATATATATATATATATATATATATATATATATACACAGTATCTCACAAAAGTGAGTACACCCCTCAAATTTTTCTAAATATTTTATTAGATCTTTTCATGTGACAACACTGAAGAAATTACACTTTGTACAAAGACAAGTGTGTCTTGCCTATAGTCAAGCATGGTGGTGGGAGTGTCATAGTCTGGGGCTGTATGAGTGCCAACGGCACTGGGGAGCTACAGTTAATTGAGGGAACAATGAGTTCCAACATGTACTGTGACATACTGAAGCAATGCATGATCCCCTCCCTTCAGAGACTGGGCCGCAGGGCAGTATTCCAACATGATAACGACCCCCAAAGACACCTCCAAGACGACCAATGCCTTGCTAAAGAATCTGAAGGTAAAGGTGATGGACTGGCCAGGCATGTCTCCTGACCGAAACCCTATTGAGCATCTGTAGGACATCCTCAAATGGAAAGTGGAGGAGCGCAAGGTCTCTAACATCCACCAGCTCTGTGATATCATCATGGAGGAGTGGAAGAGGACTTCAGTGCCAACCTGTGAAGCTCTGGTGAACTCACAAAATATTGACACTTTGGGGTCAATTTGGACATTTTATCTTAGGGGTGTACTCACTTTTGTTGCCAGCAGTTTAGACATTATTTGCTAAGTGTTAGGTTATTGTGAGAGGACAGCAAATTTACACTGTTATACAAGCTGTACACTCACTACTTTACATTGTAGCAAAGTGTAATCTCTTCAGTGTTGTCACATGAAAAGATATAATAAAATATTTACAAAAATGGGAGGGGTGTACTCACATTTGTGAGATACTGTGTGTGTGTGTGTATATATATATATATATATATATATATATATATACAGGGAGTGCAGAATTATTAGGCAAATGAGTATTTTGACCACATCATCCTCTTTATGCATGTTGTCTTACTCCAAGCTGTATAGGCTCGAAAGCCTACTACCAATTAAGCATATTAGGTGATGTACATCTCTGTAATGAGAAGGGGTGTGGTCTAATAACATCAACACCCTATATCAGGTGTGCATAATTATTAGGCAACTTCCTTTCCTTTGGCAAAATGGGTCAAAAGAAGGACTTGACAGGCTCAGAAAAGTCAAAAATAGTGAGATATCTTGCAGAGGGATGCAGCACTCTTAAAATTGCAAAGCTTCTGAAGCGTGATCATCGAACAATCAAGCGTTTCATTCAAAATAGTCAACAGGGTCGCAAGAAGCGTGTGGAAAAACCAAGGTGCAAAATAACTGCCCATGAACTGAGAAAAGTCAAGCGTGCAGCTGCCAAGATGCCACTTGCCACCAGTTTGGCCATATTTCAGAGCTGCAACATCACTGGAGTGCCCAAAAGCACAAGGTGTGCAATACTCAGAGACATGGCCAAGGTAAGAAAGGCTGAAAGACGACCACCACTGAACAAGACACACAAGCTGAAACGTCAAGACTGGGCCAAGAAATATCTCAAGAATGATTTTTCTAAGGTTTGATGGACTGATGAAATGAGAGTGAGTCTTGATGGGCCAGATGGATGGGCCCGTGTCTGGATTGGTAAAGGGCAGAGAGCTCCAGTCCGACTCAGACGCCAGCAAGGTGGAGGTGGAGTACTGGTTTGGGCTGGTATCATCAAAGATGAGCTTGTGGGGCCTTTTCGGGTTGAGGATGGAGTGAAGCTCAACTTCCAGTACTATTGCCAGTTTCTGGAAGACACCTTCTTCAAGCAGTGGTACAGGAAGAAGTCTGCATCCTTCAAGAAAAACATGATTTTCATGCAGGACAATGCTCCATCACACACGTCCAAGTACTCCACAGCGTGGCTGGCAAGAAAGGGTATAAAAGAATAAAAACTAATGACATGGCCTCCTTGTTCACCTGATCTGAACCCCATTGAGAACCTGTGGTCCATCATCAAATGTGAGATTTACAAGGAGGGAAAAGAGTACACCTCTCTGAACAGTGTCTGGGAGGCTGCGGTTGCTGCTGCACGCAATGTTGATGGTGAACAGATCAAAACACTGACAGAATCCATGGATGGCAGGCTGCATGAGTGTCCTTGCAAAGAAAGGTGGCTATATTGGTCACTGATTTGTTTTTGTTTTGTTTTTGAATGTCAGAAATGTATATTTGTGAATGTTGAGATGTTATATTGGTTTCACTGGTAAAAATAAATAATTGAAATGGGTTTATATTTGTTTTTTGTTAAGTTGCCTAATAATTATGCACAGTAATAGTCACCTGCACACACAGATATCCCCCTAAAATAGCTAAAACTAAAAACAAACTAAAAACTACTTCCAAAAATATTCAGCTTTGATATTAATGATTTTTTTGGGTTCATTGAGAACATGGTGGTTGTTCAATAATAAAATTAATCCTCAAAAATACAACTTGCCTAATAATTCTGCACTCCCTGTATATACAGGGCTTTTTTTCTGGGGGAACTTGGGGGAACTCAGTTCCACCACCTTTGGCTCAGACCCTTTGGTGCCCGCTCACCACAATCACTTGTGAACACAGAAGTCTGGTTTCTGTGTTTACAAGTGACTGCTTTGTAACCCCCTGAACTCTGCACACTGTATGTAATGCAATTCTGGTATTTAATGCCCCTTTAAGACCCTTCTACTGTTTGTGAAATCTGAACGGGTCGTGGTTGAGTTCCTGCACCTATTTTCTGAGAAAAAAAGCTCTGTATATATATATATATATATATATATATATATATATATATATATTTATATTTCCTTCATTTAAACAACCACAATCAAATGTAGTTTACATCACACAGACATAAGTTAACAAACCTACATAAAACATCCCTAATGGACCAGATATATAAGGCATCTTCATTCCTAGCAGGAACTTGACTTGTGACGTCACCACGTGAGTCGCTGCTCCTGTTGTCATTGCACTGACTACAGGCTCTGAGAGGAGAAAAGTGGCACACCCCAACTGCAGCAAAGACATTGACATCTGTTGAAAAATGGAAAGCACAATTAGTAGTGCATACCCTCTTATCAATTACATATTCTACAAGGATTTAAGCAAACATCTTTGCACAGTCCTGCCTACACTGATTGCACACACTTCCTGACTACCGCAGTCACTTCTAATGCCGCGTACACACGATCATTTTTTGCGATGAAAAAAAAAGATGTTTTTTAAAACGTCATTTAAATTGATCGTGTGTGGGCAAAACGTCGTTTTTTGTCTTCAAAAACACGACCAAAAAAAATTCCAACATGCTTGAATTTTTTGTGTCGTTTTTCAAAACGTAGTTTTTTGTGTCATAAAAAGTGATGGTGTGTGGGCAAAACGATGTTGAAAACAACGTTTTTAAACCCGCGCATGCTCAGAAGCAAGTGATGAGACGGAGCTTCAATGGAAAAGAGTGCCTTCGAACGTGGTGTACGTCACCACGCTTTGCTAGAACTTTGTAGAAAAACGATGGTGTGTACGCAACGTCGTTTTGGAAAATTAAGTTTGAAAAACGTTGTTTTTTTTCATGATTGAAAACGTCACTTTTTTTCATCGCAAAAAATGATCGTGTGTACGCGGCATTACTCTAGTGCTCAGTGGGAGGTTTGTCCCATTGCAGTCACATGATCAATCCCAGAATTGTAGTAGGAGAAAAAGCAGCAAGCCAATCACATGAACAGGAAATACCACTTCCAGGGAAGTTCTGTACATTCACTTTGTACAAAACACAGCTATAGAACGTAGTCAGATATTTCCAGTTTTATAAACCAAACCTGGCTATCAGTGTAACTAAAACTGGAAATGTTATTAACACTAGATTAGGAAAAAGCTTGTGTAGTAATTATTCATATAAACTAGAGGTCGACTGATATATCGGCCGATATTCGGCCATTTTGGAGAAATCTGCATAGGCCGATTATTATCCAAATCAGGCCGATATTAAACAAAGCCCGCACCTGTGTCAGCAGAGTGTGGAGAAGGGAGCAGCGCCGCGTGTGTGAAACATTAAGGAGAGAGAGGGAAGGGAGCTGTCATTAGCAAGGTCTGATGTCGGGGTGGGTGGTACCCGGGGTGGGCGGGACCCAGCTATCCAACACCAGCCAATGGGATGAGATCTGGGCGGACCACTACATGTATGTGGCCCCACCCATTTCATTAACGGCCCGATCATTGGCTGGATGATCATCGGCTGAACTCCCCTCTCTCTCTCTCCTCATACAGTTTCACGGCTGCAGAGCTTCAGAGTTTCATTATCGGCTGTGAAACCTGCCATTGCCTGCCAGTGCCATCTGCTAGTGCCAACCTACCAGTGCCAGCTAGTGCCAACCTGCCAGTACCAACTAGTGCCATCCTGCCAGTGCCAACTAGTGCTACCTGCCAATGCCATTCAGTGCCACCTGCTAGTGCCAACCAGTGCCATCCAGTGCCATCTAGTGCCATCCAGTGCCACCTGCCAATGCCACCCAGTGCCACATGCCACCGCTAACTATTGCCATCCAGTGCCACCTGCCAGTGCCAACCAGTGCCACCTGCTAGGCCAACCAGTGCAATGCAGTGCCACCTGGCAATGCCATCCAGTACCACCCAGTGCCACCTGCCAATGCCAACCAGTGCCATCTGCCAGTGCTAACAATTGCCATCCAGTGCCACCTGCCAATGCCATCCAGTGCCATCCAGTGCCACATGCCATCCAGTGCCACCTGCCAGTGCCAACTATTGCCATCCAGTGCCACCTGCCAGTGCCAACTTGCCTGTGCCATCCAGTGCCATCTGCCAGTGCTAACTATTGCCAACCAGTGGCAGTGTCATCCAGTGCCACCTGCCAGTGCCATCTAGTGCCATCCAGTGGCACAAAAAAAATTGGTCTAAAATATCGGCCGCAAAAATAGGCACTATATATTGGCCATCGACCGCCCCGATTTCTAAATATCGGCATCTGCCAGAGAAAAACCCATATCGATCGACCTCCAATATAAACTAGTCAAGCGGGAAAAGTAAGACTCTTGCTTTGAAGGAGACTCTAAAATGTCTAAGCCAGGCTGTGAGCTGGAGTTAGAAAGTCTCAACATTTAGGTCCATGGGAAAAGATATTCTTTAGTACATCAGGGTCCACCCTTAAATGAAATATGGTCTCTAGATTAGCTTTCTCAACTTTTTACCCCAGAGTAAATCATTGTAAATCCACGTAGTGGGGCAGTGGAACAAATGCACCTTACTAGGGATGCACCGATACCATTTTTTTTAACACAGAGTATGAGTACCTATACCTTTTTTAGTTACTCGCCAAATACCAATTACTGATACCTATCACCATGAAGAGGGTGAGTATGGGGGGGTAGGGAGTTGGGTGAGGGCAGGGTGGGGGGGAGTAGGGGGATAAGTGAGGGCAGGGTGGGGGAGAGTACAGGTATAAGTGAAGCCAAAATGGGGGGGGGTAGGGGGATAAGTGAGGATAGGGTGGTGGGGGTAGCTGCACAGCGAGGGGTTAGAACATCATAGCTCCCAACTATCCCTGATTTGGACCAATGTCCCTTGGTCCCTCATTTCTCCTCATTTGTCCCTCATTTTGGTCTGATCTATATAGATGTATATAAAATGCACTTTGTATCCATCAAAAAGTATTTCCCAGTGCTAAACATTTCATCCAAATTCTAAGTTGCTTCATTTGTACATTTCAAAAGCCAATATAAAGGAATAATAGTGGTAAAAAAAAACACTTGTGGGTTTAACCAATCTTGTTTTTTTTTGTACAATTCTCCTATAAGGGGGTGTGGCAAGGGGTGTGTCCTATGATGCATCATTTTGCTGATAGGTGTCCCTCATTCCCATCTCAAAACGTTGGGAGGTATGGAACATTGGTACACAACAATTTTGAACATTGAACTTTTTAGAGAGAGCAGCACACTTTTCATGGTGCATGCTCAGATAAAGGTCTGGTATGGATTTTGGGGGGGACCCCATGCCATTTTTTTGGGCGTGGGAGTTCCCCTTAAAAATCTATACCAGACGGAAGGGTCTGGTATGCTCTTTGGGGCGAACCCCACTCCATTTCTTTTTTGCGAGGGTTCCCCTTCAAAATCCTATGTGCACAAGCAGCACCGCAAGTCGGATCGACTTCTACTCAAATTAATTGGATCTCCTAGGCTAAGTGTGCATTAAGGCCAATGCAAAAAGCTCCTAAAAGCAAGTTTTTACAGCCGCTTTTTCCTAGCATTGGTAGTGCCTTTTGCAGCTCCTTTTTTTCTAACGCCCTGTGTGCATGAGGCCTAAATATTATGTATTTTAATTTCAAGCCAACAAGTAGAACTTTTAGTTCATTTTACACATTTCCTCTGTTGTTGAAAAATGACATACAATTGACTGAGTCAGAGCAGTGAGTTGTTCTTTATTGGCCAGCTCCATCCATGGGTTCTGTTAGAAAAAGTGAGCCAAAAGGAAGAATGCTTCTGCTGTACTGTCTTTTTGGCAAACCTATAGTGCTGTGGGAATCCTTTTTGCTATGTTCTAAATGTTTTTTTGTATAACAAATACAGTAAATAAAACATCATTATAAACAGGTGTACTCCTAAACAAATGAACATAAAATTGATTTAAAACCATTACAGTTTATCTTTTAAAGTGAAATTCAACACAGAAGTGTTAATTTTCATAATTTATTCACATAAATCATATATATCATGCTGCTGTATTGTGTTTGTTTTTATCAGTTTGGGAGGGGTGTTAGATCTAATATCAGATTTAAATACACTGACAAATTGAAGCCAAACTTCTGCAAGTAGGAAACGAAAAATGATTAGGACTCAATTAGCACTCAAATCCAACGTAAAAAAACTGGAAACAGGCACTACAAATCACAGCAACTGAACCTAGGACAGCTGATGTATTTCAAACTAACTTTAGTGCTTACTCTAAAGTGCTAACTATTGCCATCCAGTGCCACCTGCCAGTGCCAACCAGTGCCACCTGCTAGTGCCAACCAGTGCCATCTAGTGCCATCTAGTGCCACCTGCCAATGCCATCCAGTGCCACCTGCCAAGTGAAACGCATCAGCTGTCCTAGGTTCTGTTGCTGTTATTTGTAGTGCCTGTTCCCAGTTGTTTTACAATAAAGCTACGTTGGATTGGAGTGCGGCTGTCCTAATCATTTTCCCTTTCCTATTGCCATGTGCATTGCCAGCACCCTCGGTTTCTGAGAAGAAGATTTTAACCAAACGAGACCTGCCTGGAGCAGCAATTTCTGTCTCTCTAAACTTCTGCAAGTACTTTACATTCAGTTACAGCAAACAGTTTTTTTTTTTTTTTTTGGATAAAGGTTTTACATGGATAAATAAAAGATGATCATTGTCAGTGGTAAATGGTTTGTCACTTCCCTGTAATTCATACTTCTGCAGGGGAGCTTGTTCTTTTGACAAACAACAGGCTTACTGGCTAAATCACCAGATGAAAATAGAAGACAGAAAGCCTAAAAAAGAAAACAAATGCAGCTGTCACAGAATTTGTAAGCTGCAATATAATAAATGCTTGTTTTGGGGATTAACACTGCTTTATAGAGTAACTCCACTTTTGTTTAAAAAAAAAAAAACATTCCCCTCTGTATGATCTATGTACATTGCAGGGATTTTAACAAACTTTGTTGCAGATTCCTATCTTATGTTAAAATACAAAAATAAAAAATCCCTGTGTGTTTGTCTGTGCCTCTGTTCTGAGTGAGTCTAATGGGAGTGGTTTCATAATTACCAATCAGCTGCTACACCTTCATCCCTTTAGGGTCTGCATCCCTTTAGATGTGATTTCCTATTGGAGGTATCTCACCAAAAATGACATTTTTGTTGCAGTAGATGGCTGAAATCTGACTTGTATATTAGTGCAGATTTCTGGGAAAATCAGTCCAAGCAAGAAATTACATATCTGGGGGGCGTTCTGTATACAATCTGTGTAAAGAACACCTCCAGGTAGCCATTGCACTTTACAGTAAATTACAAAAGTAGAGATACCCTTTACCCACTTAAAGGAGTTGTAAAGGAAAATGTTTTTCACCTTAATGCGATCTATGCATTAAGGTGATAAAACATCTGATGTTATGCTGCCGGCCCCCCCCCCCCCCGAGCCCCCGTTATACTTACCTGACCCCTCGAAAGTCCCGCGCGATCCCAATATCCTCTTCGCCGCTCAGCCTGGCCGCTGATTGGCTAGAGTGGATGGATTGAGAGCAGCGCAGCCATTGGCTGGCGCTGCTGTCAATCAAATCCAGTGACGCGGCGCGCCAAAGCTATTGAGGGGCCCGCAATTAGTGACCATCATGCAAGCTCTCGCATGACTGTGGTGACTAATTGCGGGGAGGACCAGAGACAGCCGCCGAGGAACCCCAGAAGACATGGATCGGGGCCACTCTGAGCAAAACGAACTGCACAGTGGAGGCAAGTATAACATGTTTGTTATTTAAAAAAAAAATGTCCGTTAGTGACCCTTTAACCACTTAAGGACCGCCTACTGCACATATACGTCGGCAGAATGGCACGGCTGGGTACATCCACGTACAGGTACGTCCTGTACTAGTACCCAGCTGTGGGTCGCGGGCGCGCGCTCGTGGAACGCTTCCGTGACCCGGTCCGAAGCTCCGGGACCGCGGGACTCGCGGACCCGATCACCGCTGGAGTCCGGCGAAGGGTCCCTGGAGCTGAAGAATGGGGAGAGCTGTGTGTAAACACGGCTTCCCCGTTCTTCACTGTGGCGGCATCATCGATCGCGTGATACCTTTTATAGGTATACACAATCAATGACGTCACACCTACAGCCACACCCCCCTACAGTTGTAAACACACATTAGGGAACACATTACTCCATCAGCGCCCCCTTGTGGTTAACTCCCAAACTGCAAATGTCATTTTCACAATTAACAATGCAATTTAAATGCATTTTTTGCTGTGAAAATGACAATTGTCCCAAAAAATGTGTCAAAATTGTCCGAAGTGTCCGCCATAATGTCGCAGTCACGAAAAAAAACACTGATCGCCGCCATTAGTAGTAAAAAAAAATAATGAATAAAAATGCAATAAAACTATCCCCTATTTTGTAAACGCTATACATTTTGTGCAAACCAATCGTTAAACGCTTATTGCGACTTTTTTTTTACCAAAAATAGGTAGAAGAATACGTATCGGCCTAAACTGAGGAAAAAAAATTTTGTTTTTATATCTTTTTGGGGACTATTTATTATAGTAAAAAGTAAAAAATATGGAATTTTTTTCAAAAATGTCGCTCTATTGTTGTTTATAGCGCAAAAAATAAAAACCGCAGAGGTGATCAAATATCACCAAATTAAAAAAAAGCTCTATTTGTGGGAAAAAAAGGACGCCAATTTTGTTTGGGAGCCACGTCGCACGACCGCGCAATTGTCAGTTAAAGCGACACAGTGCCGAATCGCAAGAAGGGGTCTGGTCCTTTACCTGCAAATTGGTCCGGGTCTTAAGTGGTTAAGCAGTGTTTTTTTTATTCCCTTTATTGTTGCTGTATATTGCGTTGTTATAGTTCTGTAAGGGAGCTGTGTACATACTTGATCGGTTTACTTGTGTAACCACGAAAATGTGGTATATCCAGTTCTCAATTGCACAAAGCTGCTTGTCCTTCATTCAACTCTGTAACTCTCACTTTCCTGTTATCTAATCACACCTTGTACATGTTATACAAACTTCCACACTCTTGGTGATAAAAATAAAATTGAAATGACATATAGAACATTTGTTAAAGCGGAGTTCCACCCAAAAATGGAACTTCCGCTAATCCCAATCCTCACCCCGTTACATGCCACATTTGGCATGTCATTTTTTGGGGGGGGGGAGTGGGGGCTTCAGGAGGAGTGGGACTTCCTGTCCCACTTCCTCCTTCCGCCGAGGGTCTGGTTAGGTGATTAAGCTTAATCGCCTACAGCAGCCCCTCCCTGTAGGCGATTGCATGGGACACATGACAGGTCCCATGCGATCGCCTGTCCAATCAGCGGTGGGCCGCGCCGCTCGCGCATTGCACAGTGGGTGCCCGGCCGTGAAGCCGAATGCTGTCACGGCTGGGTGCCCACAGTTGTGATGAGGACGCCAACCGGGGAGGGGGGGAGAGGAGCGGAGCCCCGGTCAGCGCGACGGTGGAACGCTGGAGCAGGTAAGTGTCTGTTTATTAAAAGCCAGCAGCTACACTTTTTGTAGCTGCTGACTTTTAATAAACACAAATATTGTCTGGAACTCCCCTTTAAGCTATTAAAATAACTTAGATGATCAGTACATGCAATCCAGACATAATGATGCAACACAAACACTGAGGATGATTCGCTAAAGAAACAAAATAAGATCAGAGACAAACCCTCAGGGTACAGTTGGATTGGTGACCCACATCAGTATATGAACATCCATTAACATGTGCCATGGCAATCCTATATCTTGAGGGGTTGTAGCCTGACCGTGCGCAGGGGTCATTCACATGGGTGCAGAGAGCCATGCCCCCTGAAAAACAAGCATATCTCTGATCCTGGGAGTGACAGGAGTCTGCATACAGCTGCCAACTAGCACTTTTTGAAGTAATAGTTAGCAATGGTAGCCGCCATTTTACTCTCATGACAGTTTTCCACTGGCATTTCCCCTAACATTTTGGTGTTACGCATTGAATATAATGTGGATATTTGCCAGCACAACATGGAACAACATGAATAGCATCCAAACGGATGATTTATTGCATGATCACAGCACAAGGAGAGTGCAACGTTTCGGAGTAACGCAGGACCCCTTCGTCAGGCATGCCTGTCACATGTCTACCACATGCCTGACGAAGGGGTCCTGCGTTACTCTCCTTGTGTTGTGATCATGCAATAAATCATCCGTTTGGAGGCTATTCATGTCATTCCATGGTGTGCTGGCAAATATCTACATTGTGATTTAAACCAGTTTCCAGCTGGTTGTTGCTGCAGCACCCTCATTTCAGAGCTTATCCAGGAATGTGTGCGATGGGAATATGAAGTTTGCCTTGGAGATCTCCCAGACTTGCTCATTGGCTCCTACTGTCCTTACATCGGCTGCTGTGCCACTGGATCCTCCTTGGGATATCAGAGGACCCCTTCTGCACCCAAGCTCCCAGGCCCAAAGTCACCCCCCCCCCCCAGCTTAGGATGTTACCCTCAAGGGCCCACCGACAGCCTCCTAGCAATCTCCAACTTCCACCTAAATTCTCCTGCCCTAGTTGGGCTGACACTGAGTATTTGAGGGGGCCTGCCAACCCCTCTGTTGGGGATTGGTTAGGGCCCTCATGAATACTCCTGGCAGCTGCCAGCCAAGCCAAAACATTTTACCTACACTAACAAAACCTAACATTTCATACTCAAGATCACTTGCATGCCCTATACAAATGTCCAACCTAATAATATAGTTGGAAGCACCCTCTATGTGCACCCATCAACAACCCCATTCCCCGCCTCAAAATTAATAGTGTTCATTCATCAGGTCAGACTGTAGAAAAGATAGCAGCCAATGTTCTGCTTCCTTGGGCATCTGTACTTCCCCAGTCTGGAAAATGGACAATAAAGAAGCAGAAGCCCACTGGTGAGATCATTTCTGTGCTTTGACCTATAGTAGGCAAAATCCCAAGTATTGTACCTGCTATGAAGAGCAAGGAATATGGGAAGCTAGAATAAACACAAACCTCAGGAACTTATACTAGCGACATTTAAAGCAGAACTTCACCCTCACAATTGACAGTTTTTGCAGTGGGGGGAGCGGATACCTGGTTTTGACAGGATCGTGTCCACTTCCAGTAGTGGCGGTGATCTGAGCAGAAGTTTGCACCCACCCTCCTTCCCTTGCAGCCTTCTGGGACAGGTAACAGAAGGCTGCAGGACCATTCCCAAAGCGCAGCGTGGTTTGTGCATGCACAGTGGCAAGCCCCTAAGAGCTTAAGTGAGAAGCCCCTAAGTGGGAAGGAACTAAGTTTTCTTTAACTAAGATGCTGGCGTCTTTGAAGAATTTAAGAATCGGCTCGGGTGAGGACAATGCTGGATCTCTGACAGGTAAGTGTCCTTATATTGAAAGTTAGCAGCTACAATATTTGTATGGTGATTTTGGATGGTTTTCAGATTTACCAGATAGTGTTTCTTTTATTTGACTTCATGCTGTCACAAGTGTGATTAAGAATATTTTTAACTAATACACAATTGGCTTAAAGGGTGTTTTTATAATTGGATGGCATGGATTTCAGCTTTAACAGACAGCATTCTTAACACCTTAATTAATGCTATTTCAGGTTCTTCCAAGACAGTAGATGTCCTCCACATAAGTATACTGTATGTATTCATTTTATGGTCAATTACAGATTGATTGAAAAACTTTGCATAACAGTAGACCAGAATTATTTTATTACGTTTTATAACATTTAACACCAGAGTCATTTTTACCACTTTCTTCTCTTGTAGATCTAAGAGCCTTATGTCCCTACCACACTAGGCTAAATTCACTAACACGATGTGGTATTTTAACTCTTATTTTGCCTATCGAAAAATGTCTCCTAAATATGTTCATTTCACAAACACAAATTTTGCAATAAACCCCACTCTCGATAAAAAAAATTATTTCGTTTTGGATAGATCGTGTATGGAAAGTAACCCTTGTCAGGTGTTCTTATTGGGGAGATGTTCCTTCATTGACTGTTAACATTCCATTCTCTGGAACAATCTCTTAAGCCTGGGTTCAATAGTATAAAAATATGCACAATAAAAATTTAATAAAATTGGTTGAAACAAGGGGGTTGATTTACTAAAACTGAAGCATGAAAATATGGTGGAGCTGTGCATGGTAGTGTAGCGCCCCCTTTGCGTTTAGCGCGGGTATTGCGCTTTAAAAAGAATAGTTGATTGGGAGAGTTACTTTGCTTTCAATCGCAATTGTTGAGTTACTGGCGTGTCTTACTCTGGGAAGGTCCACTGGCTCGGACTGCATTCTGGGGATGTAAGTTCATCCTTGGCCGGCAGTGGGAGCTAGAGGGATTCCCGGCAGATTGAGTCTTCCCCAGCAGCCAATGGGAGAGTTTTCCTCTCGCTGGGCATGCTGGGGAGGGGTATATCTGGAAAAGAGGTCAGGTGTTCTGGGTCTTTTGGTGTTCCCTGCAGGGGGTCCCGGAGTCGGGGTGCGGCATCCACCTTTAGGGTGTGCTCCCCCAGGGACCCCGTTGGTGTGGCCCATCCGGCCAATGTCCTGGTCTTGCTGAGTCTCGCTCGGAGACAAATCTGAGAGGGACCCCAGTGGATGGCTGGGTTCCTGAATGGCTGGGAGGATTTGCTCTGTTCGGGTGCTGGCAAATTATTCAGATTACATTGGCCTGTGGCAGAGGCATAGAGCCAGGTCCGAGAGAGAAAAGACCGGTCCTCCTAGCCTGCATTGTGACGGTGACGCATGTGAATTGGCGCTGTCTGCTACTAAGTTGCGCTGTGTGCTTATCCAGGCCTGACATCAAGAATCTCTATCTCTTACTCATCAACCTGTCCTCCTTTATCGAGTTGATGTTTGGCTGTGTTGGCCTGGAATTAAAGCATGAGAAAATCTTTATTGCCTGTCTGGACATTCAAGTTATTGCAAAGTGTTCTGGTGCATCCCTAGACTAAGCAAGGGTAACTTCAACATGCCGGTCCCATCATCAATCCAGCGGCTCCTTCGGGGGTGAGCGCTACAGTAGCTAATCAGCTTCTAACTTCAGCTTGTACAAAAAACATGTCAAATCGCATCTCAAATCGGCGGCATTTGCCGGCAATTGTCAGCAATAGCACCCACCTAATGGGTGCGATGCCGCATCTGCGGCGCTGCACCGATTTCAAAAAGTAGTTCCTGTCGGAACCGCGATTTACATTGACATGTGTGCAGAAACCTGCACAGATGTCTCTTAAATCGCGGCTGAAATTGGTACTGCCAGCAGCCCAGTGTGAACCTGGGCGAAGGCGGGGTTACACTGGTCCGACAAACGCTCCGACATTGTGAGCTCATGTCGCATGACGTGTGAAAATCAATGTTTCCCTATGGGAGCCGTCTTAACTGGTCTGACACATCGGACCGACTTTGAAAATGCTCCCTGTACTACTTTGGTCCGACTTTGATCCTACTTCACTCTTTTGAATATCATTGAAGTCGGATCAAAGTCAGAACGCGGTCTTGCATGATCCGACTTTGGCATGCGACTTGTGCTTTTTAAACAAAAAACCGGCATGGGTTCCCCCTCCAAGAGCATACCAGGCCCTTGGGTCTGGTATGGATTTAACCACTTAATCCCCGGACCAAAATGCAGCTAAAGGACCAGGCCCCTTTTTGCAAATCGGCACTGCGTCGCTTTAACTGACAATTGCGCGGTCGTGCGAAGTGGCTCCCAAACAAAATTGGAGTCCTTTTTTTCCCACAGATAGAGCTTTCTTTTGGTGGTATTTGATCTTTCCGGAACGATACAGGTCACAAACCATAACAAATCGTGACCAGGAGCAAAGTAACTCTCCCAATCCAACTAACTTCAACTAACTTCTTTTTTTTTTTACTAGCGCAATACACGTGCTAAAGGCAAGGGGGCGCTACACTTATATATAAACAGATGTGCACAGGTGAGTGAATTCAAAAGTTTGCTGATTCAGGAAATTAGTAATCCGGATTCTGCATATAACAGATAGAAGTGCAAAACACAGGAATGGAACTGCTATACACAACCACCACACTGTATCTTCCTCCGGTGTCACACAAAACAGAAAAAGGGGGGACCCTTACCAGATGGGTAGGACCTTGAGTCTCAAGGTCGTGAGCGTTTCTGCAGATATAAACCTCTGCAATGGTTATGAGGTGATCCAGATAATCCACACATCCAAATTTCTCAGGAACTCCTCCTCAGGGATTAGCATGGGGCTAATATCACCTCCTCCCGTGGGAACCAGTCCGTGGGTTATACAAGTTGATAAGAAATAAAGGCGTTATCTCTTAAAAAGGTGTTGGTTTATTTGTAAAGCTCGCAAAGCGTTTACAGGCAAAATAATACAAAATAAGAAAATTTTAAAAAGCCAGCATAAGCTAAAAAGATAATACGACATTGGGACAGGAGAAAGAGGGAAGAAGACGGCGGTGAAGACGGTGGAGAAGACGGCAGTGAAGACCGGGCCTCCCACTAGTAAAAGAGCTGCAAGAAGATAGTGGAGGGGTCCGGCAGAAAGCACCAGAGAGCACGGAGAAAAGAGCGGAGAGTCGAAAGAGACCCCCGGAGTCAGAAGAAGACCCCCGAAGTCGGAAGAGACCGCTGAAGTCGGAAGAAGACCTCCGGAGCTGCCTAATAAATTACTTTAAAAAACCTGTTTAGTGTTTTTTTTTTCTTGACACTTTTCCCCCAGGTGAATAGGTACTGGTACGATGTACCTCATACTCATTCACATAGGGTGGGGGCCGGTATCTGGGCACCCCCTTGTTAAAGGGGGCACCCAGATTTCGATAAGCCCCCCGCTCGCAGACCCCGACAACCAACGGCCAGGCTTGTCGGGAAGTGGCCCTGTCCTTATCAACATGGGGACAGGTGCTTTGGGGTGGGGAGGGCCGCAGGGTGCCCTTCTGCCCCAAAGCACTCACCCCCCCATGTTGAGGGCATGCAGCCTGGTACGGCTCAGGAGGGGGGCGCTTGCTCGTCCCCATCCCTTTTCCTGGCCGACCGGGCTGCGTGCTCGGATAAGGGTGTGGTGTGGATTTTGGGGGGACCCCCACGCCGTTTTTCCGGCGAAGGGGTTCCCCTTTAAATCCATACCAGACCCAAGGGCCTGGTATGCTCTTGGAGGGGGAACCCATGCCATTTTTTTGTTTAAAATGTGGCGTGGAGTTACCCCTCAAGATTCATATCAAACATAGTGCCTGGTATTGGCAGGGATCCAAGTCGGATCCCCGTTCATTGAAAGTTGGACGTATGTCGGCTTCAATCGCAGGGCAAAGTCGGATCAAAAGTAGTACTAGTGTCGTGTCGCACAAGTGTGAACCCGGCCTCAAACCTTTAAGCTGATTGGTTTCTATACAGAGCTGCACCAGATTTTGCACTCTCCAGTGCTAGTAAATCAACACCATGGTATTAAAGATATGTGTCCAGTATAATGCTGGTTGTGTTACAATTTGATTGCATGGTGTCTGTGTTTTCTAGCTTAAGACTCTTGTGTGAGGGCCTTAACAAACAATCTATACAGTTTTTATCCAGTCATATTGGCCATCCTCTTACATAGTTGCTGGAAAATCAGAAGGAGAACATTAACATTATGACATGTGGACAGTTTTTGTTTATCAGAGTGTAAAGACCTACCTAAATAATCTATTTCATTTATATACCATCAGGTAGACCTTTCCACTGCTTAAGCCGACCATACAGTTTGAATCTCGGCTAGTTCAGCAGGAACTGGCCAAGATTCAAACCACGTATGGGCAGGTTGAATGTACCCAAGTTGATTAATTGATCAACTTGTGTACAACCAGTCTGTCAAATTTTACATGTGATTATTGCAAGCAGCTGTGCTATTTTTTGCTGGTCATCTATTTCATTATGGATTGCGGCATTAACAATTTTTGGTTGAGCTAAGGGGTTCTGTTGGATAACTTTGCAGGTCTGGGGTGGCTAGATGGTGTTTGGAGTACAGTGACCTTTTCCGGACCGGTTATTGTTTACAGTTTTAGCTGCTGATAAGATTACGGTATCTGGGGCGCATGACAGCCTTTGGAATGTACACTGATTAAAAGGGTGGGTCCTTCCAGTTAGTATTTATACAATGTGATGCTGTTCGTAAGCCACTCCCCTGACAGCATCCCCTAGTGACAAAATGCGTAGGTTGGATCTAAGGTGTGAGACGCCATCGCGCAATGGCACGATGTAAATGCTTCATACTCCGTTCATAAATGTATGTGCAATACTTTAACCACTTCGAATCCGCGTCACGTCCAAAGACGTGAACAGCGCAAACCTGAGGCGCCGGGTTGACGTCTTTGGACGTGACTGCCTTTCCCCGCTCCCTGCGCGTCCCCGCGAGCGCGCATCGGCGAAAAACTGTGTTGGCCGTGTCCCTTGGACACAGCCAATCACAGATCGTGCTGAATGGCCAATCGCAGAGGCCATTCAGCACTCGATCCCGCTGTCCAATGAGAGATGATCTCAATTGTAAACAAATGAGATCATCTCTCATCGCCGGCTTTCTCTCCTCACACACAGCGTGTGAGGAGAGAAAGAGTGACAGCGGTTAAGTGAGTTTAAAAAAAAAAAAAAAAGTTAAAGTTAAATACAGCGCCAGTGTCTCTGCCAGTGCCACCTGCCAGTGCAAACAGCCTGTGCCACCTGCCAGTGCAAACAGCCTGTGCCACCTGTCCCTGCCATCAGTGCCACCTGCCCCCAGTGCCATCTGCCCCTGCCCCCAGTGCCATCTGCCCCTGCCATCAGTGCCATCTGCCCCTGCCATCAGTGCCACCTGCCCCTGCCATCAGTGCCACCTGCCCCTGCCATCTGCCGTAAGTGCCATCTGCCATCAGTGCAATCTGCCATCAGTGTCACCTGCCAGTGCAATCTACCATCAGTGCCACCTGCCAGTGCAATCTACCATCAGTGCCACCTGCCAGTGCCACCTGCCAGTGCCATCTGCCTGTGCCACCTGCCATCAGTGCTATCTGCCCGTGCCACCTGCCCGTGCCATCTGCCATCAGTGCCATCTGTCATCAGTGCTATCTGCCCGTGCCATCTGCCCGTGCCATCGGTGCCATCTGCCATCAGTGCCATCTGCCCGTGCCAGCTGCCATTAGTGCTACCTGCAATTAGTGTAATCTGCCATCAGTGTCACCTGCCAGTGCAATCTCCCATCAGTGCCACCTGCCAGTGCAATCTACCATCAGTGCCACCTGCCAGTGCCACCTGCCTGTGCCATCTGCCTGTGCCACCTGCCATCAGTGCTATCTGCCCGTGCCACCTGCCCGTGCCATCTGCCATCAGTACCATCTGTCATCAGTGCTATCTGCCCGTGCCATCGGTGCCATCTGCCATCCGTGCCATCTGTGCCATCTGCCATTAGTGCTACCTGCCATTAGTGCTACCTGCCATTAGTGCTACCTGCCATCAGTGCCATCTGCCATCAGTGCCATCTACCAACAGTCCGTGCCATTTGCCGTCAGTGCCACCTGTCAGTGACATCAGTGCCAACAATGGCTAAAAGATCCTTTTCACTTGAGGAGGCATATGAAATTATGGCGGCTGACGAGAGCAACGGGGAGCTCTGCGATTCAAATTCCCCTGAAAATTCCGACAACGAATCTGACGTCACCTATGACCCGATAGTCAGCAGTGGAGAAGAGACATCCTCGGAGGAGGAGGAGGAGGAGGAAGAAGAAGAGGAGGAAGAGGAAGAGGAAGAAGAAGAGGAGGAGGGTCCACCCGCCAGAAGAAGGCGTATTGCTAAGGAGGCAGTGCCATCCACCAGCACCGCTGTGCCATCCACCAGTACCGCAATACCTCAGCAAGCAAGGTCACGTACCAGTGGGGTGTCACCTCAGTCCCAAAGGGTTAGGTCCCATGCCAGCCTTCCCTATTCCCTTCAGAACCCCCTGTGGCTTCCTTCTAATTCAGGAGAAGCCAACATTCCCCCTTTCACTGCCCAGCCAGGAGTCCAGGTGGACACAGAAAATGTTACCCCGATTAACTTTTTTAATTTAATTTTCACCGACAACATGCTTGCCTCAATTGTTACCCAGTGCAATCTTTATGCACAACAATTTATTTCCAGTAACCCCACATCCCATTATGCCCGTCCCTTCGAGTGGAGAGCCCTAACAGTGGAAGAGTTTAAAAAATTTTTGGGCCTCATATTCTGTATGGGACTAAACCACAAAAACCAGCTACGTGCCTATTGGTCAAACCGCCCCATCTACCACATGCCCATCTTTTCCTCAAAAATGCCCAGGTCCAGATATCAATTGATAATGAGATTCCTACACTACAACGACAATATCCAGTGCCCTCCCCGAAATGACCCAAGTTTTGATAAACTTTATAAAATTCGGCCACTACTTAATTATTTTTCCGAAATTTTCCCCCAGTTGTTTACCCCGGACCAACAAATATGTGTAGACGAATCCTTAGTAAAATTTTCTGGCAGGCTGGGCATAAAACAATTCATTCCCAGTAAAAGGGCCCGCTATGGGGTGAAGCTTTATAAATTGTGTGACCGAGCCACAGGTTATACGTATGCCTTCAACGTATACGAAGGAAAGGACAGCCAGCTACACCCCCCTAATTGTCCAGACTACGTAGGAACCAGCGGGAAAATTGTTTGGCAACTCCTGAACCCACTCATGGAGAAAGGATACCACTTGTATGTGGACAATTTCTACACAAGTTTGCCCCTGTTCCGAAACCTTTTCCAAAAAAATACCCCAGCATGCGGCACCGTGCGATCGAACCGGAAGGGCTTTCCTCAAAGTCTTGTCATCAAAAAATTAGAAAAAGGGGAGACGGCGAGTTTATGTACAGAGGAAGTTCTGGCTGTGAAATGGAGGGACAAAAGGAATGTGTACGTGCTTTCTACCATCCACAACAACACATTTGTTGAGACCAGAACGAGGAATGGGCTAATCCAGAAACCGAAATGCATTCATGACTACAATAAGTTCATGGGGGGTGTCGATTTGAACGACCAGATGCTGGAACCCTACCTTTCTACAAGAAGATCATACCAGTGGTATAAAAAAGTTTCAATTTATTTGTTCAATTTGGCCGCGTACAACACATATGTGATATATCGTAAATCCACTCCAAGACCCAACCCTACCTTTTCTACCTGGAGGAAATCACCACTGCCCTTTTATACCTCAGCAACCCACCAGCATACATTCGATCCGATGTGGTTAGCCGACTCAACGAGCGCCACTTTCCAGATAAACTCCCTCCCAGACCAACAGGCCATAAATGCCAAAAAAGATGCTAGGTGTGCTCCAAAGCAGGAGTGAGAAGAGACACCATTTATTATTGTCCTAAATGCCCTTCCCAACCAGCCCTCTGCGTAGTTGGTTGTTTTGCCCGTTACCATACCTCACTAAATTATTAGTCACTTTCTGCCATTTACCTTCACACCCCTTATACCTCTGCTTATGACCCCGGCTTGTTATTTGACCACGATTCTGCCTACCGATTCTGTTTATACCTCTGCCTGATCTGGAACTGACCCTGGACTGTTATTTGACCATGCTTATGCCTACCGATTCTGTTTATACCTCTGCCTGATCTGGAACTGACCCTGGACTGTTATTTGACCACGATTATGCCTACCGATTCTGTTTATACCTCTGCCTGATCTGGAACTGACCCTGGACTGTTTGACCATTCTTTTTGCCTGCCTCTTGGACTGATCTTTTACCCTGCCAGTGGACTAGTGGGATTCATAGCACAGGGGTCTCACATATGTGAGGGGCTCCAGAATTTGTTTTTCTGGATGAAGAAAACAATTGTTTTTGTTTTCTCATTCTAGATTAGGGTCTGGTTGCCCGGAGGCTTCAAAGAGATTTGGGTGGGAGAAGCCTCCACCCCTGTCCCCATTCTGTCCTGAACGAGGCCCTACTTCTGCCTGTAGGACCTATGCCATCATGCCTCTGCCTGTTGCATGAACTGACCACCTGCACTAACCCTGACGGGACAGTATCCCTGCCTGGACAATTGTGTATGCCGTTGCTGACCAAGTCCCTGCCTGCTGCCTGGACCAGTGCTATCCTGCTGTGTAGAACTGCGCTACTATTACCACAGGTAATCTTTTGTTTACGCTTTGCTCAGCATAATGTATTTTGGGGTGTAACTCTTGGTATGTGCATGCTATGTGTCTCTGGAACACCGGACCGTGTTCCTTGCATGTTTGATCTCTGTATGTGGTCAGGCTGTGTAGAAGTCTCACACATGGGGTATCGTTTTACTCAGGAGGAGTAGCAGAATGTATTTTGGGGTGTCATTTTTGCTATCTAAATGCTATGTGTTGGAAATATCTTAGAAACGCACAACTTTGTGTAAAAAAAATGCGTTTTCATTTTTTTTACACGTGTTCCAAAAACTTCTGGAAAACAATGAACCGTTCAAAAGACTCATTATGCCTCATAGATTATACGTTGGGGTGTTAGCTTTCCAAAATGGGGTCATTTTGTGGGTAATTTCATTATCCTGGTGTTCCAGGGCCTTCAAAAGTGTAATAGGTAGTCAACTAGTTAGATGTGCAATTTATGCTCCTAAAACCCCGGATGGCGCTTCCTGCATGTTGGGCCTCCGTATGTGGCCAGGCAGTGAAAAAGTCTCACACATGGGGTATCGTTTTACTCAGGAGGAGTAGCAGAATGTATTTTGGGGTGTCATTTTTGCTATCTAAATGTTATGTGTTGGAAATATCTTAGAAACTGACAACTTTGTGTAAAAAAAATGCGTTTTCATTTTTTTTACACGTGTTCCAAAAACTTCTGGAAAACAATGAACCGTTCAAAAGACTCATTATGCCTCATAGATTATACGTTGGGGTGTTAGCTTTCCAAAATGGGGTCATTTTGTGGTTAATTTCATTATCCTGGTGTTCCAGGGCCTTCAAAAGTGTAATAGGTAGTCAACTAGTTGGCTGTGCAATTTATGCTCCTAAAACCCCTGATGGCGCTTCCTGCATGTTGGGCCTCCGTATGTGGCCAGGCAGTGAAAAAGTCTCACACATGGGGTATTGTTTTACTCAGGAGTAGCAGAATGTATTTTGGGGTGTAATTTGTGGTATGCACATGCCATGTGAGAGAAATAAGCTATTACAATGACAATTTTGAGAACATTTTTAAATAAAAAATAAAAATCTTAATTTTGCAAAGTATTGTTTACAACTTCAAATACCTCACCATGCCTCTTAATAAATACCTTGGAATGTTTACTTTCCAAAATGGGGTTATTTGGGGGGAATTTGTACTTTCCTGGCTTGTTGGGGTCTCAAGAAATGAGATAGGCCTTCAGTACATCAGGTGTAATCAGATGTGATAATTTTTTATGATTTGCACTATAGCTTGTAGACTCTAAAATTTTCACACAGACCAAATAATTTCGAAAAATTTTGGGTTATTTTTATCAAAGACATGTAGCAGTATAAATTGTGGCCAAAATTTATGAAGAAAAATTAATAATTTGCAAAATTTTATCACAGAAACTAAGAAAAAATCATTTTTTTCAAAATTTTCGGTCTTTTTTAATTAATAGCGCAAAAAATAAAAAACCCAGAGATGATCAAATACCACCAAAAGAAAGCTCTATTTGTGGGAAGAAAAGGACAAAAAAATCATTTAGGTATAGTGTTGCATGACTGAGTAATTATCATTCAAAGTGTGAGAGTGCTGAAAGCTGAAAATTGCTCTGGGCAGGAAGGGTGTTTAAGTGCCCAGTAAGAAGGTGGTTAATAAACCTTATTGGATTTTAAAACTTACTACACCATGAGGAGGCTCTCTGTTTTTTTCTGATATATATGACAACCTGGAGAGGACTGCGAGGGTAACTCTAGTGTTGGATGCTGGAGGGATACCTTTGGAACATTTTAGCTCAATCTTGCCTGGAGCTGTTCCACTGCACTATCTAGCTGCTTGAGAGGTAGTCAAATCTGTCTGGTAAGAGGCTGCATGATTGGAGTGTTGGTGCTGGTGGAGCAGTTTTTGTTTACCGTTTCATCATACAGTAAATGCTCTATGCCTATATTTCTTTGGGATTAACTGCATCCACTCTTTGGGATTCCACATTTTGAGAGACTTTTATTTTCACATATGTTTATATGTTATTTAAGGGATAGCGCTGTATTTTTATTCTATTATTATTAAGTAGATGTTATAGGAAATAGTAATAAGCACTGTGTTCTCCCAGCAGGGACAGCTGACAACAAAACCGTGGTTACATTTCCGGCAGGTGTTGACTCAAACTTGTATTGCATACACACGGTCACACAAATCATGTCAGAAATTCCGAACGTCAAGAACGAGGTAACGTACAACACGTACGACGGCACTAGAAAAGGAAAGTTTAATACCAGCCGTGTTAGTAGAAGTTTGGTGAGAGACGATTCACGCTTTTTAGCCTCATGATTTTCAGTCCATTACAGCGTGACGAATGTGCTATCTCCATTACGAACGCTAGTTTTACCAGACCAGGTACTTCTGTCTCGTACCTGAATGTAGACTGAATGTGTAAACAAGGCATCTCCCTGTTCTGCCTAGTGACAGGACACTGATCGTCTGCTCCCTGTCATCGGAAGCAGCAATCAGTGTCGTGTCACAGTAAGCCCAGCCCAGCCCCCACACAGTTAGGCCGCGTACGCACGATCGAATATATCTGCTGAAACTGGTCCGCAGACCAGTTTCAGTGGACAGATTCGATCGTGTGTACGGGCTAGCAGACAGGTTTCCAGCAGACAAAAGTTTTAAAGCATGCTTTAAAACTTGTCTGCTGGAAACCCATCTGTCCGACATGTCCGATGGTTAGTACGCCTAACCAGCGGACAAAAATCCCCCGCATGCGTCGTATAGATTCGACGCATGCGTGGAAGTATTTTACTTCCTGGTTCGGTGACGTGGCGGCGTCACGCGGGGATTTTGGTTTGATCGTGTGTACACTGATCAAACCAAATCATCCCAGGAGACATGTCCGATGAAAACGGTCTGTCGGACCGCTTCCATCGGATTTGTCTCCTCGTGTGTACGCGGCCTAAGAATCACTCCCTAGGACACACTTAACCCCTTCCTCGCTCTCTAGTGTTTAACCCCTTCACTGCCAGTGTCATTTACACAGTAATCAGTGCATTTTTGTAGCACTAATCGTTGTATAAATGACAATGGTCCCAAAATAGCGTCAAAAGTGTCCCATGTGTCCGCCATAATGTTGCAGTCGCGATAAAAATTGCTGGTCAGTTACAAAAATGTCACAGTTAATCACAGGGACAATGAAACTCTCCACCCCCCTAACATCACACAATGAACTTCAATCACATTCTTTTAGAAAGTGACATTCAGAGGAGGTAATTATTTCCCAGACGTTCCGACTCATGATTCACCTGCAGAATAAAACTATTCCTTATTTTGTAGACGCTATAACTTTTGCGCAAACCAATCAATATACACCTATTGCAATTTTTTTACCAAGCATACATATCGGCCTAAACTGAGAATTTTTTTTTTTTTTTTTTTATATATATCTTTTTTGGGGATATTTATTATAGCAAAATGTAAAAAAAATATTGTTTTTTTTTCAAAATTGTCGCTCTTTTTTTTTTAATAGCGCAAAAAATAGAAACCGCAGAGGTGATCAAATATCACAAAAAGAAAGCTCAATTTGAGGGGGAAAAATAGGACGTTAATCTTGTTTGGGAGCCACGTCACACGACCGCGCAATGCAAAAATGTTCCGGTCATTGGGCAGCCAAATCCTCCAGGGCTGAAGTAGTTAAGAGATTCTCAAAAGTAGACCAGTCTAGTTGATCTACGATGCAAATCTGGAAAATGTGAAATACAACACAATACAATTTTGCATTATCTCATCTTGTAGGGAAATAACTGAATTTATGAATAATAACCCTACACAGCATAGAGGCACTCACTTGTATGACTCCACCTAGGAAGGTTACAGCTGCAGCAACTCCTATTCGTTGCATTTCAAAATCAGATATAGCCATATCTCCCAATGAGCCATTAGTGGCAGTGCCATTGTTCCAAGGAACAAGCCTCTCAACAGCTGAAGCAGAGATCAGGGATGTGATAGCAAAAGTACCTGAAACAGAAAGAAAGAGCAGTAAGCTGGGCACACATGGCTAAACACTCTGTTCCAATCATCACTGGATTATGGCTAGACCATGAAAGCCTATGAGTCTACTCTCATGGTGTCATTCTTGTGGATAACCCAATGCGTTTCAATACACTTTTTTTTAATGTTGTGTTATTTAAATGTATGACGCTATTTGTTTTCCAAGATCCGTTAGCATGTAGGACGTCTGTAGTATATAGTGTAAATGTGCCATCTTGCATGAGGAATGAGTAGTATATGTCAGCCTTAATTTTACGTTTTTTTGAAATTTTGTATAATAAAATTAAAATATATTTAAAATCATAGTACAATGGTGCCTATAATGTCCCACCACATATGTAGTGTAAAAATAGGATTTTATGCTCACCGTAAAATCTCTTTCTCTGAGTTCATGGATGGACACAGCCTTAATCTTGACACAGTGGGAGCCTAGCTTAGGAGTGACTAGGCAGAAAAAGTTAACAACTTTCAAATCTGAACCACCCCGTCCAGGGTGCGGTCCCACTGACTATATCCCCTCAGCCTGCACCAAGCAGTTCAGTTCGTAGCAAGCAGTACAAACTTTAAAAAAAGAGAGGGGTGGGTGCTGTGTCCATCCATGAACTCAGAGAAAGAGATTTTACGGTGAGCATAAAATCCTATTTTCTCTTTCGTTCATGGAAGCCTTAATCTTGACATAGTGGGACGTCCCAAAGCAGTGTCAAAATGAGGGATGGGAAGCATAAAATTAAACTTCACCCCAAAACAAAACAGAGCCCCTCAACTGAGGAGTTGTAACTCTAAAAAGCCGCCTGCAAAACTTTGCAGCCGAAGAAGCATCCGAAGATGCACTCACATCAACTTGTAAAGTTTAGTGAAAGTGTGGCTGGGCGACCAGGTCGCCGCCTTACACACCTGGGAAACAGACACTAGATGTCAGAAAACCCAAGAGGCACCATTGCCCTAGTCGAAAGCATCGTGATAGGGAGGAGCCCGACCCTTTATGGCGTAAGCCTGATCAGGATCTGTCGGGTCCACCTCGAAATGGTGGCCGAAGAGACCGCTTGGCCCTTCTTGGGACCAGCCACCGAAACAAACAGTGAGTCTGAACTTTAGAACGGAGCAGTAACAGACAAGTATATTCTCGGAGCTCGGACAACGTCCAAGGGATGCCACGTCTCCTTAGGATTCGACGGATGAGGACACAAGTATGGCAGTACAATTTCTTCCTTGAGATGGAAGGTCGAAATGACCTTAGGAAGAAAAAAAGGCTACAGATACAGCACCACCTTATCCTTGTGGAAGATCAATAGGGAGCCATTCATGACAAGGCTGCCAGCTCAGAACCCGTCTTAACTGACATAAAAGCCACCAAAAGGACCACTTTCTGAGAAAGTGTCAACAAGAGAATTTCCCTAATGTTCTCAAACGGTGGTTCTGAGGTACCTAGAGGTCATGGTGTTAAAGCAATTGACTGTAAAGCAGGATGACCTATGGGACCTTGCGACAGCAGGTCCTCTCATAGCGGTAGACGCCAAGGTGCGTCTGCTATTCAAATCCCCATGGAGGTGGGGGGATGGATACCTGGTTTTGACATGTACTTACTGTCCCACTTTCTCCTTCCATCTCCTCGCCGTCTAGGCAACTCCTCCTCTCCTCCTACATGGCCTGCAGCCTCATATCCATTAACCACGCGTTACCCTTGTGATCACTTGTACCAGCCTCTTCATCTGGCTCGTACCTTGAGTTTTTATTTGTTAATTTTTTTCTTTGTTTTTATTATCATGGTATCGCTGTATATACCTTGCTTTTTATGAATAAAGCTGCCACACCCTATGATTTGGGTTTAACTGCACCATGAGGAGCCTCCTTTTTTCTTTTTCATGTGCTTCCATATGATTACTAACTCCACAAAGGAACCTACCCACAATCCCGGAAGTGTTTGACCAAAGAACCCTTGGATTCCCTCAGATGCCGTCAGATGTGTCTCCCATGAACCATACTAGGCTGTGGATCCATCCTTTGCTCATTAGACATACTACCACCGGTCAGTGTGTCCACCGTTTCCGGTAAGCATATTGATTTCTCTTGACTATCCTGGATTGCATCATTGATCCTTCGATTTTAATCTTGGATTGATATATCCCACGTCAGTCATTCTCACCGGACTTTATTTGTTTACCTTTATTGGACTTATATACATGCCCTTATGCATTAGGTGTCTCACCTTGCAGTTTTTCACGGTCCTTTTTAGGATCTTTTTGGGTGATTCATTTCACTATATTGAACACTGTGCAGTTTTTGACTTCACGATACACTGCCTTTCATGTTTTTTGTATTTGTGTTTTAGTTACATTTCCACTCCCATGTGGAATTAATGTCTCTCTGTAGCGCCACATTTTTTATTGTTTATATTCTTTTCGATTTGTTTTATCGTTGATGTAGGCTGCTTATATATTCCTGTCATTCTAGTAGCGCAACTTTTTCTTTTATTGTTTAAACTCCTCCTCTCCCCCTAGATAACCCCTCCCTCTCCGCAATCTTCTAGGACATGTCATACATCCCAGAAGATTGCCTGACTACTAGGAGAGCCCAGCACAACTCACGAATGCGCAGTGCGTGCCCGGCTATGAAGCCGCAAGCTGTCACAGCTGGGTGCCCACACTTGCAATGAGGGTGCTACGGAGAGGAGGGGGAGAGGAGCGGAGCTTTAGGCTGCCACATTGCTGGACTGGACAGGTGAGTGTATGTTTATTAAAAGTCAGCCGCTGCACTTTTGTGCCCGGAGTTAAGCTTTAACATACTGTATGTGGTAACCTGTGTGCAGAAATATGCATGCACATTTAGCTTGGAAATGTGAAAATAGGATTTGTTTACTGCAGCCAAATCAATGAGGGCTGAAAACGAACAAACGTGCCCCTTGTTTCATGTAGATATGAAAGTATAAGCCCAGTCAAGTCTAAACCTAAACCTGCTCCCACCCTCACTCTAAGCCCTACACCAACTACACTGTAAAGGAAAGACGACTAAACTTACCTATTCTGAAGGCACTCCAGTCTGGTCATGTGATCTCCCCAGCGACCAGCTTTCGTGAAGAGGAGAGATCACTGGCAATGGCTGCAATGCCTACGTGGTGACGTCACCCATAGGCTTACTATAGGGCATCCTTTGTTGGCAGTCCCTCCTCTACACCAAGACTGGCGCTAGGAATCAATCATGTGACCCTGAGTGGAGCACCCTCAGTGTAGGTAACTATAGACATTTCTTTAACAAGGTACAAAATTTATAAGAGAAAGAATAATGTAAACATTTTATTTCTACATATTTGTGATAGTTTACAAGGTTGAAAAAAACAAGTCCATCCAGTTCAACCTATGTGTGTGTGATTTTTATTCATTAACAGTTCCCTTAGCTCTGTATATTCTCCACATTTTTAATGCCCTAACAGTAAAGAACCCTTTACTCAATCTGAGGTTTAACTTAAACCTCATTTCTTCTATCTTC